>CM036239.1:13687262-13997262 GCA_020698575.1 Bostrychus sinensis
TGCATACATTTTTTGCTTTTTTAATCTGGGGAGTGGGAAGAGTCTAAATATTTGGAGGATTGTCTTTGTTTTGATTGAATATCTAGGTGTACTTTTCTGTACTGAGTTTCAGCCCAGTTCTGCCCTGATGATCATGACTGATAGGGTCACCGTGCAGACAGTCTGAGCTCCAGAGTTCAATTTCAATGTGGTCCCCAGTACAGCGTCCCAACCCCCACTGCAGCCACCCAGAGCCCTTATAGCTCCCACCCCAAAACCCAGTTCATTTTTGTACCCATAAAGGCCTGTGTCTGGCTCACATGCAACCACTTTTAACAGAATAAGCCCAAATGATGAACACATTTTTGTTAAGTTCAACCTAATAGTAAATACTTAATTAGACAATAACAGTTTTAGTTTAAAAGTAATGATCTTTCTGTTTATGTCTTAGTGCCTGGAGAAGTTCCCTGTGATCCAGCACTTCAAATTCGGTAGCCTGCTGTCCATCCAGCCTGTTAAGCCTTGACGCAGTTGGAAGAATGCCATGCACATTATAAGACCAAAATCCCAAAAGTTTAAAACAACCTTCTGAATCCTTGCAAGTAGAAGAGTAGCAAAACCAAGCTCATATAGTGAGACGCGTGCTAACACTGGCCCAAATCCTCATTTGGCTGTCAACTGCAAAACACAGAGCATGTAGATCTATACTTTTATTTCAGAGCATTTTCATATTTTGTATATTTTTGTAAGGGTAAAAAGTTACAGAAGTTGTTTTGGTTTTCTGTGCACTAGATTCTTTCAGCCTGAAGTGACAAACATAACTTTTTGGTTCATGTTTTTGATTTGTTTGTATTGATTTGCCTGACTATATCCTAGTGTAAAAATACTGTGTCATGCTCATAGAAAATGAATTGGAAAAAATTAATTTAAAAGCATTGGTTGACAAGAGACCGTTTAGTACACTCCAGCCCTAGTCAGCTAGAGTTTCTGCTCCTTTCTTTTCATCAGCCTGTTTAAAATACATACTGTAGGTGATAAGAAAGTAATGTAAGTATAGCCAACATTTTGGCTTTAGTCAGTTTTCCATTAGAGTTTGATGCTGTCTGCTTTAGCTGGAAAACTCTTTGTGTTGCTACTCTGACCTGCCGAAGCTAATTGTAATAAAAGTATCAGTATTCTCTCTTTGAAAAAAAGTACTATTGCCTTTTTGTTGTGTTGCCATGTAAGTCAAAGCATAAGTAAGACTTTTTGTTTATCCTGTCTATGTGTTATTACAGCTTTAGCCAATTAACACTGCACTTGCCGATAAGCCCAGGCTGAACATGAACTGATCTCCATTGTATAAAGGTGTTGCTCTAGAGACTTTCTTGTGACCTATAAATGAACTCCAGAGGTGTATTTGAGATAAAGAAAAAAGGTACTGAATATTACATGAGCTAGGATATCTTATACTCTTAGCTCATTCATGTGGAGAATGATTAAAACAAATGTGGCTACCAGTGGAGGGGAAATCCCAATCATGCAGAGCTGCAAACAATGTGCAACAGTCCTTTACTTTAATGATTGAGGTGGAAATCCCCTTACATAGAGCACACTGCCTAGAGTAGTGGAAGAAAGCACAGCCGTCTATAAGCTACTGTGGCAGTGCTCTGTAAACCCGACCACAACAGCTGTGCCCACTGGAAGGGCTTTCTGTCCTTCAGGACCATCTAAGAGTTAATGATAACAAATTTATCTTGCACAACAACCACCACATGACATAAGCTCTCTCTCTCTTTATATATATATCTATATCTTTTATAAAACAATTTTCACCAAAATAATTTGAAACTGAGAAAAGTAATAATAAATTATAATTTCCTGTAAATTAACAAATGAAAAATCAGACATTGTTTTTTTTCATTGCTTTAAAAAAACTAATGAAACAGGCCTGGGCAAATTAGTTGGTATCCTTATTTTTAAAAAATGTAAATAATTTGACCACAGTTAAATTAAAGAGTGGTTTGTAATCAGCACCGTAGGTCTTTTCAATCTTGTGATCAGTCATTTTGATGATTTAAAGGATAAGAAGTGGTCATTGTGCTGTTTGGTATCAGCTGTGCTCTATACTGGACATAAACAAAAGAAAGCAAAGAAGAGAGTTGTCTGAGAAGATCAGAAAGAAAATCATAGAATAGACAAGGATGTAAAGACCAGAGGTGAACTCAGAGGTCCAGGTTCATCAGTGTCTGGTTAGATCACTGTTTGAGCCAAAGTGGAGTGATGGAAGATGACCAAGGAGGAGTCTACTGTTGAAAGTAAATTATAAAAAAAAACAAGACTGGACTTTGCCAAACTGCAGATTGACAAGCCTCAAAGCTTCTGAGAAAATCTCCTTTGGACAGATGAGACCAAACTGGAACTTTTGGTTAATGATTTCAGCTCTGTTTTCACAAACTCAAAATTAAGCATGAAAAAACATTGTACCTATGGTGAAACATGAGGGAGGCTTCGTTATGTTTTGCTGCTACTTTGTTATGTGTGGCACAGGGTGTATTGATTCTGTACCTTTACAATGAAAACTGAAAAATATTAAGTTATTGTGAAGCGAAATATGCTGCCCAGTTTCAGTTGCAGGTTGAGAGTCCTCTAACATGACAATAGCCCAAAACATGTATCTAAAACACACAAGAAAGGCTAAGAACAAAACATTAGACTATTCTGAAGTGGTGTTTATGAACTCTGGTCTATTAACTTTAATATTACGTTAAGGGTCCCATAATTTTTGTCCAGGCTAGTTTCAGTTGTTTATTTTGTTTTTGTCAACACATGCACACATGCGCGCATATACACATACAGTACCTGATACATCAGTGGACCCTACAGTCAGATCACTTTATGTGGATTTATAGTGACAGGCACAGATGCCGATTTTGAAAAACTGACTCCATACAACATTATATTGAAAAAACATAAAAACCTGCTTTTTAAAACAACCCTTGGATTTTGTGAGTGTGAGGGGTGGAGATGGCCGCAGGGTTGTCAGCTCAGCACAACAAACTGGAAACTGGAAGACAGAGTAAGTACCTATGAATAAGATACTATCCAAAGGGAACATTTATTAAAAGTTACAGTTTGCATTCTGAACTTGCTGCATACAATCTGCTAAACTCCTGTCCTCTTGTAGTCTGTATTCATGTCAGTACAAAAATTACAATCTTGCCACAAATTCAGACCAAAGAGGTTTAAACCTCATTACCTAATTCAGAGGAATGTGAGGCATGGAGGAGCTGTGTGGACGTGTGAGGACGTGTTTGGTCTTGTGACCTCATTGGAGACAGTTAGGGTGCACCTGCAGGCTCAAAGCAACTTGGACAACCAACAAGTTTAGCTGTGCCCCAAACGCATGGTGCATGGTGTATGTATATTTCTGCTCCTCAGCAGTTAAAGAATTGTATAGGCTGCTACTTGTCATTTGTAATAAATTATATTGAATTTGCTGTAACTGGGTTTTATTTTAAAGCATCATATAATATCCATAATAAAACTATTCTCTTACCAAATAAAAATATGAAGTTTCCTCAGTTTTATTGACCAAAATCTACATTTAAAAAAATTAGAATAGTTATTAGAACAAGTTGGGTTAAACATGACATAGGCAGACCCTTGCTCCTCTCTCAGTAACACAATAACACTGTAAAAGGCTAAGCTAATTTGTTTTTACTATTCTATGCAAATTAGCAAATTATTTGGCGCATATCTGAAAATAAGTCTGTGACCTAATTCCTTCCTTATAGATGACTGGGTTCGGTGAGTTTTCACTTTGGAAACAAAGGTGTCTCCCAACATGTGGGGAGTGGCTAGCTCAAAAGTCTGAATTTCATTAATTAATATGTGCACAAATATGCAAAAGAGGCATTGATTGGGTTTATAAATGTGAGCCTCAGCAAAGTGTAATAAAATATGTTTATAGGTCAAGCATTTAGTGAGTTGAGTTGATCATTGATCAGGTTTCCTTGCACACATCACCTTTAAACACAAAGCACACTTTACTGGGTAGGTCTAAAATGTATTTGTTCTGGGAAATTCCTGTCACAACCAAACCCCCCACCCGCCATGGTGATGACTCACGGTCAGAAATTAACAAAGACTACAGTCAGACTGTGCACTGTAGCTTTGGACAAACACTTTTCATGTGATAGCCATTGGGCTGGTGGGACGTTTACTGTTGAAAGAGCCTTATGTCCATGACAACATCTGAAACCACCAACAGCACTCTTCATAAATGTGAAATCTGTACATGACACTGACATCAAACTGACCACCAGTCCATTGGTCTGGACACTGACTGAAGAGTCCGATTCATAGTTCAGGCCTAACTTTAATTCCGTTTTCTGTTTTCCAATCTCATTCTCTTCATTAGGATACAATAAAAGGGCCTGATTGGTGACTTAATTGTTTATAAAGTAGGGCTCTCTCTGGTCCTGGTTTTCTCTGTAAACCTAATGAAGTTCAGAGTCAGTCCGCTGCATCACCCCCAACACCCCCCACCCCCCATCCCTACGACCTCTTCGACAACCTGGCTGACCTGTGCGCTCTCTGCTGCCACAGTGCGCCTACCCCCTCCCTAAACCACACCAGCACCTATTCCCTGTGGCCTATCCCCCTCCCAGACGCCCCCTCCCAGACTTCATGTTGTCACATGTGCCCCCCCCCCCCCCCCCAATCTCGCTGCTGCAACCCCCAACACATCAAGCTGCTCTCCTGACAAAGCACGCCTCCATCCCCCACCCAGACCCTGACCCCCCCGACCCCCTCCAGCTCTGCCCCACCACAACCACCTGGCATTGTCCTTTATAGTGGATCAGGTGGGCCAACAAGCAACAAACGCTTTGGGAAAGTAAACTTCAGTTTGTATCAGTCCTTTGTATTCCATTGTCTCACTTAACCCTCTCCCTTTACTGGCAACTGTATATACTGTAGTTCACTCATGGGTCAGTCACTTTCAGTAACAACTGTAAAATAAATTGAACTTTTAAAAATAGCTTTTACTCTTTAGACCTACACTATTTTAAGGAGCTAGTGTCTCATTTTTGAAAGGTTTTTAAGAATATATGTATATCTGTTAGTAATTCTTTTTACAATAATTACATTTTCAGTGTTCTGATTTATAGTATCTACACATTATTAAACATTGTCATATAATTAATGATTTACAACACATTACTTATAAATTAACAATATCATTAGTTATAATGCTGTGATAACGTTTCCATCGTAATGCAATATATAAAATACAGTGGAAAGAAAAAGTTTTGGCACCCCTTGGAAATACTAGGATTTTTGCATGATTTGGTCTTAAAATGTAATCTGATCTTCATCTAAGTCACAACAATAGACAAACACAATCCGCTTAAACTAATGCTGCAAAAAAAAAAGTAAGTTAAGTTCAGCAATATTCTTGGGATGTCTGCTGTGAATTGCTCTTTTGAGGTCATGCCACAGCATCTCAATAGGATTGAGGTCAGGACTCTGACTGGGCCACTCCAGAAGAAGTATGTTCTTCTGTTGGAGCTATTCTGTTGTTGATTTGCTTCTATGTTTTGAGTTCTGTTGCATCACCTATCCTCTATTGCGCTTCAGTTGGCGAACAGATGGTCTTAGGTTTTCCTGCAAAATCATTTGATAAACTTGGGAATACACTTTACTGTCGATGATAGCAAGTTGTCCAGGCCCTGAGGCAGCAAAGCAGCCCCAAACCATGATGCCCCCTCCACCATACTTCACAGTGGGGATGAGGTTTTGATGTTGGTGTGCTGTGCCTTTTTTCTCCACACATAGTGTTGTGTGTTCCTTCCAAATAAGTCAACTTTGGTTTTATCTGTCCACAGAATATTTTGCCAGTAGTGCTGTGGAACATCCAGGTGCTCTTTTGCAAACTTTAAAAGTGCAGCAATATTTTTTTTGGACAGCAGTGGCTTCCTCTGTGGTGTCCTCCCATGAACTCCATTCTTGTTCAATCTTTTACTCATTGTAGATTTGTCAACAAAGATGTTAACTTGTGTCAGAGATTTCTGTAAGTCTTTAGCTGACACTCTAGGATTCTTCTTCATCTCATTGAGCATTCTACACTGTGCTCTTGCAGTCATCTTTACAGGAAGGCCGGTCCTAGGCAGTGTGGTCACAGTATTGAACCTTCTCCCTTTATAGACAGTCGTTCGTACCATGGACTTAGGAACATCAAGGCTTTTAGAGATACCTTTGTAACCCTTTCCAGCTTTTTGCAAGTCAATTCTTACTCGTAGGTCTTCTGAGAGCTCTTTTGTGCGAGGCATGGTTCACTTCAAGCAATGCTTCTTCAGAATGGCAAACTCAAAACTGGGGCCATTTTTTATTGGTCAGGGCCACTTTAACCCACACCCCCAATCTTCTCACACTGATTGGACCCCAGGTTGGCTGACGCCTAGCTCCAATTAGCTCTTGAAGAGGTCACTAGCCTCGGGGTTCCACAGCTTTTTCTACCCTGTACTGTGATTGTTTACATAAATGCTCAATAAAAACATGATTTTTTTATTTTTTTATTTTTTATTTTTTTTTGCAGCAGCATTAGTTTAAGCAGACTGTGTTTGTCTATTGTTGTGACTTAGATGAAGATCAGATCACATTTTATGACCAAATCATGCAAAAATCCTAGTATTTCCAAGGGGTGCCAATACTTTTTCTTTCCACTGTATATAGTTTTGCAGTTACGTTTTCATTCATTATGTCATTGTTAATTATGTATTTATTAATGCTTTACTTGTGGAATAATAGAAATAAAGTGCTTCCTTGTGTTTATGTAACTTATAACTTATTGTTTGTATATTATTACAGTAGTTATATGATCACAGTCAATACAATTTTTACATTTATGTTTGAAGTAAATACTACTTATAGCTTTATTGACTGTGTGTATATAATACATTTTAAAAAGAACCTATCTACTGTTGCTGATAGTGGATGTGAGATGAGCAGCCTTTTTATTGGGTGTCAGTCTTTCCCAGTCCAGATGGAGGAGCTGTGTATTCACCATGAAACCAATCTATTGTTCACACCTTGTGCCTGGGCTGTGGAGGCTGTACAATCTCACATTTGTTCTGGCGCAGTCACTATTTCAAAGCAAAGATGTGTTTTATTAGAGGCTAGATGAATCTGTGTATAATCCTCTGTATGTACCTGTATAAAATGTACTGCACTCATTTCTCCTACTGCTATCTGCTGTGTTTAGCTGTGTGTAACAGCAGCTGGAGCAGAGCACTGCACTGGATGTGATGTGTTGTGAGAGTAGAATGAGACAAACAGAGAGAGGGGGAGAGGCTGCGGAGCTGAAGGAGGGTCAGCCCGAGGTGGCTCTGCTGTGCACACACATATCTTCATTCATTGATTTTAAAGAACACCACCAAGTGGCACAGAGTAGAGATAACAGGACCAAAGTTTGCTGGGGGAGGAGATGTGAGCATGTGGAGGTGGTGCATTGAGAGGGAAGCAAAATCAAAACACAGCTCCTCATTCACTGGAAAGGCTCAATGACAAACAGGCAAGAGTTCATTTGCATCAAGGGAGATTTGAAGACCTGTTTTATGCTTTGTTTTTAAATGAAAAATTATATCACAACAATTCCCATATTTCATTCAAAGGGAACTTTATTCTGTCCAGTTTTTATGTTATGAAATACTGAATACTAATAAGGTAATTCGTTTTTTCCCCTTGGTTTTGGTTGATAAGTCTTGCGAAACCTTTGGCTAAAGAAAAATCCTATCAAATATTTTGATACATGAGTGACATCTTCTTGACATTATACAACAGTATAAACTAGATTCTTGTATTGTTTGTTTATTTGCAGTATCTACATGAATTGTCTAATCAACTATTTACAGCATCAGTGTTAAGTAAATAAAATACATGAAGACGTGTATATGCATGAGTTGATATCTGCAAAATATTTCATTCAAATTCAAAAGCTGAGAAGATGTTTTAAATTTTTTTATTAAGATTATAAATTCTTAACAAATACTTTTCTGGAACAGTTTTACCCGGTGATATACACATTATTAACCACAAAAATAAGAATAACAAGAATATATGTAGAGAATGGCTGAATACTCTCTTTATTTTGGTACACATAGTGCTTATAAAGCTAATGCATGATTTGTTTAGATTATGGCTAAATTATGAGATTGCCTTTTTAAAACAAAAGGACTTTTTCAAGACAAAGTCACACTCACAAAACCAAGACAGGTTGGAGTTATGAATTACTGTCGAGCATTTTTGAGAGGGTGAACACTGGGGGGAGGCATAGTGACAACCACATGAACAGAACGGCACCGATTCAATGAGACCATTGAACCCACAAAGTTTTTAGGAGGGACAGGTTTCACAGAACAACAGTTTTGAATGTGCAATTCCCCAGAAGGATAGGAGCGAACCAGACATTCAGTCACTTTCAATGTACTTTCAATTCATGACAATAGCTAGCTGTAGTGTGCATTAGTAATAAGGCAACTTTTCCATCCTCTCCATCTCCTTGAAGTGTATTCTGCCAACATGTAAACAGGAGATCTGCACATATGACACACACACTAATTGTCATTAAACTACTTACTTTAAATAGCAACATTTTCTGCAAAAATAAAGTCATTTTGATTAAAAGTTAGAAGAGGCAGGTTCAGTTGTAACGCCCCAATGTCCTCCAGTCAGAGGCAATCAAAAGTGATGTCACACCAAGAAACCTAAATAGAAAAATGCATCCTTGTACCAGAGACTAGACAATAATAGGTCTCTGCTGTAAAAGTCAAGTTCAGATTTGCAGTGGATAAAATACAACCTTTACAACAGTGAATAGTTACTATATTGACAAGTGCTTGGTTTTTGAGTGACCCAACCCATTATGGTGAGCAACACTGTACGTGGTTGCACATGATACTATAGACTCAAATGTTGTGGGTTCTCCTCTAGGTGTGTAACACATTTGGAAAATATTGTAGCTTTGTCATTTTTGTGAATGTTCTGAGTAGTTTTCAGAGAATATTCCATTGTAGCTGCACAAATACTGACAAGTAACAAACCAAACACTCATTTTAACTAGTTGAACTTAGTACATAAAGATGTAATGCTATGGACCAGAGACCTTAAGGCTGTGGACGTTTGTCTAATGCATGTAAGATTGTGTGGAGTGCTACAACTGAACCAGATCCCCACCACAGTAAAGTGTTCAAAATGCCACTATCGCCCGTGTCCATGCCCCCAGACCGGCCAGTGCCTGCTTGCTACAGATCTGCTCCAAGTCCGCCTGTCTGCTGAGCAGCCCTGAAAACCCCGAGCCGAAGATAGATATCAGATTGGAAATGTTGGACGTGTCCGTGTAGTCCGGGCACGAGTACGCACAGTCCTCTCGTTTCAGCCTCTTTCTGGACGTTGTAAAGTCATGCAGTTCTTCTAACTCGGACGTACAATACCCAAAGTCCACCTTTCGCTTCTTCGCTGGAGACTGTGCGCCTTGCGCACACTGGAGCGCGTCGCAGCAGCAGTCCTGGTGGATGTAACCGTTGTCCACCGTGGTCACTACGTGCGTGTCCAAGTCTAGGACTGTGGTTTTGTTACAGTGCGTGGTAATGTTGACGGGGAACTGGTCACACGGGGACGCAGGGGAAGCTTCCATGCAGCAGCTTCGGTAGTATGCGGGCTCTGGGTCCTTTAAGCTGCCTCTCTGATGGTCCTCTCCACAGCACGCAGTCCTAGCTTGCTCCTCGTCCTCTGTGTCCTCCGCGTCCAGCTCGAGCGGGTTAAGCTCTTGTATCTCGTTGCATACGGTCATCACCTCCTCGTATTGCTGCATCCTGTAGATCTCCGCGTACTTCTCCTTGATGTAGACCTGCCTGGCGTTCCTCAGCACATAGGACACCAGCAGGTTCTTGTGCAGCTTGATCCCACCTCTCTGGGTTCGGGAGTTGTGAATCTTCATAAGAGAAATTGAGATTAGGCTCTGCGCGTCCACTGCGCACTCCATAGTGTTGATCATTATAGTGACCCACTCTGAGCTATCTCAGTGGGAGACCTTTTGTTTTAGAAATCAGGTTTAAGTCAACTCTGTGGAGAAACATTGGATAAAATGATCCGCTTTCCATTCAAAGCAAGCGATCATTTGTAGTTACCTTCAAACCAGAATAGTTTTATACTGGAGCTCTAAGCCCCGCCTTACTCAACGTCAGCCAATCAGCGGGCACCTCTCTCTTGAGTGACAAACAGGCGGCCTGGAAATATGTCGCGCTTGTCCAATGAGCGTCTGGCGGTTCCTCTGTACTATTCAAATTCCACCCAGGCTGTGGAACAGGAATGTCCTCATTACTGCTGCCCCGAGCAGCCGCTTACAAAACACCAGCTTCTTTTCGGGTAGGAACCTCCCTACTTTACTTTAAGTCTAAGCTTTTTGCCGTTTGACGGTAAAAAGCTCAACAAGATAAATATCTCCAAACCCCAACAGTTAGGGGTTTCTACGTCATTAGGTCTGATTAAGTCAATCAATACCAACGCCTTCCTCTGTACTTAATTTTTAATGTCTGTGTGTCTTACATCGTGGTTACACTGATAGTGACACACTCAAGAAACTTCACGATCTGAAAAAAAACCCCCACCAAACCTGAGACTAACTGGGCTGTGTCCAACACTGCGTCTCCTAGCAACGAACATGACGTTAGAACGGATTAGCCTAACGAAAAACGGAAAACAATAGATTACAAATTATTACTTAATGAAAAATAAGATATATTCGATTGATACAAATAACGGTTATGTTTATAATAAAAATTACAAGTTGAGGCGTTTCACAAAAGAGTATGTTCATTCATTTGTCACATGACTTACTGAAGCCTACCTGCCCTGGAGAAAGCTCTGCGCAGGGATGGCCACCACAGGTAGCTTCAGGAGTCAATGCGCTGCGATGCAAGACATCGGCTCAGAAGACCGCAGTGAACATATTGTAAACATATGCAACATACAGTATGTCTGATTAATCGTTCTCTATGTTACATTCATTCCTCTCACCCATCATGCACCTGTTCAACCAACTTTTCTGGCTCTAGATGGCGGTGATCCGTACTCCTCCTGCTTTGTTGTTAGCACATGGGCCAACCTGGGGAAGACATTTCTGTAAGCAACACTCAAACGCTAACATTTAAACCAGTGTAATGAATTTTCTCATACCAGCATTAGGCCTGCAGTGTATTGCCTACCTGCTAACAAAAACACAGATGTGGGTTAGGTTTCCTGCTTGGATAGCACACTGCAGATTTCTCCAGTCACGAAAGCAGTTTTGCACTGGCCTCTACAGGATGAGCATATAGGTCCCAGTGATAGCCAAGTAAATGCAATAACCCGCATTTAACCTGTAGAGGCCAGTGCAGCTCCAGTTTTGTGTCATGTGTGATTAGTGCTTTGATACATTTTCCAAATTCTACCTCTGAGGTGAGACAGTGCCCTTGCATCCTGTACTCTGTCACAGATTGCTTATTTTTACACACAGGGTCCCCTGAAAGTGATGAAAAAACACAGGACCAACAGAGTGAGGAGAACATTCAGTATAAGATGCCCATGACAGAGCAGGACTTGGAGACTTCAACCAGGTAGCTATTTATTATTGTTGTTTTTAGAAAGTTTTCACAGACTTTTACAGATACAAGAGATACACAACCATACTATGCTTTAACAAGGCTTGAACCTTTATGGGATGCAGTTTCACTGTTAACCTTAAAAGAGCTAATATTACTGAGAACAAATGAGTAAAAGCATGAGAATTTACACCTTCTTGTCATTTACATGCAGGTCAGTTGTACTGTAATGTTCCTCACAGTGTCTTTGAGACACGAGGGAGTGTGCGTGATTTGACACCTAGCAGAGGGAGGAGGGGAGAGAGAGAGGGTTGAGGGGGGAGTCTGTGTTGACTTTCTGTCTACGCCTGCGAGAGATTTGGAAACTTGCTTGCTGCTGAAGACCCAGAGCTTCCACCAGCAAAAGAGTATTTTAGACTTTATAAGAAGACATGTACAGAATGGCATACCTCCTGTAGCCACTGCACATACATGAGCTTTATGATTAATTTGTTTTTACAATATTCCATGAACACTATTAATATGTTTTTAAAAAATAAGATACTAAAAATTACTTAAAGTACTGGGAGTGTGTTAGAGTGAGTGAAGTGTTTGATTTGTCATGACAGAAGATTCGATGTGGTCACCCTTGAAGAGAACAAATAAAAGAGAAAGAATATTCAGAAATTACAATCAACAATCAAAGTTAATGTTTATGTATAAGGCAAAACTTAAAAAAAATTATTTCATTTTAGGCAGAGATGGACAGTAGCAAAGTAAATAGAGTACTGTACTTAAGTACAGTTTTTCAGAATCTGTACGTTACTTGAGTAGTACTTTTTGGGGAAACTTATTACTTTCACTCTACTACATTTGAAAGATGAATATACTTTTTATGCCACTACATTTCTATAAAGGCAGAAGTAAATTCTGCTGAGAAATTGTATAAAAACCAAAAGACAACTAACCATGTTCATGCATTTTCTTGTTTGCATGTGGTTTGCGACTTATTTACCCTAAAGATAATCATTTACTAATTGTCATTGATTCTTTAAGACTTGGCTTAAACCTGGTTCAGTACTGGTTTATCATTTCCACCTTCAGTTTATGTTTGGATAGTCCTGAATTAACATTGATTTATGTCAGTTTAGACTTGATTTAGAACTGCTGTAGAATATTTTTACTTCTTTTAGTTTCTGTTTTATTAATGGATTTGCACTAAATAAAGTTTCCTCTGTTTCCCATTGACTCTGTACAAACATATCTTTAGTTATTCTAACTCTAAGGCGGAGACTCTATAGGATTAGACTAAAAGGAGCTTGACATTTCATCTTTAGAGGGTATCATTAACAATATATGAAAATGTGTTTTCTTTTTCAAAATTTTGGAGCTGCAAATCTGTGACTTGAATGTAGCAGAAATGTATCTAAAATTCTACTGCACTAATTCGAAATACACTGTGAAAAAAACTTTTTTTTAAAAGTACTTTGAACAATTATTTTTGAAAGAACATACTCAAGGATTTTAACTCAAGTAATAATTTGACTGAGAGACTTTAACTTGTATTTTTACACAAGTAATGAAGTTGAGTACTTTGTACACCACTGATTTATAGGTACTAATTAGCATACCATTAGAAGTATGCTGATATGTAGTTAAACACTGTCAAATTATTGGCATTGCTCGTGAGGTAGAAACAAAATGAAGAACTTAAATTGAGTACATAAAAACATTTATACAAGACCCCAATGTCATTGCAGTGCTGTGTGCAGTGAAATGTGGAGAGTGTGCTTGCTTCCTTCCATTATACTGTGGTCTCTTTCTATTTTCAGTCTTTCCTCTGTGTATCTGTTCTCCCTGTTCACAACCATCCTCCCGCCTGCGCTCATCTGCTCTGTTTATGTTCTCTCCTCATCTTTTCAGCCTCGCTGCATGAATGTCTATGCCTCTTTTACTACTTTTCTGTTTAGTAAACTGTTTTTTTGTTGTTTTTTTTTACTTTTTAGCCCTCTGTTTTTTCCCCTAGCATATTTACTCCTCTCTCTGTATCTCCAAGAGTGAGCCAAGCAGGGGCACCAGCACAGTTGCAGGTGTCAGCAATGTCAATGCTTTTTTCCCCTTTTACCATTTTCTTTGCATTATGGCCAAGAATGGACTTACATATATTACACTTCATAATCTTCCCTTATAAGTGTCTATATCTGCTAAAATATTTAAATTGATAACAGGTTTATCCATTCTTTAGGCTCAAAGAGATGCTGTTCACATTGTAGCTCAGAAATTAGAGCGTAGAGCGAGTCTCAACTGGGTAAGGATAATAAACAGTGAAAATGCAGAGTATGATTGAATTGAACATTTGTATTTGAATTAGGACAGTGCACATTAATCAACAAATCAGCAGTGAGCCTCAACATTAATATGCTGGAATTAGCACAATAGTGTTAAAACACTACAGATTACTTAGAGGCATAATATCACACATGTAGGCATATTACTCAGAAGAACAGAGACCAGTTGCAGTAAACAATAGTCACACAGAGGTTAAAAAGCCACCATAATCAGGCTTCAGATGGATACGACTGGTTTGTTTTCAACCAACGTTTAAGGATTTTTTTTTTTTTAAAGGTTAAGTAATTGTCACAATTTCTAACATGAGCTGGCAGTGTATTCCACAACTGTGTGCCTCTGATAGACAGCGCCATTTGGCTAAATTTAGTCCTGCACCATCGTACATTACAATCTCCTCTAGTCAATGCTCTAGTGTTTTCTATATTGTTATTTTTTCATGTATAAAGTGCCTTAAAGGTGGAGGGGCAAGCCCATTCAAAACCTTAAAAACAAGGCAAGACATCCAAAAACATCTGATAACTGTCAAAGTCTAAAATATTATACTAATGTGGGATATTACAATGATGAAAAATCTATAGGCTGCCTGTCTAGAGTTTTCATTGCTGTCTTGAAGAGAGACTTGAGGGGTTTTAAAGTGTGACCAGGTTGTATAACAGTAAATGTGAGTAAAGATCATTGTTTTTTCTGACTCAATTGTAAGAAAAGGCCCTATATTGGAAAAAGTTAATTTTGATAGGATTTTTTGCTTAAATGTTAGCTTTGAATCAAAGACCACACCAAGATACATTATTGATTTATTGATAAAGAATTGAGGCTTTTTCAGTCCCAATAAACACAGCCAGGACTTTCCATGTGCCTTGTTTCTTTATCTAGAACTGCTGTCCAGCATAAAAAACACATGCAACTGATTGGCGGTAGTAAGTTAGTTAGTTAGTAAGAGTGGTGGTAAGTTAGAAGCAATTTTTTCCCCCTATACTGTACAATAAGACGATGCAAGTATGTTTGGCTTTTACAGGAGCTTTATAGATATTTCTTTGTCAAAATGTGACCAATATCCACTTCTAAATTAATGTTAAAACTAAAATCCAGCCAGAAGGGGTCATAAGCCATAATCATAATCACTTCACTCTTTGTGCCAGTCCCAAACCTGGATATATGGAAAGGGTTGCATAAGAAAGGGCATCTGATGTAAAATCTATGCTGAATCAATATCTTAATCACTGCACACTGGAGGACAATTTTCTGTGTTGTTTTCCCATTATGTCAAAGAAGCAGCGCGTTTGAGGCGTGCCTTATAATACAGCCACAGGTGTGCATCCAATTAACTCAGCAACTGCCAATTAGCCAATCAGAAGCTTTCATAGCATGACATCATCATCTGGGCTTTCAAAATTGTTTAAAAGCAAAGGTAAATGTAAACTTCTGACTTTGAGGAAAGTAATAAACAAATCTCTAAAAAAATCATCTTTCTCATTATTGTAGTGTTTAGCAAATATAAATCATTTTGGTCATTCTAACTGACCGTAAAACACGAAAAGTTCAGTCTGATTTAATGTCAGACAGTGAGATAAAAAAAAGGTTTTGTGTTTTTTTTTATACAGTGTATGCACATTCACTACCATTTTAATAGGTATGAGGGGCAGTCAGTCTGTATACTGTAAGTATCAGTCCATACTGGGAAAAAGTATCACTCTAAAAGTGCAATAAACTTGTTTAAAATGACTTATATTTATATTTTTATTTGATTGCCATCTCTACAGGAGAGAATGGGAACCGAAAAAAGTATGGAGCTACTGTATCTTTTACATACTTTAAATTACAAAATTAATTATTCCAAAACACAAAATGAGCCTATATAATGATAATGTAAAAGTATATGGTTATATAAAACCCTATAATTTAGGTCAGTATAGATAGAGTAATTTGGCCGTACAGAATTTCTGTGTAATGGTTATGTAGTGTACATTCATTTTAAGCAAACTGCATCAACTACACCCTAACTATGTATTAGATTATGTTAACCCCAGAGGGAAACTTAGTATTTTCCATTTCACAGAGAGAGTTCATCTGAAGAGTCAGCTAACTCGGGTATACTGTAAATATAACCTGGCCTGAGACAGGGTTTAAACACACTGATTAAATGTTAACAGTAAATGTTTAAACTCTTATTACTTTGTGTAATTTAAGTTTTAACATTAAAATGTTGATGCTGCATGAGTAGATGCCCTAACCTTTATCTTTATGACTTTATTCTAACATGGCAGCCTCTCTTTGGTTACTGTTGCCATGGTATCCTTGGTATCCACTTCTCTGAGATAGATGTTCTATTCTATCTCTATGTTCTGAGCCCCATTGATGATGGCTTTACAATTAGGTCGACTCACCTAACATAAACCATTTCATCTGAAAGAAGAAACTCAGAGTTGGTCTGTGTTACTCAGAGTTGAGATTTTTACTCTGAGATGGTTCAACGTCCTTCGTGAAACGAGGCCACAGTGTAATGATTTGAAAAACAAAACCTTTATCTGTCATAGAATTGAGCGACATAAAATGTATATTGTAATTGCACTATACAGTATTTAGTGTATTTACTGCTTTAATTTGTAATATGTGTCAATTTGGTCTCTCTGGGCAGAAGGCTGGTGCAATTCACATGTGCTGAACACCAGAGTGAAACAAGATGAATACATTAGCAACTGGAGAACTGCAGCATCAGCAGGTAGAGTTTTAATGATGCTCATGGTCACATCCACAGCTTTAATCTTCTCTCACAGACAAACTTCTCCCTGACAGAAACTCTCACATTACACTTGTTTCTGCATTCTCTGCCACACCACCCCATCACAAAATAGAATACAACCATTTAAGTCCTAAGTGGGAAGAACTATTCTCACCTGACCACACCTCATGCAAGAGCGGTGAAACACAGCTTTTTATCATGGTAATCTATGAAGGTCAGCAGCACTTTAGTCTATACACTTTTCAAAGGCTGGCCTGTGGAGATACACAGGCCAGCACAAAAAACTGGACACCGTAATAAAATATATCTCATTGTTTTAGATATATATGTGGTGTTGTATGTGTTGAAATTGAGAAATAAATCTGTTTGTCGTAGTCGAAATCCTACCTACCAATGTGAGCCACAGGCTTTAGACAGCGGTGTTTATGCTGTATCCTGCAGTGCCCCCTTCAGGCCTAACCTCACTGCTGCGAAATTAAACAAAATGAAAATGATTACATAGCGCCACCTCAAGTAGGCTTTGACATTTGTAGCTCTTGTATGACCCAAGAAACTTAATGTAAGAAGCCTATACAGTACTATTAGTTCTGGTTAAGCTTTTGTGTCTTTCTATCCCATCTGCACACTTATCTTCAGACAGACCACTCCCTCCGCTAACCTACTAGAATCCTTTCCTCCTTCCTGCCTGTTCCTCTTTTTACGACTAAGCTCTGTTCATAATGTAAAAAATAATGGTTCTTTGCCTGCTGCCAGTGGAAAGAAAATCAGTTTTCCTTTTTTCTGCCTGGTCCCTGCAGCTTTGCTGTGCTCGGCCCCTCCCTCCCGATCCTCCTCTGCTTTTGCTGGCGCTGCTTTCATTCCGACCTCCCCCCCTCCTCCCCTCCTCCCCTCCTCCACACTCCGTCTTCCCTCTGGAGAATAGGGGTCATTGCACAAATGATTACTCAGACCCCGGTCGCCATGGCGATGGTGCCGTGTAACGGGCGACAGGCACGGAGCACAGCAAAGATGCCGATTAGTAAGCTGGCGCTGGAGAGCGCAGCTGCTTTGTGTGCTACCCGTTTGGTTCGCCTCCGTTTTTTCAGTTTTCCTGAGTATGTATGCGTGTGCGTGTCTCCAGCTAACTGGGCTGAAGGGAGGGGAGCTGAGGAGAATAAAGAGCCCGCAAACATTCTGCTCACAGCCCTCGAGCTTTGTCTCCTTTCTCGCCTGCCTTCTGCGTCCTAATGACCACTGCTGTTAATTTATTTCAGCTGCCGTTTAGGGGCGGTTTAACTGTCCATTAGTAGCCTGTATCCTGTATTCTTTAAAATGGCGTGGTGATAAGTAGCTGAATGGTTGACACGTATCAATGTTCAAGTCACACATCTCTCTTTTTGCAAACTTTTTGTGTGTGTGTGTGTGTGGCTAGAACTTGACTAAAATAGTATCAATGATTCATCTTTTTTTTTTTTTTTTTTTTAAGATAACGCATTCCTTTTTTCTGAGCCCGATGATGGTATGTTTAGGTGGATAAATAGGCTATTATTAATCCGACTCCAGGGATATCTGCTCCAAAGAGCTAAACCCCAACGTGTGTTGTTGTTGCATCACTAGACTGCAGGGGGCAGCGAACCAGGGGGCCCACATCAGTGGTAAAATAATCATTGACCCAGAGAGGACAGTAGTGAGTTAGTCCCACTCCCACATTAGAGCCTGTGCTGTCCGTTAGAGGTGGAAGTCTTGGAAAAGAGGACGTTGCGGTATGCAGCTACCTCTATGGACATTTTGTTCCCTTCAAGCTGATATAGAAAGAAAATATGCATGGTCACTGGACTCAATTCAACGTTTGTAGCCTACTGTAGGTGTCACTTATCACTAAAATATACCCTCCCCTGCTTTTTTCAAGGTGAAGATAGTCTATGGAAACCATTTCAAATGGTGCAGTAGCAGGTACATGGCACACAGGGGCTCTACTTTGAACCGCTAGTTTTTTCTGCATGCTACATTTTCATACACGGGTGATGTAAAACTCGATCTCTTTCTGCATACCGGGTCAGTAAAACCTGGTCCTAGTTATGTTCAATACATGGTCTACCCCTAGGTGGGCAATTTTCACTGTGAAGGTATTTATACACCAGTTCTTTGTGCTCTGGAAGAGTGCTGGTTAGATTTGTGCATGTTAAAAGCTCTTCATCAGAGACATAAAGTCTTTTCCACTCATGTAACAGTTGTTTCACCTTAACAGAGTCTTTGTTTACTGATCTTTGTCCAACTTGTCTTCTGATTTCTTTAGGTGGGGTAGTCTACATGAACTATGGCAGGGTCCAGCAACTAAGCCTGTAACAGTTCCTGTTTAGTGACCTTTATGTCAGGGTGGTTGTCAGCTGTGATCTCATGCACATGTGGACTGTAAGTTATACACCATATTTCCAAAAGTATTCACTCATCCACCCAAATATGACTTTGGGTTATGGTGTGGAGTTGTTTTTAGGAGCTGGGCGTGGCCCCTTAGTTCCAGTGAAAGGAACCCTGAATGCTTCAGCATAGCAAGAGATTTTGGACAATTTCATGCTCCCAACTTTGTGGGAACAGTTTGGGGATGGCTACTTCCTGTTCCAACACGATTGTGCACCAGTGCACAAAGCAAGGTCCAAAAAGACATGGATGAGTGAGTTTGGTGTAGAAGAACGTGACTGAACCTGCACAGAGTCCTGACCTCAACTCGTTAGAATACCTTTGGGATGAATTAGAGTGAAGACTGAGAGCCAGGCCTTCTTGTCCAACATGAGACTCTGATGTTATATAGATGCAAAGGGTTGCCCATTCTTAAACCCTATGGATTAAGAAATGGATGTCTGGAAATATAGTGTAGCAGAGCTCCAGTCCACGTCCTGAACCTTTTGTGGCTCAACAGCATGTAGTATGGCACTTAACACATCAGGTGAATACAGTTTAGTACATGCAGTCATACGACTCCATACTGGCAGGTGTTCTGGACAACAAATCTGCATCAACATTACTCTTTCCAGGACAATATTTCAGTGTTGTGTTAAAGTCAGCTAACTCTGAGGTGCATCTGTGTCCCCTAGCATTTAGTTTAGCTGTACTTAAAACATAAGTGACAGGGTTGTTATCACTATAGACAGTTACAGAGGAAACATAAAACAAATAGTCGTTAAAGCACTCTGTAACGGCCCACTTGAGCGCTAAAAACTCAAGTTCGCCTGAATACAGTCTGTAGTTTTTCTATGCTGGTGTCAGTGTCCTTGAGCCATACCCAATAACTCTTAGTTTACCATCCTGTCTCTGGTATAAGACTGCCCGCAGTACCTCTTCAGAAGCATCCACATGCAATATGAATGGATCTTCAAATCTAGGGTAAGCGATAACAGGTGGATTAGTCAAAACATCAACCAAATAGTTTAGTGCTTTTTGGTGAGTATTAGTCCATATGTTTTTTTTTTTTGGGTGGGTGCGGGTTGTCCCGCCTTGGTTGATCGTACCTGTGGCTGTGACCCAGGATCTTGGGGGGGGTCAGCTGAGAGCAGATCATACAGGCATTGGAATGTCTGGAAAAGCCATGTATATAATTCCTGTAATATCCCAAGAACCCTAAAAGTTTGCAGAGTTCCTTGGTGTTTGTAGGAGGGGTGTTTTTGTGAGCTTGCACTGCCGATACCTATGTATTGTCCATTCTGTAGCCTTCTGAAGATATTATCTTGCCCACATAACACATTTTTGAACAAGTCACATGTATCAGCTTTCAGTTTGATTCCCCAGGCTTGCTGGCGTTTGAGGACAGATCTCAAATCCTCAGTGTGTTGTTCAAAGGTCCTACTGTACACCAAGATGTCATCTAAGTATGGGGTGCATATTTTGTCTCTAAGGCCTTCGAGACTCCCCTTCATACTACGCTGAAAAGCTGAGGGCACATTTGTGAGGCCGAATAGAATCGTGTTCCATTCATACAGGCCCCAAAGAGCTTTAAGAGTTATGTGTATTTCTTTGAGACCTCGCTGATTTCACTTTGATGGTATGCCTTGCTTTGGTCAAGCACACTAAACCACATGTTGCCACCAAGTCCATCAAGTATCTCCTGAATGCGTGGTATAGGCTGCCTTGTGTTCAACAAGTCTTGGATGTGATGCTTAACCTCATCGTAGAATGTATGAGGGACTGTATTATAGGCTTTGGCTACCGGAATATCATCAAGATCAAGATTTTTGATGTAGCCTACTTCATCTTTGTGTCTGATAAATGCACCTGACTCATCTCTGAGCATTTCTTTGACAACAGTTTATTGCTCTGCGATGATCCAAACTGACAGGTGGATCCCATGGACCAGGAGAGCTAGGTGGAGGTTGAGAGCTTTCAGCTACAACTGAGCTAACCTGACCTTGTTCAAGGTCCACTGGGTAACAGTGCGTTATCCTTTGAATGCTGCCAAAAAGGGTCTTTCCTGGTAGAACTATATCATGCTGTATAGTGTTTCTGACACAGGTCTTAACTTTCTGAGAAGAGCAAAATAAGCATTCCAGTCTTTACTTTGAGGTTTGAGGTCCATGATGAACTATAATAGCTGTGTGTCCTGTCTTCACTGGGTAAGTAACGGTAAGTAAAATGTGCTTAACAAGAGCACAGTGTGTTTTGTTCTTAATGTCCTCATTGTCTCTACCCTGATTTTACACAGTTCACATACTTGTTGCAGTTCTTTGGCAGAGAGTTTACATAATTTGTGTTCAATTACCAAAAGAAAGTCTATTCGCGGTGCTCCGACATGTTTACTGTTAAACGTTATTTTACACCAGAGACTGCAACAATACGGTCATGTTGCCCTAGCTAAACTGCTATTAGCTTAGCATTAGCCTCTCGCACACTTTGTTACCATCTTTGCTGTCTTCTTCCAGTCTTTCTCCGTGAGGTAATCAAAGCATCATGGTGGAACCTCTAAAATGTTACACCACTTGAAGACCAAAGTGTAGAATGAGTTCTTTATTACCTCCAGAAAAGCACTGTCTTGTAACATACAGAGCACCACGTTGTTCAAGAGCTTTCTCTCTGTATACTTGCATCATATCTGCATAGTTTGCTTTCACTTTGTTACAAGACAAGATCACTTATGAGCTACACAGTGCCCCCCTTTTGGCACAACATGGCGGAAAAAAACATTCTCAGCAGACTTGAGTCCTTAGAGAAGTGAGACTGTGGAAGGCAAGAGTGCCTTAACGTCACCTCTGTGGTGCTGTGACGTCAGCGCAGGGGTGCTGTGAAGTCAATGCAAAAACCCTAGCCTCTATACTTCAAGAAGTCTGCAAACAGCGGTAACAGAACCAACATGTAGCAGTGGCTGTGGCCTGAGCAGTAAAAGGACATGCACAAAGTACTGCCTGGAAGCAAGGAACGGTCTGTCCCCCTCTTCAGCCAAACCACAGTACCCTGGAGAAAGCAGGCCCAAGTGGTACGCGCAGGAGACGGGAACAAGCCATAGCGGGAGCCGGCCAGAGTGGGGCACAGGAGGTGGTAAGAATCCATGGCGAAAGTTGGCCGGAATAGTGTACAGGAGGCGGGAACCGATGTAGAAACAGATATACAAAGAGAAACAAAGAGTCACCTGAGCTGAGCAGAGCCAACACAGTTCCCATCAGTTCAGAAAGTTGACACAGCTGAAGAAGATGCGTCTCTGGTGTCGGCGCATGTCGGTCAGCAGCAGGTCCCTTAGCACCCCAGACAACAGCGCGAAGCAGCAGAATTCAACGGCGCGACAACACTTGGGGTAGTCCATGGTGAACCTGTGGAGGTGAAATTGAGTACCCACATGCAGCAGGAACCATGGCTCTAGATTGTCATCAAAAGTCTGGGAGGCTAATGGTAGCTGCAAAAACAGCGGGAGAAATGGCGACCGCAGCAGGCGATGTGTCTTCAAACCACATATAAATGATCACATTTATATAGTGCTTTTCTACCTCAAGGAACCATTCACCCATTCACACACACATTCATACACCAGTGTGCGCAGACACTGGAGGCAAGGTGGGTTAAGTGTCTTGCCCAAGGACACAACAACAGTATGCAATGGTGGGAGCGAGGTTTGAACCGCCAACCTTCTGGTTATTGGACAAGTGGCTCTACCAACTGAGCTACTGCCGCCACATGTTTCAACGTCGAGGATGTTTAAACATCGGGATCACCAATGTGGAAGTTCACAAATGAGATGAGAAGTGGTATTTGAGTCTCTGCTTTATTTTGCATTGAAACGTCCAACAAGGACTGCTTAGGAACATTTTTACTGTACAAAAACAGCTTCTGCCCCCTGCTCACTCACTTTCCTACCCCAGTACTTAGAATAAAAGTGTACATTCGTGCATGAAATCAGTGTCTATAGTGTCCGCCACAGTGCTGTACATATTATGTACAATATCAGAACGTAATACCAAGACTGATATCCACCAACAGTGTGGTGAACCAGGTACACCTGTAATGGGAGTTTGAGGCACTAGCTGAATGGTAGGTGATGGGCCCTGGCCTCATTGGAAAAAAAGCACACTAGACACACATCACTCTAAATCAGAAACTGAAATCTAAACTAAAAGACAGATACAACATACAACAGAAAATCAGTTTTGTCTCCTAGCTTAAATAAAGCTTGTAATATCTTTAAAATCAGTGCACAGTGATAAGCAGAAACCATCCAAATCCAGAATGTGCAACAGACTTTTTTTCACTGCTGTGGTCGTCTGTGTGTGGTTCTGTCAGCTTTGTCCCTCAAAGAGCTTTTTTTCCTCAGTCCTTTTTTCTTTATTTTCCCCTTGCTTTTCTTTTCCTAGAGAGGGAGAGAGCAAGAGGGAGGCTGGAGCCAGCAGTCTGGAACAGTCCTGACAGAATGTGAATTATGGAAGCAGCTCAGAGGAGGTGTGTGTGTGTGTGTGTGTGTGTGTGTGTGTGTGTGTGGCAGAGGAACGGAGAAGGCAGACGAGAACGAGGGAGAAACAGGTTTAAGGAACAGTGCTCTGTTGAGTAGTTCACTTTTCATATAAATCCATATTACATTGCTTTAATACATCCTTAAAATATTTGCAAAATACTGTAAGTGAGGCTGTGTAAAACATGTATTACCCATCAAAGCTCAAACTATTAGTACTTATGTAACCCAACTATTAAATATTGTAATGCAGTATTTAGAAGTCAGGCTTGGTGGTAGGCATTAGGTGCTAAGTGTTTCATTACGGAGACATCACTCAGAGACTTGGAAAGCCATTTATTACCAAAAATATATATTTATTTGCAATTTGGGGTTTAGAGTTGACCTTTTAATTAAAAGCTCTGTGCTAATAAAGTACATTTTTAAATGGTCATTGTTATGTGGGTGACAGCTAGTGAACTAGTGATTGTCTAGGTTTTATTGTGCAGCCAGAACAGGCTCTATGCCTCCCTAGAATTGTAGAAGATGAATGAATGGAGGATATTTTTTAAAGGAGACTATTTTTATAGATTGTATATAACTACAAAAAAAAAAAAAAAAAAATTAAAAATATCTTGTCTAAATTCTCAAAGATTAAAATGAATCTGCTAGACCAGGAGTCTGCAACCTTAGGGATCCAAAGAGCCAATTGATCCCCAAAACACAAAATTTGAATCTGTAAAGAGCCACAACCAATTTTAATGCACAAATGTAGCTTAGCCTATAACTGAAATATACCAAATGGGTGGTCATTAATATTTGAAAACTAACAAAGAACTGTAAATAAATGTACTGTAATACTGCACTGAATCTCACTCAGAGAACTAGAGTTACTGTAATATCCTGTAATGATGTCTTGGTATTTATGTGTCGCACTTCTCATCAGCTGTCTACTTATATTTTGTTTATTGCATAACCAGATGCCAGATGCCCAAGAAGCCACAAGAGCAGGGCTAAAGACCCACATGCGACTCTAAAACCATAGGTTGCAAACCCCTGTTCTAGACGCATCTAGTAGATACAGTATATGAGCACAGAATGAAATCTGTTTGGACAAGCTGCTAATAGTAGTTTTATATGCAAGTCCAACATTGTTTTTAGTGACTGTAATCATTGCAGGGTATTTTGACAAATCATTTTTGCTTATTTCTTGCATCACCTTGGATGGAAAAGTAAACTTGTGATGAGATAATAAAACATATCAGTTTTTCTTCCCTGTGCCTACTTTTTAACTCATTACTACCCACTATTTGAAACTAGCTCTGAAACTGAGCTCTGGCCGCTCAGCAGGGCCCGACGTACAGTTCCTTTGTTTTGGATATTTGTTATTACATACTCAGCCGGCCCCCTGTACACACACAAATTCGTCAAACAGCTCTAACCAAAGCAGCGCCCCCTGTCCCAGAGCTATCTTTTCACACACCACTTTCAGAGAGAAAAAGGGAGTGAAGGTGTTTGTGTCTGCATGCTGGAGGGGGTAGCACTCCTAAAAAGGTAGACAAAAAGAAAGAGAGCGGGACAGACATCATTGTAATGACTGCATGCAACTTGATACTCTTGCATATTCCCCTAGAGGGCTTTTTTCCATTACCCCACAACGGTAAAGTCGTTTAGCTGATCCAGCCCAGCTTTCCCTCTGTCTTTCATTCCCCTCTCTCACCCTCCCTCTTTCTCCTTCTCTCTTCATTTTTTTTATACCCAGACACATTGTGCAAATGTAACCTTCTGCAAGTCCCAGCCCCCCAGCCCTCCTCCCCTGCACCCCATCCCCAGGAAGTTGGCTAGCCACTTTGCTGCCAAGAAATATGAAAAACTGGCAGGCTGCCCGTTTCATCTGCAAACACACAGTGGAAAAAAGAGCAGGCAGGGTGGAAACAGCAGGAGATGGAGGGAGGAGGGGTAGTGGAGGTGACACAGAGGAGAAGGCTGCTGCTTTGCTTTGCCACAAGGAAGAAAAAAAGAATCAAAAGCACAGCAGAGCAGTGAGGAAGCTCTGCACCGATAACGATGGATTTTACTTGCATGGAAAAGAACCACAATTACCCGCTCAAGTTAAATCATATGTGGACATTTTCTTAGCTCCAGCAAACCTCACAGAGAAACTGTAGCAAACGAACTCACAGGAGACACACTATATAATACTATATATATATAGAGAGAGTATATGCAAACAACACAACCCCAGTGACTAAATCCATTCCTTTACCTGGGTGATGGTCATTACTTTTGCTATAAACATTAGGCCACTAGTAACATTGATTATTATGTCATTGGAACAGTAGTTCTGCCGTAGTAGTATGCCATATAAATAATTGACCGATTTCCTTACACTGTCAGTTTCTCCATAATCTCAACAAAGACCCACAGAAGCTTTATGTAAACAACCGAGGTCTATGTGATATGTTGAGTGCCTTTCGATGTCTGTGTAGTGACTGTGTAGAGTCAAGTCATAGTGTGTGTCCAAGTCAAAGTTTGAGTCACTAAAGATTTTTTAAAATGAGTCCAAGTTGAGTCATTGAGGTGTTGTGTTAGGTGTGAGTCCGAGTCACTTTAAAATGGGGGCAGAGTCCAGTCCAAGTCAACCAAAGCTCTAACTCATGCTCAAATATAGCAAGACACAAGCTTGAAAAAGTGATATGAGCAGTATGTATCCCAAGATATGATGTGAACATGTTCAAATCAAACATTAGTTTACTGACAACAATGGTACAGTTGAGTTATTAACAATTAAATATACACTATATTTCCAAAAGTATTCACTCACCCACCAAATATGATTTTGGATTATAGTGTGTGGTTGTTTTTAGGAGCTGGGCTTGGTCCCTCAGTTCCAGTGAAAAGAACTCTGAATGCTTCAGCACCAAGAGATTTTGGACAATTCCATGCTCCCAACTTTGTGGGAACAGTCTGGGAATGGCCACTTCCTGCTCCAACATGACTTCACCAGTGCAAAAAGTCCGGTCCATAAAGACATGGATGAGTGAGTTTGGTGTGGAAGAACTTGACTGAACTGAGTCCTGACCTCAACCTGACAGAACACCTTTGGGATGAATTAGAGCAAAGGCTGCGAGCCAGACTTTCTCCAAAGTCAGACACGTTGATGTCTGATGTAGATAGATGTAAAGGGTTGGCCGACGTTATAATAAACCCTATGGATTAAGAATGGGATGTCACTTATGTTCATATGCATGTGAAGGCAGGTGAACTAATACTTTTAGGAATATAGTGTATATTTTACATAATGGCAAAGTTGTTTTTGTTTACATTTTTTGTTTTGTTCTCTCTCAGTTAATCAGATTTGGTGACTTCGGGTTTCAAAAATATTTTAATTAACTTGGTTTTGTACCTCATCTCGAGGTAAATTGGCTTGAAAATTGATTGGTGTCTTGGACTCACTTCAAGTTCTCAGACTTGACTTGGATCAGTCTTTAGTAACTCGTACTTGGCCTTGGGCTAACACTGAGGACTCCAGTGTGACTTCCACATCGAAATTGTCCACAAGTCTGAGTCTATGTCTGAGTTGAAGCACGAGTCCTTGTATGTGAGAAGAGCCTAAGTTTGTGTCTGAGCCATGAAAACAATGACTCAAATTCCAAGTCCTGTCACGTCATGTCTCAAAAATTATCCCTTAAAGTCTTGTGTTCTCTATTTCTGCTTGATTTAATAAAACCCCCAGCCACTATGTGGTTAGCTGCAAAATGTAGCAATTAAAACAACTTGAATAGTGTATTTTAATCAGATCTTAACAGCGTGTTTGCCTTTTGCACCACAAGCGGTAGCCTATCACAGGCGATATGAGTCCTCCTGTAATAAATAACATGAATTTGGGCTTAAGGAATACAGCTCTCATTAAAACAGCTCTCTTTAATCAAACGTCCATTTCCAGAAAGTCAGTTAACTCTTAAAATATGTTTATTTTATTATAGTGTACAAACAAACTAAAAACATTAATAGTTTTAACAAACAAGAATATGTTTTATTTTAGATGAAGAGACAATTAACAGAGACAATTAAGCCTTGAGATACTGCAGCGTCCAACCTCTCACAAATTATCTTTTTAAAGGTGCAGTTTTCTGATTTGGCATCTTCTATGGCATCTGCACTGCAGTGAACACAAACACAGGTTATAAGATTGTTGAGTCTGACAAAGTACAGTAATATTATCGGATTTTTGAAAAAAAGGATCCTCTAGTGTCAAGCATTATTGTTTCCCAACAATACGTTGTTTATTATAGTTGTGTATAATGGCCATTGATCACCACTGGACACACCAGAAAACACAAGTCATGCATCTGCCTGGGAGTCATACTTTCCAAAATGATGTAGCCTGTTTGAAAAGAAGAGAAGGTAGTACACAGCTGCTAGAGTGATTAGCTGAGGTTGAGGTAATGAATTACAAATTCTTAAATTACTCTAATTGAGTGGATTTTTGGGGTAATTTATAATTTTACATACATAAGTACATTATTAGAACTGTAATTTTACTTGTAATTGAATATAATTTAAATCATGTCATCTGCATTCCACTTTACTCCTTAAAAATATTTCCCATTACTGAGTATTTTTTTTATTTCATTTTACTTGCTATTGTTGCAAGTGCAGTCCTGTATTTGAATGCTTTATGTAGTGGTTAATGTCAAAGGGCATTTGGTGTGGCCCAGGGATGGAGACGACTATGTTAGATTTTATTACATCATTGAGCATCAGTGGCTAACAAGCCATTTGTAATTGGTACTGTATTTTATTTTATTTATTTTTTTTACTTGAGTATTTTTTAATACTAGTACTTTTACTTGTGTTTGAGTATTTTTTTTAACACTGGTACTTTTACTTGTATATAAGTATTTTTAACATCTAGAACTTTTACTTGTATTTGAGTATTTTTTGGCCATGTAACAGTACTTATACTTAAGTACAGATCCATCCATTAGTCCCAATAACTTTTTTACGCATAACTGCCAGTTTGTATTTTAAATGTGTCATGAAAATAATATTTTTTTTGCACAGATTAATATTTTAAGTTCAGAGCCATAATAACACCATCTTCTTTCTCATGTATAGGCTATATGGGTCCTCCTGGAAGTTCTTCTGCTTTGCACTGCTCTGAGTGATGCTGTGATGCTCTTCCTGTCTGTTGCTTGGCAACAGAAGGGGAAAAATAGATGAGGTGATGAGTGAAGGTGAGCCCTGGGGAAGTAGGAGGAGAGGAAGAAAAGAGGAAAGAGATGGGGGAGTGAAGCGCTGCTTATTTTCTCCTCTTCGAGCTTTGGCAGATTGTACCAGGCTGTTCTCTCCTGTAATTCGTTCTGTAAAAGTTCAAATACAACAAATAAAGATCCACAAGAGGCAACATGTTTCAGCCAGTGGTCAGTACACGTCAGATGTGTGTTGATGTGTTTTGGCTGTAGAGTACTGTGCAAATTAGAGCAGTACAGCTGATTTTGAATGTTATTTTTGACAGTATAAAAGCTGAACTGATATTTTGACATTAATTGTTTTTTAAACACAGGTTTGTAATTACAGGACATTAAACATTTGACCTCACATTCAGCCATTTGTGTTTAGCCTTTGACTGCCAGAGAGCTATATTTAGCTTTTTAGTTAGCGCTGTTGGGTTGTGAGTCAAATACTCTGGGTTGTGCTACTTCTGTCACAGGATATTTGTGGCATGCCACCATCTATTTCTGCTGTGCGTACTGTCAGTCTCCTGCAATAAATTACAAAAATTATGAGAATAAATTGTTCTATATTCAAGCAGCCATAGTGTTTTAACATAGATAATCCAGACAGGTTTTGCAACAAGCATTAAATATCAACTCTTCACCTGTCAGAACAGTTAGCAAATCTAATATCAGTGTTCATATCATTTTAAACAATGACACTTCGGATTACTAATTTACCTTTACAGTAGACATATTTATAAGTTGAGCAGGGTAAGTCTTGTAAGGTTTTTGTGGAAATGGGTAGGATGTCACATGTGTTTCCTTTAATTACTGCCCACCCTGTCTACCTGGAACTGATCCATCAGAAATGCAACAAAAAGCATTGTGAACTGATTGGCCCCAATTCCTTTAGTCCTTGAGAAAGGAGAATAAACGTGATGGAAGCAAGGAGACCTAAAGTGCAAATCAAAAGATTCCCAAGAGCGAGAAAAGAAAATGTAAAGACTGAAAGAAGGACAATATAAAAGAGAAAAAATCACCAGGAGGGAGTGTGCACTGTCCCAAAGCTCAAGAGAAGAGAGGTGGAGGAGGGAGGGGCAAGGATCAATATCTAATTTCAGTGCAGAGCTCATTGTGGACAGTTTTCCAATAAGCTGGGATAGAACACCAAAGTTTGAATAGCGCTGTATCTCTGTCGGCCTCTTGTGCATCTGTGTTTTCCGTCTCAAGTGGCCCACACCTCCCTCTGTGTGCAGAGCATGAAAACACACGCACTAACCATTGGGCCCCTTTTCCACTTATGTGGACCGTTCATACAAGCACATACAATTACATGTATTTGAATTTATTTTCCCATTATAACTGGTGGGCTGGTGGTAGACTCCTTGTTTACAATTCTGTTTGAAGTGTGTGTAGCCCTAATTTACATTAAACATGTGAATAGCATGCATATAACTATAAAATGGGATAAATGATTGAACTGACCTTGTTAACGGCAAATTATGATTTAAAGGGGCTATACTGCAGAACACTATTACAGTCCAAAGCCTATTAAAAACACATTAGTGGGTCACTGTTCAGCTGATACACGTGTACATGATACAGCCTTGTGGCCCAAAATACCCAAGTTGCTAAAAATAAAACACTGTCCCTGTTGTGGTAAACCTGTTATTTTGCTTAGTTCACGTATGAAAAATTTAACTTACAAACAGCTTTCTGGTCAGAATGATGTGTGCTTTCTTTGTCATCTGAGAAAAATGGAAAATGTCTAGATGCAACATAACAGCATTAACTGTGGAGCTTTAGTTCTGTAGTTTTTGTTTTCTTTTCACATATCATTTTGTGAATTGTGTAGCTTCTTGGCAAGATTCTTCTCTACTCCCTGTTTTTTTTTTTTTTTTTAGCTATACCAGCATTACATTTCCCTTTGCATTGTTATTTGTGAGATATATTAATAACAACATAATATCAACAAAACCTTTTTTATGGTATAGAAATATAGAAACAGTTGAAAAGCACTTAGTAACTACCCAGTGTATTCTTGAACATCATTTGGATTATCATGCTCCTTCCCTCCACAGCAGATCACTGGAACATGCAGGACAAGATACATCAGTGTTGTTGCTATGGCTACTTACATTTAGCATATCTTGGCTACTGGTTTGAGCACATGCAAACATATTTAACACTATAGAGGTATCTCTTTATCTTAAACATCCATTCTGTAGGTTAATAGTCCCACAATCAAATGGGAGAGTGCACCAAACAACAGTCAAAAGTATGCGAAGTGTGTATGACATCCAACTTGCTTGGATGGCAATACAGAAGCTGCAGATACTGCATCTATTGCAGGAATAAATGTGTAACACCAAATGCTCTGCCGAACTGAAGCCACTCACAGAGAAGAGCCATTCTTTTGCGTTAGAGCGCCTCTCATTGGTGGCTAAATGCACTACGCCCAGGGATCCTCTACTACCATGTCATATTCTCATATCCTCAACGATTGATATACAGCAAAAACTGTGCTGTAGAGAATGTGAGTAGTTTCATAGTCTCGTCTAAAACACTTGTTTGTAGGAGCAAGGTGTTTGAACAGTTCTCTCCAGTATTGTAAAGTCCTTTTTAATTTAAGTACTATATAAATAAAGGTTATTGTTATTATTGTTATTATTGTCTTTCATTAGCAGCACTGACACGTTCATGGGTTTGGATGATTCATAACTGCTTAACTACAAATGAATAGCACGGTTTCACTGAGCCACAGCATGTTGTCCTGCTCCTAAATGATGCAGCAGAGAGACAGAAAAAGCGGGCCATATCATTTTCATCTCTAAATACATTTATGCCATAGCTTAAACAGTCTAATAAATATGAACATGATTGGTTAGACACTCCCCAGTGGCGGCATTAAAAGCACTTGAATATAGTAGAATATTACTCTTGTATTGAACAGATGTAACAGGAGCCACAAAATGCTTTGTACTTGAATACTCTTGAGTAAACGATGCAATCACCAGGTGATAAAACTGTCTGTATTACTCTAGTTAGACAAATCACGTCACACTGAAAACTCAACCAAAAAACTGAAACTGTTAAAAAAAAATCTAATTGCGCTGTGCCACGCTGCCATCCTGCGGTAATGTTGTACACAGCAGCCCAAGCCAGAACACCTCTGTTTAAAATGCCTCATTTATTTCCTGGTAAAAAGTCACCACATTGTTTAGACAGAACTACTACTGTAATTGGAGCTAGTGACAAATTTATATTTAACACATTTTTCAACACCCGTTTAAATATGCTACCACAATATATAGGTGCATCTCCAAAAATAAATGTCATTTGAAAGTTTTTTTTTTGTTTTGTTTTTTTTTTTCTCAGTGGCTCAATTCAAAATGTAAAACTCATAGGCTACATAGTTTCTGTTTGCTGGCTGCTCAGGCACAGTAATATCATGATCATTTCACCAGTGTTGGTACTTTTGGTACTTCCGAAGTTCTAATGAAGTCTGCATCTCCATAAAGCTTATGCACAGAAGGAAGCATTAAGTGCTCTAAAACTTCCCAATAAACAGCTGGGTTAACTTTATACTTCAGGAAACAAAGTGAGCCAGTACCCTCCATTAGGTATCTTTTGTGGTTTACCTCCATGTGGAGGGGGGCGGTGACTGGACAACAGTCTGCAGTCTTCCTCATGATTGTGTAGCTTTGTACTGAACCAGATGAGAAGATACGTTTAAAGGCTCTTGAAACCTCAGCAAAGTTTCCAGTTTATCTGGAGTTTGAATGTCACACTATTTGGTCACAAAATTAACTTTCAAATCAATTTACAAAATGTGGGTTTTCTTTATTTGTAAGCCATATAAGAAATACATATTTGAATTATAGTATGTACAGAATCTATATGTTTGGCCACACTGATGACAGTAAAAAAGTGTCTGCAATACTCACTTGCATTATAAGTAGCCTAGATTTGGCGGTCTTGCAGTTGTTTTCTCTGATGATTTTGACAGTTATGTATAACACTAAGTCTGTCATTGCTTCTATTAGTTTCTCCAAACTGGGGATATACTATAGTGACTTTAAAGAATGAATTTCATTAACCTAGATATCTCATAATTATTTGCCCTAATAAATTTATAGATCATTTGCTCATTTCTGTCATCTCTGTCTCTTAGTTGACTCTTCCGTCCATAATCTCTGAAGAGTGGGGCATACAACTGTGTCAAGTGTCAACGAGTTGACCAACCAGAAATGCTTAATTAATTCAGGAATACACGTTTACATCCAACTGAATTGTCAGATAATGAAATTTACCTCTCATCTTTAGGCTATCTCTACATAATCTGCCCATACGTTCAAATTTATACAGCAATTAAATTAGGCCAAAAAAGAAATTTCAGGAAGTTAGATCTTTGTGAAATCTAAGCGATGACCGCCAGAGAGCGCTGTTGGCTGACAGCTGTGGCCCGGGCCTGAACCAAATAAGGAAATGACGTGCTCCATTTGCGGCGATGTCTGAAATAGAAAACCACGCAGAGGGAGACTGGACCGGGCCGGCGAGGAGCACGGGAAGCTAAAAACTACTGCTAACACGGGATAAGGTTAGTGCCGACTGGCTAAGAAATTAAATAGCAAAACAATCATTATATGTTTCCTTTTACGTGCCTGTTTGGTTGTTAAAGTAGTAGTTTTGCTAAAAATTTTAACGCCCAGGGCTTCGCCAGCTTTCTTTATTTACACTTTAATAGGAACAGCAACAGCATGAAACTGTAAGGCTGAATATGACCAGGCTAACGTCACCGTCAAACTTGTAAATTAGGATTATATTGTATATCTTTTCTGTGTTTTGAAACAGGTTGCCTGTTATTTAACCCCATGCAGCTCGCACGCGTTTCCACTTTTTTCAGGCCACATTTATTATCTAAGTGATGTTGGTCACTCCATAGAGATAGGTTCACTCTTGGGAATTGTAAGAATGCTTCATGTTAAGGACGGGAGGGGTGCTGACTGCTGAGTAGGGTGACAAAAAGAGGGACAAGTTGTGTTATTTGATGGGACAAGAAGGGACAGGCGAGAAATAAAAGCTATGATAATAAACATATCTAACTTACTGAGTCTAACCCTCATTTAGATAAAGATACTTGCTACTGTTTATGAAATATTTAATGTGCTTTTTTTCATTCATGGAATTAAGCGGTGGAACTGATCTGATCTAAAATCTAAAATTAAAACTCCCAGTCTCATTTTCTAAACACTGTCCCACAGCAGGCCAGCACCAACTCACAGCACTGTGGAGAGTTTCCTTAAACACAGATGCAACATCAACTACATGAATATATTCCAACCCAGCAAATTGGACGCCCACAAATATTTATTCTGCATTTTACACAAGAAACAACGATCTTACCTTTTTGTTGTTTGTAACTTGAATCTCCCCTTTTATAAGATCCACTGTGCACAAATGAAAAAAAGGGCCATTATCTGAATCAGTGGGACAGGGGGTCAGAGGACTGAATTACTGTGCAGTACAACCAATAGTGGGACAAGTGGTCACTCTACTGCTGAGCCCCTAACTGTGGTGTGATAATGGGCGCACGCCCTTAAGTTTGACTAAACTCTACCGATGTCTTTGTTATTTCAATTGAGTAGCTACAGTCTGTCAAGGCTGTGAAAATGCTGTACCCCTGCATTGAACTAATTAAAGACTTATCTACCATTAACACCCAACATTTTTGTTGGGTGTTAATATTACTATACTATATTAAGTATTTGGTTTCCAAGACTTGTCAAACACAATTTCTCTGTGTACCTTGTCAGGATGGGTGACATAGCAGAGAATGAGACCAGTTTCTACTCCAATGCTGAAGATTACTGGAGAGAAGTCCCCCCTACAGTGGATGGGATGCTTGGGGGCTATGGCAGCATCTCCAACATTGATATTAATGGATCCAAAGCTTTCCTACAGAAATTTCTTGGTGTAAGATACTACAGCCTTGATATTTAAACAGAACATTTTTATGACATATGATTTATGTTTCATATACAACTAGTGTATTATAAAGAAACCTTCAACTTTGACACACAAAGAGCATTCAGTCTTGGTTGAAGATGTTTCACCGCTCATCCATTGATACGGTCACACTACAGGTCTTAATGCTCTATTCTGATTTTTTGCGAGTCACACATGAGCAAAAAGTCAGATTTGGGCCACCTTGGCCTACAGTTTGAACGTAGCCCAAGAGGCTGGTGTTTCCCAGTTATGAAGTTAAACTGGTAGGTTAGCTGAGTTTTATACTCCTAGGAAGGAGTTTTTAACCTGAAAATAATTTATTTTGGTGTAGAATAGTTGAAAGGCTATAGTAGTTGTAGTTTGTTAGAAGTCCTTTGTCCTCTGCTGGAGTGACCAGCACTAACCCACCTGAGGACCATTAGCATAATCAGCTCTTCTGATGTTCATTGGCCTGAGTAAATCTGTTTTGGTCTGGGTTTAAAGAGACAAGAGTTGTAAATGGATGGAATTTTAAATCTCAAACCACTATTTCTGTTGTTTGGTTTCCTCAATGTACTGTTCCTCAGGTGGGTTAACGACTGCCCCCCTCACTCCGGGATGGGACAAATGACTTCTAACAACCTGAAACTAGTGTAGCCTTTCAACTAATCTACACCAGTATAATTTAGTTTCAGGTCAAAAACTCCTCCTTCCTGGGAGCACAAATCTCTCTTACCAGTTTAATTTCAGAATTGAGAAAGCCTCTTGGATAAGAGGTAAAATGTCTTCAACTTTAAAAACCAAGTCCTGGTGACTTATTTTAAACGTTTTTGTTGTGATTGAATTAGCCCAGATAACTGAGCCCAGTCTTATCAGGCAGTCAGACACCTGTGCTTGTTAAAACCACCACAATTATTTTAGATGATACATCCTTCAGAAGTTGATTTGATATTTTACTAAATGGATTACTGTCCCAGATCTTAAAGCACTTGTTTTGTGTTTTGATCAAAGGAAGGAGAAGGTAAAACCAGTGCAGGATGTGCTCTGGACTGTGGAGCAGGCATCGGGAGAATCACCAAGCGTCTCCTGTTGCCTCTTTTTAAAAGTGTGGACTTGGTGGATGTGACTCAGGAGTTCCTGGACAAAGCCAAAACATATTTGGGGGAGGACAGTAAAAGAGTGGGGAACTATTTCTGTTGTGGCTTACAAGACTTTTTACCAGAAAGCGGACGCTATGATGTGATATGGATTCAATGGGTGATTGGTGAGTGAAAATGTGGACTAAACCTTTTTTTTTTTTTTGCTAGAGTATTTGCTCCACCAGTCTCACCACAGTCCTACATTTCTCTCTCAGGTCACCTGACAGACAACCATCTGGTGGAGTTCCTTCAGCGCTGCAAGAAAGCTCTGCGGCCCAACGGCCTGATTGTCATTAAGGACAATGTGTCTTATGAAGGAGTTGTCCCTGATGAGGTTGACAGCAGTGTTTGTAGAGACCTTGAGATACTCCGCAGTCTGGTGGCCAGAGCTGGTCTACGCATTGTCTATGAGGAACAGCAAATTAACTTCCCAAAAGAGATCTACCAAGTCCACACAATAGCACTTAGATAATAAATAGTATTTATAATATAGACATATTTTTATCACAGTAAATTTTTATAGGATATTGAGGAAAATGCACAGCACCAGTGACTCCTGGACATTTTAGGTTTTGTCTCAATGGACTGTTTACAGTTTTAAAATCATCTCTCTAGTTTCAACAAACTCCAAACCTCGCCTCACTCATGCTCTATTTCCTTGTTTGTTTTTTTTCTTTTTTATCAAAAGCCAAAGAACAGCATTCTTCACTGGTCTCACTCTGATCTAGTGATGAACTACTAATAAAATACTTTAGGTCCCCTTTTTCCGACAGGGCAGCACTGCTTGTTTAAACTGTTTAAGAGCATTCGGATAACTCCTTTAGCCGACTTTTACTAGACAAACCTATATGAAAACTAAGTGTGTATTTTGTTTTGACTGTCTTGTGCATGAACATCTGTTTTTTGTGTCTCGAGAATATGTTGTAAAGCTGGCTTAATACAGCATAATAATAAAGATTTGTCTATTGGTTATATACTGCCATTATTGTGACTTGTTCTTTGGTAGGGACTCTGCAGGTGAACAAAACAGGCCATAGTTTTTTATTTCTATCTATATAGACATTGTATGCATGTTGTACATTAAGACAAAACGCATCAGTTTGAACTAATTTGGTGTTGTATTAAAATACTGATTATAGGCAGTCACATGATTACAGACAATATGTAGTTATGTATTTTTAGTTTGCAGTCATTTCTATGTAAAGCATAATTTAACAAACTTCCATAAATTACATAATGCATAAAACATATTCCAGGTCATGATCAGGACCAGGTCTCACTCTGAAGCCGACAAGATTGCTCCATAGCCACCACCATCTGCTCTGCGTCCTCAGCTGATACTGAACCTTGCTGAAACACACCTTTCAGAGCATCACGCACACTACTGGGCATCTGTTTGGCATTTCTGCAGAGGAACAAAAAAGGTTTAAAGTCCTGATGGACAGAAAATATTGGCATATACTTAAGCTTTGCCCTAAATTTCTACAACTTACCCAGCAATAAAAAAGCATGCATTTTTATTGGCAATCAAGTCCATCAAGAGTTCAGCATTTTCACTTATTCGATGTTGCACATAGACTTTATTTTCCTAGAAGACAACAAAATAAAGACTTAGTATATTAATAGTCACATAAAGATGTGGGTGCAGGTACAACTGTTCTATTTTTGCTAGAATGACTAAGCATTGTTAAACCATTTTAATACATTTAGTGTTTAATAAGTGAATAGAGAGTTTGTGACCTGGTCTCGAGAGAAGGCAGTGAAAAGGGTCAGCTGTCCAGCCTTTATTTTCTCCTCCCACTCATCCCTGAAATAGAAGTCTTTAGATTCTGATCGGCAGCCAAAGAAGAGGACGTTAGCTACAGAGCAAAGACAGAAAGTCTGGTTATATGTGACAGCTGTGAGGAATTCCCAATGCACTGACAAAAACCGGACCTGTTTTTCCTTCAGCTGTCCTCTCCTGAATAGCTGATCTGAAGGGTGCTACTCCTGTCCCAGGTCCCACCATTATGACTGGAGTGTCCTTGCCTTTGGGGAACTTAAGGGTGCCCTTTTTCACCCACAGAGGCACATATACTTCCACTAAATCAAGTAAAATGCAGGGATGGCAAATCATACTGAGTAATAACTGAAGAATGACACTAAAGTGATAGTAAAGAAAAAGTGTCACATTTGTAAAAACATTAACTGAGTAACCATGTTACTATACACCTCAAAGTAAAAAGGACAGACACAAGTCTCAGTAAACAATAAGCAATAAGCAATATACAACAACAATGCAATGCAATAGTTTTAATGAAGTGTTATTAGATTTAGTATTATACCTTTTTCAGTGTCCATTGAAGCTAACCAATTTGAGCACAGCCCTCGTCTGGGTTTAAACAACTTTGTTTTGTATTGGACCACAGCTACTAGAATCTGGAGTCTATTTGGAAGAGCCTGTGTGACAGAGAGTTATAAAACATCCCTCTTTCTCCAACCTTAATAAAGAAATACATTTAGTATATACTTATTTATTGAATCATAGTTACCTGTAGTGAGGAGGCAATAGAAAAAGAGCGTGGCTGGATCTCAGGAAATAGATCCAGAAGATAGTCTACTTTGATTTCTGCGGTAGTGTGGGGAAAATCTGCCAAGACCTACATCAGAAACTCCATTACATTTACATTCACTATATAATGGAATTTAGTGGGTGTTTTGTATTCTTCCTTTTATTTTTTTAAAACAACATATTTATTTTTTCATTCACCTCCAGAGCGGTGCGTCGAGGTCTATTGCAGTAAGTGTACAGGTCATCCTGTCCAGCTGCTGAGCTGAATTCTAAAAGCTTTTCTCGTTCAAGCTCATTTCTAGCAAAGGTCGACAGCAACTCAAAGAAGGATCGGCGAGGCACAGCAGCAATGTCAAGGTATGTCTCCACCAGATGGCGCACTGTGCAGGGCTGACAAAGTCTTGCTGGAACTGAGGACACAGGTTTTAGTTTGTAGTCATATGACATAATATCATTACAATAACACATTAACATATATACCTGTTGTGCTGTCTGTCGGCGTAAGAGTAAACCTAGACTCTGGATCTAACCTCAGCAGTTGGCAAAATTGTTGCACATCATTTTCTGTGTTACAAGGACGCATCATCACTACATCGCCAGCAGTAAATCTACACAATATCACACAGAACAATGTGACAATCTATTTTTTAATAATAAAAGCAAGAGGGCTGTAAGTAACTGGGGACACTCACTCTATGTTGGATCCAGTGATGTCAAATTCAAGCAGCCTCACATCCTGAAAATGCAACACATCTGTCACTCTTGTATTGGACAACAGTTTAGCAGGAAAAGGACACGTTGGAGAAGGTATGGTCTGCTCTGTGGAAGTCTCAACCATGTCATTGGTCACATCACTGGCATCATCTAAGAAGTGAAACTGTATATGTAGACGGCAGCCTGTTGTGAAAAAAAAACACATCACTCAAGGGATTTTTATTATAATAGTCACAAAGGGCAACAACAACAAACTCACGGTTCATCTTCTTTTAGTGGTGGTAATGCTTTCAATGATGGATGCAGAGTAAATAACTTTTGCCAGAATGATGCTAGCCAAGGATCAATAACAGCATCTGACCTACAAAAAGTATGTGCAAAGATATCCTAATTTGCTTTCTAGTTCAAACAACCAGTGCAAGTTAATTCTGAGAAAGAAATAGTCCTACCCAAGATCGTGTTGGTCATCAGCCAGCCCAACAGGGAGTAGCATAGTGGCCCCAAGCTGCTGAAGGCGCTTTTGAAGTTTTTTAGCCACAAAGTTGAACCTGCAATTATAATGTATAAAATAAATGCACATTATGACGTTGGAGTGAGTTGGTTATGACTAAACTGACTTTGGATATGAAGAGTCTCCCAGGCCCAACACAGCACAGTCCAGCTGACACAGAGAACCAGCAGGTAAAGACTTCCTAAATATAAATCTCCAAAAGTTCTGAGGAGAAGAGGACAGTGTATAAACTAAATACAATGGGTGCATGATATTCTTTGATATGTGTTGAATCAAAGGGACAAATATATGGCACGTGTCCTCAGGGGCAGGTCCTACCTTCATATTGTCTGGTGGGTCTCCCTGGCCAGTGGTGGCGCACACAAACACAACGGTAGACTCTGAGATCAAAGTGGCCTATTTAAAACACACAGAATAGGTTTATTGCTTTTTTATACAATAACCCTCCCAAAAACTCCACTCAAGAAGAAATCCTCACCACATTGTAGTTATCCAGAGGCATGGTCCGGACCTGCAGCCTTCGCCTTTTTGCTTGTCGGGCAATCCTCTGAGCTGTGTCCTGGGCAGTCCCAGTCTGACTCCCATACAGTATCAGCAACACAGGCTCTGGGTCTGGCATGATGTGACTTAACAAATACAAGACAATCCAACTTTACACTACGACATCTTTGAATCACCTTCCATTAGACACGATTCAGAAGTTAAACTCATTGTTTTGATTTTTTTATGCTTGGAGAAACAATAATAGCTAGTAACTTTTAAATATACAAATGTTATCGTGTCTTAATGAATGAGTAGGCCTATGACAGTGGCTAGCTGTTAGTTAGCAAGTATACACAACCAGTCTGTTATGTAAACTGATCTATCAAAACATTAACAAATAAAAACTTACACTGTCTCTATGCTGTCTTTAAATCAGCGACTTCTATTAATTCCAAATGATCCAAAGCGTCTTCTTTAATAGTTTATCACCTTCATTGGAGAATTTCTCTTTAGCCATCAACGCCACACTTTACGGCAGTTTGTCTCGGCGGCCTGTGATTGGCTCAGGCTGTGGCGCTGCATTCAATGTCCAACAGAAATTTGCCCACTGCAGTAATACGTGATACTATCTCAGTGGTTCCTAACCTTTTTAGTTTAGTGAACCACAGGACCTGATTTGGACACGGCTTACTCCGGGTTTAGTTCTACTTTTGTCCTGGTTTAAGGTAAGTCAAGGTATACTTTATTGATCCCCGTAGGTAAATTTATTATCTATATTTAACCCATCTCCAGATACTGAACCAGGGTCCTGGTCAAGAGTACCTAGCTGGAGGTTTTAACCTATTATGCATGTTTTAGGTTGATCGGGGGGAACCAGAGTAACCAGAGATGGGGGAAACATGCAAACTCCATACAGAAAGACCCCACACGGTCAGGGAATCAAACCCGGGATCTTCTTGCTGTGAAGCAAGAGTGCTAACCAGTAACCACTAAGCCACCATTTAGACCTGGTTTAGTCCTGGTTTGGACCCAGTTTAGCCATGGTTTACCCTGGTTTAGTCCTGATTTAGTATTAGTTTAGTCCTGGTTTGACCTAGTTGAGTTCTGGTTTAGACCTGGTTTTGTCCTGGTTTATTTTTGGTTTAGTTCTGGTTTTCGGCCTGTTTTTTTCCTGGTTGAGTTCTGGTTTTAGACCTGGTTTAGACTTGGTTTAGACCTGGTTTTAGTCTCTGATTTGTCCTGCTTTAGTGTCCCGTCCCTCGCTATGGCCCTGGGTTAGTCCTGATTTAGATTTAGTTTAGTCGTTGATAGCCAAATATATAAATGATCAAGTAACTCCACGTAACCCCCCTAGGGATCCCTGTACCCCTGGTTGGGAAACACCATACTGTCTGACAAACTTAACAAAGATGTTTTTACATGTATATTTATCATCAGTAACACATGAGTGACATTAAACAGACTCACATTAGGATAGTCATGACCTCATGCACATTACACTTAAGAGCACTTTTACACATTATTGGTTAACCAGTTTGTGTTAGTTGAAACATGCAAGTACCATTCAGCCATTCATGAAATGACAAGTGTTACATTTGATAATTTAAAAGACCCTCACTTCTGTGTGTGGGTCAAAGTCAAAAACAGAGGGAAATTAAGGAACACAAATAACCCTAATAATATGATAATAAGTTTTATACAGTATGTTAATCCTTTTCTCTCATATGGCTTAAGCTCCAACACAAACCTTAATCTATGATCAGACAAATCCAGATCATATATAAATGCACATTTAAAGTACTAAGCCGGGAACACACAGTATTGTTATAAAAACATACATACAAATAGACCAGCAGTATATGATTGCACCTGACCATCATAAATAATTTCTCTAAGAACATATAGATTCACTTTACATTCACTGATTAACCGTAACCTTGATGGGTTTCAGTCTACAGATAAAGAGAATTTTAAAAGTGTCTTAAGAAGAGCAGCAAGCTTCAGCAAAATATGCAACATACAGTTAGGTCCATAAATACACGAGATTTGTTTTTTTAGCCATTCACCAATGCATATTCAAAATACAGTTATATTATTAATATGGGCTTAAAGTGCAGATTCTCAGCTGTAATTTGAGAGCATTTACACCCAAACCAGAGGAATGATTTAGGAAGCTTTTTCATAGGCTGTATGGACTATTTCCTTCATTAATCCATCATAAACTGTCACTGTCCATAATATTGTGTCTGTGTCCGAATATTTATAGACCTAACTGTATAATATGTTAGATTTTTGTGATACAATACCCAAATGAGACTGTAAATACTTTAGAGAGCTCTAAAAATTTGACTTCAGAAAAAGGCACGCATTTTGAGAGAATGAAACGGAGACAGAAACAGGCAATCTTATTTAACAAAGTGGTTCCTAAAATACAATACAAATAAAACATACAATATTAAAAAGAAAATAGATGCCAGTGATTAAAGTGTAAGTAAAAATGTAAGTTGGTTTAAGAAAAAGTCTGTTTTTGTAAATAGTGTAATATGTAAAATTAGCTCAGAGCAGCATAGTGACCAGCTAAATAGAGAGGTGGTGGTAAAGTTACAGTACGGAAGGGCTGCTTGTTCTAGCTGTGGAAAAGACGAATACGCTGAGATATGGTTGCACGACACAACGGGCAGTTCTGCAGTGCCTCACTGCACACCTGACAGCAACACACATGTCCACATGGCAGGAAGATGACATGCGACTGGAGGAAAAAAAAAAAAAATCAATTAAAATTCTTTACACTCAAAATATAAAAGGTGCAATTCAGATAAACCACACATGTCTGAGCTTTACACCACATCATTACCACGAGATAATAAAACCCTTGTAAAAAGTGAAGTTGAATAAAAGCTTACCCCAGTCTCCATGCAGACCACACACTCAGAGCTCCCTGGCCCATCCACGGGGCTTGGGGCTGAGGGGGTGACAGGGGTCCCAGGGGTGAGAGGTGGACTGGGATAATGTATGGGTGATGCATTTGAAAGCACAGGAGAGGGAGCAGAGGGAGCAGACGGAGCAGCTGATGGGCCTGCTTCATCTTCTTCTGTCTCCATAGCTTTACAAGCTCCTAAGATAAGACACACATAAACCAAGAGTTTCAGCCTAATCCTTCCTCAGATTACAGCTCTAATATATGTTGTGTCAAAGAACATTTTTTTATGACAAATAATTTATCAATTAATACTCTACTTCACTAACTAAAACTTTAAAACAAGTGCTGACATGATATGGCAGCATTGCTATGTACCTTGAGGAACTCCTTCTTGGGCCCATTTTAGAAGAGCTTTCTGGATGCCGACTTCATTAATACCCAGCTAAAAACAAAAAAATACATTATTAAATAACATAAGATGCAACTTTATTGTTGTGCTATATTTTAGGTAATTTATATCAGACGTAAAAATAAAAGTCTTTTTGAAAAAAATAAATAAATGTATTTGTAATAAATATAATGAGGCTGGTCCACCTTCTTGAGGTCAGCAGGGGTCATTTGGAGAAGTGCATTAGTTGTTATTCGGTGATGAGCCAGAATAGGCAGATAGTGTTGAGCCGACAGTCTGCACAACAGGTTGACCAGCTCTTTCTCCACACCAGCTTCCTGTAATTAGCAGACACTTAAAAACAAGTACAGTCTGAAGTGAAGATGGTTGAGCTATTTGACTCCTACGTGTACAATACCTGCATGCGCAGAGATATAGGCTTAGCATCCAGAAGTCTCTGATACTGAATCATCCAGTAGTTCTGTTGACTGGACTCAGACTTCTGCTCAAGCTCCACCTAAAGCACACCATCCACAACAAATGAGCTTCAATCCTACAACAATGATGACTAAAACGTAAATTCTATCCCAAGTGACTCTGAACTACAGCTACAACAGATGCTAATATATGTGTGGCCTCACCAGAATCTGGCGAAGCTCCAGCTCTCTTTGGTCCCTTTGTTTAAGAAGCTGTTGCAGTAAGTCACTGAGAGCTTCACGCTGCTGCACCAGAACTTCCTGCACAAACAGCACAAATCACAATAGATTATATAGTGTTTGTTTGTTTGTTTATACTCTCAGGTAAAACCTGCTCTCTGTTAGTCCATTTTTGAATCACAGGAGAAATAGCACAATGTTAACAAACAGCAAAACAAACACATTTAAGATCACAATCCAAATGATTCAGTCAATACAGTATTTCTGCCATGAAGAAATGACATGGAAATTAAAGAAATGCAAAACTGGGGAGGCAAAGAAAGAGGCAATGAGACCAACCTGCAGGTTCTCAGTATCCAGATTACGCCTTTTAACTTCCACTTTAGTCAGCTGCATTAACTCGCTCTCGATGAGCTTGATCTGGAGACAATGGAGATACAGCAATTATGAAGCAGGCAGGAAGCAGGGAAGTGGGTATGTGCCATGATGAAATGTTGTTACCAAGAATAAAATAATCAATAATAAATAATAATTATTAGTAAGGACAGCCAAGTTGATTTACAAATTAAAAATACTATTAAAACTATAAAAAATATAAAAAGGCTGCATTTACAAAAAATAACAATCACAAAGCCATGAAAAACAAAACATGATCATACAATACTGGTCCCCTGAAAGGACCATGGGAGTGACAGCTCTTTGATCCACACTGACCTGGTTGCGTATGAAGCCATGTACGCTGTCCTTTTGCAGCTGTAAGGCTTGAAAGGCTGCCTTCTGCATCTCTTCCTGTAGAACCAAATTACAGGCTCAGCCAATCAAATAAAAACTAAAAACTACTGTTAACCAACAAACCATTGGTCTGTACCTCCTGTAAAATCTGTGCAATGGCTTTAGACTTGTCCAAAACTTGCAGGGACAACATTTTGTCAAACTTTCTGTCCATAGTCTCCATACTAAGAAGAAAATTTGTTAGTGTTCAGAATTTAGGTTCACATATGGTTTTATTTGTTCTTTTAGCTGTAATAGTGATGCACACTTCACCTCCTGTGAGCCTCAGTGACCAGACTCTGTCTGCGAAAGTCACTGGCTTTCTGGAGCAGGCTCATAGCACAGCTGTCAGAAAGCATCTTCTGCATGGCCGCTAAATACACACAAAAAATATTTTCAGGAATTTGATTGATTTGATTTTTGTTTTGCACTGGTATTGATTAAATTGTCAGCATTTCTTAGTTTACTGTACAATAATTTTAACTGGAAACAAAGTGTTGTTTATGTGATGGTTTGATAAATACCTGCCACCTCCCTCTTCCTCAGTGAATTAGCTTCTTCCTGTGTGATAGCGGTCAGTTGCTCCATACGAATCCTGTAAGGTATAGAATTAGGGCTGCAACTAACGATTATTTTCACAATTGATTAATCTGTTGATTATTGTTTCGATTAAGATAGTGACGTGTGTGTGGTTAAAGTGGTTAGAAACTTGCGGTGTTCTATTTCATCCCTCCTGACCGCCAGAGGGCGGTGCTGAAAGCACTGAATGTACCCTTCGCGCATGCGCAGTTCGAGTAATTATACCAACAGAGTCACCTGTGACACCCCAGATGACCCATCCATCCATCCATCTTCTTCCGCTTTATCCGGGGCCGGGTCGCGGAGGCAGCAGTCTAAGCAGGGACACCCAGACATCCCTCTCCCCGGACACTTCCTCCAGCTCCTCAGGAGGAACCCCAAGGCGTTCCCAGGCCAGCCGAGAGACATAGTCCCTCCAGCGTGTCCTAGGTCTTCCCCAGGGCCTCCTCCCGGTGGGACATGCCCGGAACACCTCCCCAGGGAGGCGTCCAGGAGGCATCCGGAACAGATGCCCGAGCCACCTCAGCTGGCTCCTCTCGATGTGGAGGAGCAGCGGCTCTACTCCGAGCTCCTCCCGGGTAACCGAGCTCCTCACCCTATCTCTAAGGGAGCGCCCAGCCACCCTGCGGAGGAAACTCATTTCGGCCGCTTGTATCCGGGATCTTGTCCTTTCGGTCATGACCCAAAGCTCATGACCATAGGTGAGAGTAGGAACGTAGATCGACCGGTAAATCGAGAGCTTCGCCTTTCGACTCAGCTCTTTCTTCACCACAACAGACCGATACAACAACCGCATTACTGCAGACGCTGCACCGATCCGCCTGTCGATCTCACGCTCCATCCTTCCCTCACTCGTGAACAAGACCCCAAGATACTTAAACTCCTCCACTTGAGGCAGGAACTCTCCTCCAACCTGGAGAGGGCAAGCCACCCTTTTCCGGTCGAGAACCATGGCCTCGGACTTGGAGGTGCTGATTCCCATCCCAGCCGCTTCACACTCGGCTGCAAACCGTCCCAGTGCACACTGAAGGTCCTGGTTTGATGAAGCCAACAGGACAACATCATCCGCAAAAAGCAGAGATGAAATCCTGTGGTCCCCAAACCCGACACCCTCCGGCCCCTGGCTGCGCCTAGAAATTCTGTCCATAAAAATTATGAACAGAACCGGTGACAAAGGGCAGCCCTGCCGGAGTCCAACATGCACCGGAAACAGGTCTGACTTACAACCGGCAATGCGAACCAAACTCCTGCTCCGGTCATACAGGGACCGGACAGCCCTTAACAAAGGGCCCCGGACCCCATACTCCCAGAGCACCCCCCAAAGGACGCTACGAGGGACACGGTCGAACGCCTTCTCCAGGTCCACAAAGCACATGTGGACTGGTTGGGCGAACTCCCATGAACCCTCGAGCACCCGATAGAGGGTATAGAGCTGGTCCACTGTTCCACGGCCAGGACGAAAACCGCATTGTTCCTCCTGAATCCGAGGTTCGACTATCGGCCGAATTCTCCTCTCCAGTACTCTGGAATAGACTTTCCCGGGGAGGCTGAGAAGTGTGATCCCCCTGTAGTTGGAACACACCCTCCGGTCCCCCTTCTTGAAAAGAGGGACCACCACCCCGGTCTGCCAGTCCAGAGGCACTGTCCCCGACCGCCACGCGATGTTGCAGAGACGTGTCAGCCATGACAGCCCCACAACATCCAGAGACTTGAGGTACTCAGGGCGAATCTCATCCACACCCGGTGCCTTGCCACCGAGGAGCTTTTTAACCACCTCGATGACTTCAGCCCGGGCAATGGATGAATCCTCCTCCGAGTCCCCAACCTCTGCTTCCTCAACGGAAGACGTGTCGGCGGGATTGAGGAGATTCTCAAAGTATTCCTTCCACCGCCCGACAACATCCCCAGTCGAGGTCAACAGCTCCCCACCCTCACTGTAAACAGTGTTGGTGAAGAACTGCTTCCCTCTCCTGAGGCGGCGGACGGTTTGCCAGAATCTCTTTGAGGCCGACCGATAGTCCTCCTCCATGGCCTCCCCGAACTCCTCCCAGACCCGAGTTTTTGCCTCTACAACCGCCCGGGCCGCCGCACGCTTGGCCTGCCGGTACCCGTCGGCTGCCTCGGGAGTCCCACAAGCCAGCCAGGCTCGATAGGACTCCTTCTTCAGCCTGACGGCATCCCTTACTTCCGGTGCCCCAGATGACCCACCAGAGGTAATATATTCCGGGGTCATCTGAGGCTCTGCTCCTTTTTCTCTTCTCGCGTGCAGTTCAAAGACACGTGCGTGTGTTTGCTTTACAAACGTTTTACTTTCTGGTCGCTGGAAGCCCCGTGACCGTGTCGGTCGGAGCAGCGGAGTTCCGCCCTCCAGGGGCTGCGACGATTATTCTTCGTTGGAGGACTGGACCTGTCGAGGTAACTGACTAGACCCGAGCCCTTGTTGGTGACGGCAGCGTTCGCGCCCCCTCTCCCATCTTGCGGAGTCTAGTGTATTTTGTTTCAGTATCTGGTAGCGCGGTTGCTGTTTGTAGCCCGCCTTCTCCGAGTGTTTGTCGCCTCGACGTACTCTCTTGAGCTACTTCGTGGTAGGTTTTTGTTCTGCTTGCTTATAGTGCACTACACCTGCCGTGTTAGCGACAGTTAGCCTCTTCTGGTGACGGCTGTGTTCGCGCCCCCTCTCCCAGATTTGGCGTCTTTTTGCTTTTGTAATGATATCACAATAATTGTGCTGACTTTTGGCTTTTGTTTTAGATTGGTTTAGGCTGACAGTACGCCTCTACTGGTGACGGCAGCGTTCGCGCCCCCTCTCCCAGTCTTGGCTTTTCCTTTTGTGAACAGTTTTACCGCTATTGAGCGGAGCAAGCCCTGTGGCTCTTGATTTTGATTGAAGTGGCCTACAGCTGAAGGTGTTTTCGTCATTAACCTCTACTGGTGACGGCAGCGTTCGCGCCCCCTCTCCCAGCCTTGGCGTTTTCCTTTTGTAATAAGCTACCACTGTTACATTGACACGTGGTTTGATTAAAGTGGACTGCACTTAACACTGTTAGTGACAGCTGACCTCTACCGGTGACGGCAGCGTTTGCGCCCCCTCTCCCAGCCTAACCCTGCGCTCTGGTGCCACTGCATTTGCGGTCTTTATCTGCTTCCTCAGCTGAGGCAGTCACTGGGCAGAACATGGACGGCTCCCACTGCTGTGTGGCTTGTGGGGCTGCGCTTCAGGCGGACGATGGCCACGATCTGTGCCCGGCCTGCCTTGGTCCCAAACACTTGAGGGAGGCGTTGTCAGACAATCCGTGCATGAATTGTAGCTACATGCCACGTACACTGAGGATGACTAGGATGGCACAGCTGTCCGCATGCGGGAGTGACCTGCCCCCCTCAGGACAGGTGGTCTTGGCGTCGTCTAGGCGTTCCAAGCGTCTGAGTGATCTCACAGTTGTGACGCCCCCTCCCAGGAAGAGGGTCAAGTCCAAGGGCCATGGGCTCTCCTCAAGAGTTGAACAGTTGTCTGCCGAGTTGGCTGAGATGAGGTCTCTTTTCCAGGCTCAGCAGCCAGAAACTCCCACAGACGGGGCGGGGTTCTCTACTCCACCCATGCCTGTCTTGGCCCCGGAGGACGATGTCATCTCCCTGGCCGCCTCGGCCTCTCATTTTCGGGACGAGGAGGTGGAGCAGACCTCTCGAGCTTCAGAAGCTGGTTCGTTCTCTCCTGCTCAGAGCTCAATTAGTGATGCGGGGGATACTTCCATGCACACTGTTATGCGCATGGCTTTGGATCGCCTGCGGGTGGAGGTCCCCCAGCAGGATGAGTCTACCCCTGGCAGCGCCTTCTTCAGGCGTGGACGGGCTCCTCCGGTCTTCACTGTTCCCCCTTCTGAGGAGTACCTGAGGGAATTACACACCTGTTGGAGAGATCCCAGTGCCCTTTCACGTCTTTCAGCTGATGGTCGGGTGTTGGCAGCGATGCACAACCCTGCCGGTGCTGGCTTGGATCGCATGCCCGCTGTTGAACCAGCCATTGCTTCCCTCATTGTTTCACCTGAGGAGGCCCTGCGTCTGACTGTGAGGTGCCCCCGACCCCAGTGTCGTGTCACAGATGACTTCATTACGCGGGCTTATAATGCTGGTGCGTGTGCCGGCCGCCTGGGTAACTCTCTGGCGCACCTCATGTTTGCGCTCTCTGCTTCCCTGCAGGACGGCAGCGCTGCAGCTGCCTCTGTTGGGTTTAGTGATGCAGCACTGCAAGCTTTTGCCCTGATGACAAGGGAACTTGGGCGGGTGATGTCCTTCCTTGTTCAGGCTCGCAGACAGGTCTGGCTAGCCTACCAGCTAGGCAGCCCCGAGCCCCGGGCACTAGCCGTCGCCCCCCCAGGGCCCCTAGAGGCCGTGAGGCTAAGAGGTGAGGCCGTCCCAGCAGCAGCTCAGTTACTGGACTGCTCACGCGTCAGACCCTTGGGTGGTTGCCACCTTGACCCATGGGTACAGACTGCAGTTCCGACGCCGGCCCCCTATTTCAGGTCGGGTCAAAATGACCATCATTGGCGACCCGGCAAAAGCTCTAGCGCTGGATCGGGAGTTATCCGCCCTCCTGGCCAAAGGCGCAATCGAGGCTGTGGATCCTCTGCTGCAACCCAGGGGCTACTATTCCACTTACTTCCTTGTGACCAAAAAGACTGGCGGATTTCGTCCAATCTTGGATCTGAGGGGACTCAATCGCTACATGAAAGTATTGCCGTTCCATATGCTCACCACGAGGGAAGTCTTGGAAACCGTTGCCAGGGGGGAATGGTTCACATCCATAGACCTGAAGGACGCTTACTTTCATGTCCCCATCGTGCCAGAACACAGGCGCTTCCTCAGGTTCGCATATCGGGGTCGCCACTGGCAGTTCAGGGTGCTCCCATTCGGACTCTCTCTCTCTCTCCGAGGGTGTTCACCCGATGCGTGGCGGCGGCCCTCACCCCTTTGCAAGCCCGCGGCATGAAGATTTTGCCATATCTGGACGATTGGCTTCTTTGTGCGCCGTCCCAAACTTGTGCAACTCGAGACACAGGTTATCTTCTTTCCCATGTGGCCCAGTTAGGCCTCAAGGTCAATCTGGAGAAGAGCTGCCTGACTCCTTCTCAGACAGCAACCTTCATTGGTGTGGCTCTAGACACGACCTCAATGGTTGCTCGTCTGTCGTGTCGTCGGATAGACGACATACTCCTTTTAATCCGTCGCTTCAGACTGGGCAGACGGCTCCCATATGTCACTTTCCTACAACTCCTGGGCAAGTTGACCTCTGTCATACGTGTGGTACCTCTCGGCTTGCTATTTCTGCGCCCCCTGCAGAGGTGGCTGAACAGTTTTCACTTGGATGCGGGACGACACAGGCGTCGGCTGCTCAGAGTGACACGACGGTGTCTCCGTGCCCTGGAGCCATGGAGGGACAGGGCTTATATGTCCCGGGGTGTCCCCATGGGTTCTGTTACATGCCGAAGGGAGGTTGTCACCACAGATGCTTGTCCCACTGGGTGGGGCGCTGTGTGGCAGCACAAGGCCATTCAGGGGCGCTGGTCTGCAAAGGACTGCTCCGAACATATCAATGTGTTGGAGCTACGGGCCGTGCATCTAGCTCTCAGGCATTTTCTGCCATACCTGAGAGGAAGGCATGTGCTTGTACGGTCGGACAACACCTCGGCTGTCTATCACATCAACCACCAAGGGGGCACCAGGTCAGCACGTCTCCTGGAAGTGTCTCAGGACCTTCTGACGTGGGCAGCCCCCCATCTGTCCAGCCTGAGGGCGATGTATTTACCAGGGGAGAGCAACCAGCTGGCAGACGCTCTCTCTCGCTGGGTTCCCTTGCAGGGAGAGTGGTGCCTTCACCCAGAGGTGGTGCACACAATTTGGAGCCTCTTTGGCCGAGCAGAGGTAGATCTCTTTGCTTCAGAGGGGTCGACTCATTGTCCCCTATGGTTCTCCCTCAAAGGGACAGCGGGCCCCCTAGGTCAGGATGCACTGGCACATCCTTGGCCTCGGGGCCTCTTGTACGCTTTCCCCCCACTCCCTCTGATTTTGCCAACTCTTCAGAGGGTCCTTCAGGAGGGTCACAGGCTGCTGCTGGTGGCCCCCCTCTGGCCAGCGCGGCCTTGGTACCCGTTGCTGCACAGTCTCTGTCACGGCATGCCATGGCGCCTCCCAGACAGACAGGATCTGCTGTCCCAGTTGGGGGGCAGAGTCTGGCATCCCAATCCTCAACGCCTCCAGCTGTGGGTCTGGCCACTGGAGGGCCCGGGCTGCAGCTGATTGGCTGCACGGACCCTGTCAGACGAACTATTTTAAATGCCAGAGCGTCTTCCACTCGTCGGCAGTATGAAAACAGGTGGAAGCTGTTTTCGCGGTGGTGTGTTGGCCGCAGTGAGGACCCTGTGTCCTGCTCGGTGTCCGTTATCTTGGAGTTCCTCCAGTCTCTCTTTGATGAGGGTCGGTCTCCCTCCACGCTTAAGGTGTATGTTGCAGCAATATCTTGCCATCATGCTAGAGTTGACAGTGGCAAAGTGGGGGGCCACAACCTGGTGTCTCTTTTTCTGAGGGGAGCTCGTAGGCTGTGCCCACCGGCAGTCCCACGCGCCCCTGTGTGGGACCTGCCCCTGGTGCTGGATGCTCTGTGCCATCGGCGCAGGCTTCGCTCAAATGGCTGTCTTGTAAAACTGCGTTCTTGCTAGCCATTGTTTCTGCAAAGCGGGTTAGCGAGTTGCATGCCCTTTCTGTCAGCTCCTCATGTCTCAGATGGAGCCCGGATGGGTCTGGCGTCACACTTTGGCCGAATCCAGCTTTCGTTCCGAAAGTGTTGTCCCAGTCACACTGTAACCAGCCTCTGACACTGGCGCAGTTTGTGCCTCCCCCTGGAGAGGGTGCGGACAGGCTGGAGTTGTTGTGTCCGTTGAGGTCACTGAGGGCATATATTGCAGCTACAGCAGCTATAAGAAAATCGGACCAGCTGTTTTTATGTTATGGGGGTCCTAAAATGGGCTGCCCTCTTTCCAGGCAGTGCCTTTCCCATTGGGTTGTTGCAGTCATTCGCCATGCCTATAGGGCAGGACGCTACTCCCTGCCATCTGGTGTGCGGTGCCATTCCACCAGGAGTGTCTCTACATCATGGGCTGTTATGAGGGGTTCTGCTGGGAGCCATATGTGCTGCCGCCTCATGGGCATCACCGAGCACGTTTACACGATTCTACAACGTGAACGTCGCCACCCCTCATCCACTTGGTGTGGTTCTCCTGCCGGAGTCCTCTGGGTCTACTCAGTGAGGTAGGAACTCAGGATTCCTTGTGACTTTGCTGGCATTAGTTATTCAGTGCTTTGCAGCACCGCCCTCTGGCGGTCAGGAGGGATGAAATAGAACGAAAGTTACGTATGTAACTACGGTTCTATGAATCCCGGATGACCGCCAGAGATTCTCTGTCACTCAGAATCCTTTCCTTCCTGCGAGAAGATTCTGAAGGAGCAGAGCCTCAGATGACCCCGGAATATATTACCTCTGGTGGGTCATCTGGGGTGTCACAGGTGACTCTGTTGGTATAATTACTCGAACTGCGCATGCGCAAAGGGTACATTCAGTGCTTTCAGCACCGCCCTCTGGCGGTCATCCGGGATTCATAGAACCGTAGTTACATACGTAACTTTCGTTTTATAGTTCCCATTAAAAAAAGTGAAAATTCTACCAAAAATCACTTAATTTTTACCAAATATGAACCAGACAAAGCTACAACTGTGTCACTGGAGGATGTTTGGATAAAGCATATATACACACAATATTTCTAATCAAAAACACAAAATGTACATTGTTTTTAACTGTTTTTGTTGCTTTACTGCTCTGTGTTGGTAGTAAACTTTCTCTTTCAGCACATGGCATGTTTCAGAGTCAGTGAGTACCCCAGTTAACGATTAAATTAGTTAACGATTATTTCAATAATCAATTATAATTGATTAATCTGATTAGCTGTTGCAGCCCTATATAGAATTAATAAATTAAATGAATGAAAATCAGAAACACACTAGTGTGTAGACAAAAATGCATAGTATGTGAGGGGACTCTCTCTATATTTAGTTCTACATTTAATACAATCATCCGACACTCTATTCAATGCTGTCACACACCATATTTCTCTAACTGGGTCTTGGGCTGTTTGATTAAAAGGCCACAGACGAGGGAGTCTCGTCATCCCTCACCATCACATTAAATGCTTATTACCCCCTTGCTTACACTTGCTTCCCACACAATATTCAGTTCTACTGCTAACAAGAACACATCAACACTACAAAAAAATGGAGGAGCAGAGCATCCTCTATCATGAACCTGACTTTCCCCTGAGAAAAAAGGCCACAGCCTCAAAGAAAGAACAATAGGCTAAAATGCGGCTTCTTCTCAGAGGCTGCAAGACAGAAGAACCCATGCTGCTGGAGTGACAGCATTTGTTCACCTGTGTTATTGCATGTTGAATAACAGTAAATGCACCTCTAACCATGTAAATATAGTGGTATTACTAACCAATATAATATGTAAGCTCCCATTGTTTTTATCTGAGTTGTTTTATTTTGTGAACCTTGAATGTCTTCTTCCAGAAAGCACCAAAAGCACTTAGGGTAGAGTTAGACCACTTAGTGGAAGTAACAATTATAGTGGCCCCATGTATCATTATTATGTCTGCTATAAAGGTTTAGGTATATATCATATCCTGTCCACTCACCGATCCTCTTCCATGGCTTGGAGAAACTCTGCACTTTTCTTTTGCCTGCACAAACCCAGAGGAAAATGCAGCGTAAGTAACAAGCACCACAGTGTCCACACACACAGCCAACAAGTTAAGTCTCACCGATTGTTGTCCAGGAGCATGTTGTCAACGCGACAAGTAATGTCATCCTCAGCTTGTCGTACTTTCTCTAACACCAGCAGCCTTTCTGCTTCCAGAGCTCTCTGCTGCAGACTGAGGCCTTCGTCTAGACGCTCTTGCTCCTAAATATTACAGGACAGACTCATTTGCCATTTATACTTTCAAGTCAATAAGGAGAGAACTGCACTTTTGTTGTACTGAGTACCTGTCGGACAGAGTTGAGAATGTTTTCTTTGTGGGAGTTGTTCATTAGTAAAAGCTCAGTGTGCTCCCTGTGTTTTTTCTCCAAATGTTGCTCAAAGGCCAGCTTTTCCTGCTGTTTCTGTTCCTTAAAACACAGAGACAAGCACACAGTTTGTTGTGTTCTGACCAGACAGTGTGTATTAAAAAGCATCACTGTGGCCAGTTACTTACCTTTCTCTTCTCATAGTCACTAAATTTGTTCTGCATAAAGAGGAAGGCATGAATGTTAGACATTAAACATTACCATTAGTTCTGGTCAACACAGCTGATAAGCACATTTGTGTTAAATTGTCTAATAAAGTAATGTACCCGCCAGGCCTCCTCCAGGCCATCTAAACAGTCCATGTTGTCTTTGCCACTGTCATTCTCCAGCACCGGCAGGAGGTACTGGGAAGGTGGGCAGTACTCCTCTCCCAGCTCTATATGATTAAACAACACCATTGTTAAAACAAACATGACTTCAGTCTGAATAAGAATTATCTGGTGAACTTGGTTTTTGTTTTATAAAATCTGTAGGAGCCAAAATGTACCACCCAGTGGGTGGCACTGTGGTTCTTATGTGCATGTGGAATGTTGTCAACACAAAGGGCCAAAAAAAGTTGCCCAGGTGCTGCTAGGTTTGGAGGTATATTGTTTCTTACCGTGACAACTGACTTGTATTGTGTATAACTTGTGGAATTAGTGTGGAATATAGGATTGGCTACAGGTATGCCAATAAAGAAACTGAGCACAATATTTGGATTGTTTTGTGGAGACTTGCGTTCAGGAAACCCTAAAAACTTAGCAGGAGGAGGCAAATAGTGTAGGACCGCTTCGCCTTTACAAAATCTAATGATGATATACATTGTATGTAAAAGGCTTACCAGAGCAGAGGAAGCGTTGAATGCTCTCTGTTCCTTCTGTACACACAGAGTCAGGTGGGTAAATCATCTTAGCAGCATCAAGAGTCAGACTCTGCCACAAAACAAAAAAAAGGCTTTTATAAAAACCACACAGTCTTTGTAAATGTCTATGTTTATACAAAGTCCAACCTCTAAAGTTCGTATGAGAGCTACAGTTTTAGGAATCTGGGTGATGTGATTATCACTCAGATCCAGGGTGCGGAGGCTGCTCAGAGAGCCCACTGTGGACGGCAGCTCACGGAGATTATTACCTATTGAACATACACATAAATGTAAACTATTGCTAATTTGGCTTTGGGTTATTGAAACTCAATTTGAACTTCCTACCTTTTAATATAAGAGTCTGCAGGAGCCGTAGTTCACCAATAGTGTCTGGTAGCACATTTAAATTGTTCTTCTCCAGATTTAAAATCTAAAAAACAAAAGCATTGTTTGAAAGCTAAGTTTAACAAAGCTAAACTAATTCATAGCCCCTTGTACACACCCCCCAAAACTAAGTTTACCTGCAGAGACACTAGTTTCCCAATGTCGTCTGGAAGTGATGTGAGTTTATTTTCATGCAAGTCCAACACCTTGACAGTAAAAGTACAAATTATCAAGCCACAATTTCCATTTTATTAACAGTTTTGATACTGGTATGGTTTTGGCATGAATTTGAATGAATTATGCTGTCCATGAAATTAAGTTTATGTAAGTCTGTGTCAAAGGACTTCAGAAGACTATATCTTACTTTTTATTCATGTGGAGTGAAAGATGATGTCTGACAGCTTTAAACCACTAACTTCTTCATTTATATACAGCCTAATGCTTTTTACTGTACCTTTAAAGTGAGTAGACTGGTGATACTACATCCTTTAGGAACCACAGACCTTATTTCATTGCTGTGAAGTATCATGACCTATAACAAAACAATTAATCACTGCATGTAAATATGCTTGAATAAATGAATACTTCAAATTAAAAGCATTTGTGCATAAAAATGCCCCATAGTTGATATCTTACAGGTTACCTTTTTCTGAAGCACCTTACAAATGGAAAAGGCGCTGGAAGGAATCTGTGACAGAACAGATGAACTTTAGAAACAAGCTAAAGTTCAAAATCCATTTCTAAATATTAGAGTGGGATCAAAATTGTGTCCCCACATTACTGCATCTTTTACATCTTATTGGTATTATTTTTCCTTTATGGAAATTGGATAAATTATGTGTCTACAAGCTGGTCATCAACCAACTAACCTCTGAAAGCTCACATGAAGATATGTCTAAGATATCATCTGCACCTGCCTCCTTGGACTGAAAAACAAATCATAATCAGTTGTTGGGAGTGATTAAAAAAATTGCACAAATATCAATTCATTTTCACTGTTTTTCACCCGACACAGCAGATACTCCAGTCTCTTTTTGGCGTCTTCACTGGGCTTCTTCTTCTTAAAGAACAGAGGCATCTTGGCTGTTGACTGACCTAAGTGCTGATATCTGTTGTTGAACACCAACAGATTCCCCATAAGAACATTATTTTTATAGCAGCAAGCAACAACGGCCAAGAAACATAGACCCAAAAGTGCTATTTATGTCAAAATCGCCCATATACTTTGACTTTGGAAAGTGCGGAAACATTTACATTGATGACAGGGCTTGACAATAACCCTAGCCAACTAAATAGGGTAGATTTTCATTTTGGCTAATAACGCGAAAATACCCACTAGTCACTTTGGCCGGCTGAATTTTATGCATACCTATACCTTAGCTTTAGAGGTTAGGCCAGAATTTATGTTGCTTTGAGTAAATGCCATTTAGTATATAGTAATTCATCATGATTAAAGAAAGAAACATATTAATTTAAACTTAAATGCATTTTTAAAATGTTTTAAAAGACACCACAAGCATAGATATACTTTTTTCTGCTGAGGTACACCTGTTTTTTAAATTTTTGATAAATCTCTGTCCATAAAACCAAATTTATCATTACATTAAGCTTACTGAATAAAATATACACAAAGATTTAAGTAATTAAATTATGCCTAGTAAAAACACTATTTGGCTTGCAAATTTTTAAAGACTCGACACAGTGGCCAGTGAGCAGAAAAAAAAGTCAAGCCCTGGCTGATGATGGAGCATCAGCATCAAAAATAGGTGGGGTTACCGTAAATGACATAGCTTGGTTAGCACATAACACCACCAACTATGCTTTAACTTACAAGTGTAACTTATAACAAGCATTTTCAACAAAACTAACTACCACTATATGTGTACTACAAATGAATATTTACGTAACAACATGGTGTCAGCGGGTTTTCTTAAAGATACAGCTAAAAAAAATAATAATAATAATTGCATCATAGCCACAAAGCTAGCCATGGCAGCAACAACTTTCCTGTAACGTTATCTCCATTGTGACATTTAGCTAACAACCGGAGTCTATCCTGGCCCTTACAATAAACACTTCACAGCTACGATAACAACATGACATCGGAGTGAAAGTATCTATTTACTGTCGATACGTTGCTAAAACGTGGTACTTCCGATGTTGGCTGACCAAAATTTAATTTTAGATATTTAAAAACAGATTATTTACCTGTACAGCTATCAAGAGCAGAAGGACAAGACGTTATCGTCAAAGAGCAAATTCCTCTTTAAATCCGACCTCAGCTGCGTCCTTTATGTTGGTCCCTCCTCGTTTATAATAATGTCTGCTGAACAAAAATCATAACAAATGCGATTATCTTCTTCTAGTAATTATCAGAACATTGCACCGTTAAAAAGTTTGTATGTTGCCCCCTTCAGGAAAAAAGAGGAGCTGTTGCATAGGCATTTTCTTACTACTTACGTACTGTATTGTTAAAAAAATGGAGTGCTGTGGGTCCAACATAATCTGTTAAATGCATATTTTACAATAGAACATACCATGACCGTAATAATAATTATAAAATACTCCTTAATTAGAATACAGACACCAGAGGTCGCTATTCTATTCTCCTGTCAATAATAATAAAAACAATGGCTGTGTTGGTAATTACGGAAGCGCATAGTAGTCACCAAAAAAAAAAAAACTATCTCGTAATTACGAGAAACTATCTCGTAATTACGAGAAAATAAGTCGTAATTACGAGATAGTTTTTCTCGTAATTACGAGATAGTTTTTTTTTTTTTTTTTGGTGACTACTATGCGCTTCCGTAGGTAATGCATCTACACCTCAGCAAGAACCAATGCCTTAGTTATTAGCAGCGGTGGCCAAAGTACTCAACTTCATGACGTGAGTCAAAGTTTAGATCCTCCTGGTCAAATATTACTGCAGTATACAAGTAAAAGTTGCTAAGTCAAATTTTTACTTGAGTTAAAGTACTAGAGGATGTGCTTTCAAAAACACTTAGGTAGTCAAAGTACTTTTTTAACAATGTATTTTAAATGAATGCAGTCAAGAATTTGGGGTAATATTTCTGCTACATTCAAGTCACAAATTTGCAGCTCCAAAAATATGAATAAAATACATTTTCATCCATTCTTAATCGTACCCTCTAAAGATGACACATCCAACTCATCTCAGTGAGGAGATGTAGGGATCAACTTAACATATAATGATTATCTTTAGGGTCAGTTGTCTTTCGGTTTTAGGACAGTTTCTCTGCAGAAGTTACTTTTGCTTTTTTAGAAATGTAGTGGAGTAAAAAGTATTATATTTAGGCTATCTTTTAGATGTAGTGGAGTAAAAGTTGTAAGTATCCCCTAAAAATACTACTCCAGTAAAGATCAGATTCTTAAAAACTAGGCCTATACTTAAGTCCAGTACTCAAGTAAATTTATTTCGTTATTGTCCACCTCTGGTTATTAGTTATTAGTGACTAGTTTGTTTGTTTGTTTGTTTTTTGTGTTTGTTTTTTTTTTGTGTGTGTTTTTTTTTTTGGGGGGGGGGGTTGTTTGTTTACTTATATGGACTTATTTGCTTGTCGGTTCTTGTATGGATGCCAGCGTAGTTGCCATTTAAAAAATTATCAACTGGATGCTTTTGTCTCTGAGGACTATTACCATGATCAGATGACCTCCGTGGCTCTAAATCCCTGTACTGGATTATCCCGAGCAATAAAACTTGGCTGCTTATTACAGAGCTCTGTGGGTGTGATGCAGGACTGTGTGGTCCAGGACCAGGCTCACAGACTGGACTACACTGCCGCCCGAACAGAGCCAGGTCAAGGCGCTAAAACATTATACATTCATGTGGTCAATAGGAACACAGCTCCTGGTGTTCACCTGGAAAACCAAAGTGCCTCATTGTAAACGCTGCAATATGAAAGACAAGGTTTAGGCTATAGTTTGGAGAATAGGTGTGTTTTTAGAATATATTGTCCATTTTGCCCAGCGTAGCCCCTGCAGGACATTTGGTAGTTTGCAGAGTAGCCTTTAGCTTTTAAGCTGTTCTTTTTTCCTCTTACATATGATATGGGCCTAGGCATACAGACAGTTTGTGACATGACATCAGGAGATATACGGGGCAATGATACAATCCGTGTTGCAGCCCTGAAAGTAGTAAAATTTGAAAAAAATGTGAATATTATAATAATGAGTTGTGTGTAACCATAGCGATGCACATCACGTCAGAGCTTGTCATACTTGTTCTGTTCTAGAGCGCACTTTTAAAAGCTCACTTTTCATTTGTCTCTCCTGAGAGTAAGCTGCAAATATCCTCCTCGCGTACTTTTACTGAGAAAAATACTAATTTCTTCGACTTTCTTGCTGCATTTGCCAATGTCTGAGTAAGTGACAGTTTCATGCATGCTCTGTGTGGGATTTTGCGTGATTTATGACCTGGGCCGACCAGACGCACAATCCAGACAAGTCATTATAAGACATAAATTAGCAATTTTTTTGCACTGCAACTAAATAATGAAGTTATGTTTGCTAAAAACACAACTTGTAGTAATTATAGTGAGATGTTTTGCAACTTTTATCAAGTTATTAGATGAATTTTTGCAGTCAGTACTTTTACTTGAGTACTACTAATTAGTAGTAGCTAGTTAAATTTCCTTTAAGAAAACGTAATTTGTTAACTATGAAGGTAGTAATGAGCAGCTGCTACCATATACTGACTGGTTTTGTAATAGATTAGCATTATGTTTTTTAATTACTTACTTTTTCTTATTATGTTCTAGGTCGACAAATTTACTCAAATAAGCTGGGCTTCCTGGGTGGAGTGGCCTGGTGCATTTTGGTGGCCAGAGTATGCCAGCTCTATCCAAATGCCTCAGCTGCAACTCTGGTGGCCAAGTTCTTTCGGGTCTTCTCCATGTGGTAAGTACAGTGTGACTTGCATTAATACGTCAGAATATTTTAATGATATATTTTAATTTTGTTTGTGTGTTTGTAAAACAAGGAGTGGCCAATCCCAATTATGCTGAGGCACCGTGAGGCGTACGGCTACAACTTCCCCGTTTGGAATCCGAAGGTAAGTTCACCAATGTCCTGTCAATGTGAAATGCAATCAAAAACAACAGTGAAGATGAAGCTAGTCATGATCATATGAATTCAGCTTTTCAAAGTGTGGTTAGGGTACCACTGGTGGTACGCAGATCTCTTCTGTTGGTATTCAGTCTTTTGCAGCTCTGATTTTAGTTTAATTTAGAGCTAGTTTTATTTCTGTTTTAGACCTGCTCTGGTTGGAGCTTAACTTTGACGTTCAGGCCACAGCTTTATCCTGGTTTAGCTTTAGTTCATTTGTGGCTTAGTGCTGATTTAGTTCTAGTTTAGCCCTGGTTTAGTCTAGAATTCATCATTGTTTAGTCTTGGTTTAGACCTGGATAAGACCCGGTTTAGTCCTGGTTTAGAGTGGAACTGCAGTAGCTTCATCCTGGTTTAGGCCTGGTTTAGTCTTGGTGTAGATCTGGTTTAATCTGGGTTTTTATAGTCTTGGATTTGTCCTAGTTTAGTCTTGATTTAATCCTGGTTAGTTCTGGTTTAGTCCTGGTTAACCCTTGTCTTGTCCTTATTCAGTGATGCTAATTTTAGTTTTTTAAAGCTTGTACTTGGAAAGCTGAATATATTCTGAGGTGGGTGAAAATCTCCCTCTCCAACATTTGACTGAACTCACCTTTAAACCTCCTAAAACTTCAGATAAAAGTGGCCTCTCTGTCCAAAAGTACACTGACATGTTTTTATTTATTCTCAGGTGAACCCCCATGACCGCTTCCACCGCATGCCGATCATCACGCCCACATACCCGCAGCAGAACTCGGCCTACAATGTGACGGCGTCCACTCTGACCGTCATGAAGGACGAGATCAAGCGTGGTGGGTATCCGCAAATAATTTTACAATCAGTCAACCAGCTGCAGCAAAGGCTAAAGCTGAATTCAACAATAACAATCTCATAATTGTATTTAAACAGTTCATATTATCTGTGTTTGATTTGTAGCTTGTGATTTCACCGAAGCGGTTCACGAAAACAGAGCCAGCTGGAGGAAACTGTTTGAACAATCCACCTTCATTCAAGATTATCGGTATGTGCTAGAAGATAAAAATCATGTTGTGTGGACTTAAAAAGTTAACGGGAACCTGCTTTTAATGTGTAATGTTTTAATTTAAATGTAAAAAAAATGCTGATGTCTGTTGTTTTTCCAGGCATTATATTGTGCTGAGAGCCACAGCTGCTACAGAGACCCAGCAGCAAGAATGGTGAGTTAATTTTATAATTATAATTTAATTAACTTTGTATGGCACATTTCATATGACAAACATAGACTTAAATAATTAGTTTCTTCTTTGAAATCTGTGCACTCTAAACAATGTCCTTTGTTTATTTTTCTAGGGCTGACTTTGTCGAGGCTAAAATCCGACTCCTGGTGGACATTCTGGAGAGAAATGTTAACATCTCCCTCTCCCACCCCGGTATACAGTCCTTCCCTGGAAAGTATGTTCATAACCTTTTTTATAATTTGCATCTTATTACACATTAAATTAGGTCTGCACAGTACAATAATAATAATTATGGGTCATTCCAGAATTGGAGGACATTTCCTCTCCCAAAAGTTCACACATGAGCAACATCGATATCAAAGTGTCTGTTCTGCTTAAAATGTAATGGTATCTTCCATTTGTGCTGTCAAAATGATTGGCCAGTAAGATAGCTTATACATCACATTGTGGTATGCAGCAGCGGTTCTCAAACTGTGGTACGGTTACCCCTGGTGGTACACTGGCTTTTTGTGGTGGTTCTCCAGAGTCTTGGTCCTGTTTTAGTTTAATCCTGGGTTAGATCTGCTTTAGACCTGGTTTTGTTCTTGTTTTGTCCTCTACTAGACCTGGTCTGGTCCTGGTTTAATCACTAATCCCTATTTTACCCCTTAGTGTAGATCTAGGTTAGTCCTGATATTTGCTAAGTGGTTCTTGATATGCAAAGTTTGAGAATATAAGTAACTGCTTTAACTTATCAAAGTAAAATCATTGCAAAATTAATTCAGCAAAGAGTATTTCCAAATATTGTGCAGACCTAAATATACTATTTATTAATTGAGATAGGTCAAATGTTCTTGTATGTTTTATTAACATATATCTGTATTTGTTTTCAGGGATAAACTGAGCACAAAGTGGCTGATTGGAGTCGAGTTTAACCAGAATGAATCCAAGAAGGCAGACTTAACCCCTGACCTTCTGACCTTCAGCCAGACCGGTATGTCTTTTGATACTTACATAAGATTAGCAGTCTGTAATACATTTGTCATTTTTTGAAGGGTCTAGAGTTAGTTACAGCTATAAGACTTTGTGTGTTGTGTTTTTGCAGTCTACTCTCAGTCTAAGAAGTTTTACAAAGAAGGCATGGAGATTTCAGCCGCTTATGAAAACCACAACAGTCTAAGATCGCTGCTGTCGACTGTTAACATCCCAGACGTTGAGCTGCCCACGCCTGCCCAGAAAATGAGCAATGCTCAGGCAAAAAAGAGGGCATTTTCTCCTGCCAACGAGAGGTGCTCCAAAAAAGTCAGATTGCAAACGACTCCAGAGAAAAAAACAGTGTCAAACAAGGAGTTTGTGGTTGCTGGTTCCAGTCTCTATGAGAACAGTGCTAGCACCAAGAGGCATCGCACTCCTGAGCGCGACCCTGAGGCCAAGAGAAGCAAACAGGAACTGGTGAGTTTAAAAGTATTTGGCTCTAAAGTGTTATTCTGGGATTTTTAAAGGAAAGCATGTTTTATTCCTTTGTAGTTGTTTGATGATAACATTTGATATTATTTCATGGTTGATAGATAATTGTGCTGTCAATGTGTTGGCATAAAAAATACCCATCCTGAAACATCTGTAAAATGAAAACAAAAATATATTTGAATTATTTAGCTGAAGTGCCCATCACCACATGGACTGAAGTCTACATATTTAAAATGCACGTGCTTATATGTGTTGATATATTAACCTAAAACTATTAATGTCTCTTTTGTTTGCAGTGTCCATCTCGAGCTGAACTCCCCAACTGGACTCCAGCCCACACCAGACCAGTGGCTGCGAGGAGACCCTATAGAGGCCCTTTTTTACAACCCGTCCACTAAGCTCTTAACCCTTTTAATGAATTAAGCACTGTTCTAGATACAGTTATGTCCATAAGTATTTGGACACTGACACAATTTTGTTATTTTAACCTTTTTACCAAAACTATTCAAAATACAGTTATATCATTCATATGTGCTTAAAGTGCAGACTTTCAGCAATAATCTGAGAGTATTCACATCCAAATTGAACAAAGGATTTAGAAATTACAGCTCTTATTATGTTATTATGTGCAATATTTATATTTATATTCATATTATTATGTGCCATAATTATTTTATTTTATTTTATTTTATTTTACTGAAGCACCTATTTTCTTGTAGTTTAGTTTTTAGTTTTTAGTTAATTATCTTTGGCCAGACTGGTCTCTGATACACTGTGTGCTCTTGTGTGATACCACTGTGTGCTGTACTTATGCTGTTGCAACAATGCAATTTCCCCACTGAGGGACTAATAAAGGTTTTCTTATTCTTATTCTTATTCTTATTCTTATTCTTACAGCTTAATGTGTAGCTGCCTTTTTGTCAGGGGCTCAAAAGTATTTGGACAGTTGCTTCAAAAGCTCTTTCTTGAGCTGCCTGTGCTATTTCCCTCAGTAATCCACCATAAACTGAGCAGGTAAAAGGTCTGGACTTAAATTTCCATTTGAAAGCTGTTACTGTGAAATCACAACATACAGTATCTCAATGGACGTGAACCAGACCATCATTAAAAATCCCTTCACAACATCCACCTTACTGTAGAACACTCTCCAGGAAGTAGGTCTATCAGTGTCTAGGTCTACCATAACAAGAAGACTTTATGAGAGAAAATACAGACAGATTATCACAAAGTGTGCAAGGCACAAGATATGGAGCTCAAAACAAATCTCAACCAATACCAAGGCTCGCATATTCAACTCCAACGTGAAACAGGTGTTGTTGTATGGATCCGAGACATGGAGAACAACTAAACACACAACAAACAAACATTTACTAGCACCTGTTTAAGAAGACCACTGACCGTCTGGTGGAGAGACAGAATGAGGAATGTAGACTTATGGGAAAGAACAGGCCAGGATCACATTTGTCTACAAATTAGAAAAAGAAAGTGGATTGGACACACCCTCAGAAAACCAGTCACAAACATCACCTGACAAGCCCCGAGTTGGAATCCCCAAGGAGCAAGGAAAAGAGGTCGCCCTAGGAACAGCTGGAGTAGAAGTGTTCTGGCAGAAATGACTGAGCGTGGCCACAATTAGGGAGACCTGGAGAGAATTGCCCACAACCGAGTGAGATGGAGGACATTCGTCAATGGCCTATGCTCCTTAGAGGAGCCAAGGGCTTAAGAAGAAAGAAGATCACAAGGTGCAGACTTCCTCAGCCTCAACAACAGAAAGCCCACAAAGCACCTAAAGAAGCCAGCCCAGGTCTGAAACAGCATTCTTTGGACAGATGAGGCTCACACCAACCTGTACCAGAACGATGGGGAGAGAAAAGTTTGGAGAAGGCTTGGAACGACTCATGACCTAAAGCACACCACATCTTGTGTAAAACATGGTGGAGCAGTGTGATGCATTAGCTGCAGAACTTCCAGTGGCACTGGGTCACTGGTGTTTACTGTGACACAAGACAGAAGCAGTTACGAAGTTGATGAGCAGCACTTCACTGCACAGATGGAGAGTGACCTAAAACATACTGCAAAACCAACCCAGGAGTTTTTTTTAAGGCAAATAAGTGAAATATTCTACAATGGCTGAGTCAGTCACCAGATCTCAGCCTGAGATCAAGCATGAATTTCACTTGTTTAAGACAAAACCTAAGGCAGAAAGACCCACAAACAACGACTGAAGACAGCTGCAGTAAAGGCCTGGCAGAACATCACAAATTAAGAAAACCCATGGGCTCCAGACTTCAGGCAGTCATTGCCTGCAAAGGTTTTTCCTCAAAGTATTAAAATGAACATTTTATTCATGGTAATGTTCATCTGTCCAATTACATTTGAGCCCCTGAAAAAGAGGCAGCTACACATTAAAGAGCTGTAATTCCTAAACCCTTTCTCCGAATACTCTCAATTTACAATTTAGCGCCTGCACTTTAAGCATTTTAAATATGTTTTGGTTAACTAAGCTAATTAAGCTAACTACTCAGCTAAAATAACAAAACTTGTGTCAGTATCCAAATACTTATGGACCTAACTAAACATGGAGATCCTGTGTAGCCTAGACAGTAATTAAATTTCTCAAAGCAGCCACTAGAAAGCAGTAAAGGCTTTCTTTTGATAACGCACTTTGCCCATAGTTTAGTGTTGTTCTTTCGAAAGTGGTCCTTACTAATTTTTTGTTAACCTTTTGTATCTGAAAGCACCATTTTGTTCCAACAATTTTTGTAATGATGCAGTGTCTTTAAATCTGGCCTCTTTTATTTCTCTATGCAGAATATTCAAGTAGCTGCCGGTGTCACTGTTTGACGTCACTCTCTTTGTAAACAAAACCAACTAGTTACTTTACTTACAACATTTCCTCAAATCTGCACAGCACTTGTGAATCACGAGGAATCTTGTTCATACAAAGCAGAGTTACTCTCTTACATTTGTTGCTCATTAATCATGGGCAGCATTAGAAAAGGGTTATCCACAGGAGGTCCAGTCCTGGGTTTGGGACTCCCCTGTAATACCTGCCCTGCTCGTACCGCCATGTGCACTCAGATCAAATGTAAGTGGCTTCTGACACAGAGACTGGCAAAAAATATATAATTAATTTACCCTTTTTTTTCTGTCATCAATGCTTTCTCAGTCAAAAAAGTCAACAGCACCATTCTTGGTGAAGTACCTATCTATATTTTTGAAAATTGTTGGCTCCCTTTCTTTTTGTTGGTCCTATGGTGGTGCCTTGGGGTACCCCTTTCACCTTGATGGTAATGTCAACAGCTGCTCATCAGTGTGAATGTCAGGGACATTTACAGTGGGCGGGGCTAAATGTTGATTCATTAAACTACTGCAGAAACAATATTGTCACAACAAGAGCGCAAGTCAAATGTCATTGGAAAGTTTAGTACATGTTTGAGCTGTACATTTTAAATTAGTTTATACACTTGGCTTAAACAGGATCTCCACTTGTTACTAAAGCAATGATAATTAATATTTAATTATTGTTGCCAAGTGTTTGATTTAACTCTGTGTTCCTTTCTTTTTTCCAGGAGAAGAAACTAATCAGTCACTGCTGATTGGTGGATGATCTCACTTCATTTCATTTAACCTTTTCTAGCATTAAAATAATAAAAAGCATTAAAAAATAACTTCATGGATTTATTGGATGCTGTGTTCATATGTACATCTTGTTTTATATTATTTGTGTATTTTAATACATTGGCTCTAAAATTGTTTACATCAACTTGCCATTCCAAGTTTATGGCTACAGAATAGCTGTTTATATTTAATCCTCAGGTCTTAATATGTCAGTCAGGATTTTACAATAAATCTACTAACATACAACAGAACAGGCAAAGACTGTTCTTTATTTGGCCCTATAGTAAGCCTTCTAATGTTACCTCGGACAATTAACTCGTTGTACACGATCCAAACAACAGTGGAGTAGCGCCTCCTCGTGGTGACACTTAAGAAAGAACAGACATGGTCCAGTCTCTCCCATAGGGTGAGCCCGTCCTCTTGGGGATACGGATCAAAGTCGATCGTGCTGTCTGCCTCTGACAGCCATGCGTTGCGCGGGTCCAGGTGTCCGACGCGCTGCCGCCACTGTGCCATAAATAACCACATAATTAAAGCCGATGACAGGGAACTGGCATTGTGTCCATTTACTCCTCAGAGGGCTCAGGTGAAAATAGATCAGCTTATAGCTACAGATAATTGTTTGCATTGTTAGAATATTTTATTTAACTTATGGTTGCTTTATGTCACGAAGTTGTAGGCCTATATAGGCTACTGCCAGTTACTGAGAAATAATTTCATACGGGTTTACAGCAGTATTTGTCAATTCAGACCTTGTTTAGACCTATAGTGGCAATCAACGTTCACATCTAATTGACAAATAATGTCAATTAGACGCCAATAATATATATATATATATATAATCTTCCAGCATCAATCTGCCAGACAAACGCCACGCCTATTTTTCTACGTCAGAGAAGCATAACGCATTTAAAATTACAGTCAAACTCAGCTCTGTGTCTGTCCCCTTCAGCGCAGCTCCGAGGAGGACCAGAGGAAGAAAGAGGCGGTCCTTCGGCTCTTTTGATAAAAATGGGCAAATACTCAGAGCAATGAAGTAAATGGGAGAAGAGAGGAGATCTGTGGACAGCGAAGCTGCGGCTCAGAACTTCCCCTGTTCAGTTTGTACTAATGCTACTTTTCTGGACTCTATCTGAGGAAAAGAGAAGCGCGTAACGCCAGTTCTCACTCTGTCGACTTGTGTAAAGGTGAGTCTAGTAATCGTCTATACATTGTCACCTAAGACTAGAGTTTACCGCTACTGTTATTTTCTACAGATGAAGTTATTCGCGTTGCATTGTGAGGTTTTCTTGTGGAGTGGTTGAAATAACTAAAAGCCACTGAATAAAATCCTTACTACTTCAGGGGCGTAACATCAGGCAGTGCGGCCCAGGACATGAGGGGCCCCCATTGAGAGTCCTTATTGTGACCTTTAATTTTCAGTTTGGGCTATAAATTACAAAACACTAAATTTAAGAAAAAAGATGTTCTAAGCTTTGTTAAAATGTATGATATGCACAATTCTTTCTAAAATAGTTTTTAAATGTTTAATTATGAACAACAACAACAACATTTTCTTATGGCACTCACATGAATATTTTATTTGAATATTTTAAACATTAATATTAGTCAACTTTAGGAAATTGCAGTGCACCTTCAATGACTTGAAAGTATATCGAAGTATAGGCAAAATTTCCTTCATAACTTTAGGGCCCATTCTGAAAACCTGCATAGGGGCCCCTTATTACCACCTTATGCCGCTGTACTATTTGATGACATATTATCCACTAAGAAATAATGTAAGTTTCCGCTTCTATTAGCTATAGACACCCTCTAGTTTGTGAACTTTGACTGAGGGTAATGGCCTGATCTGACCTCCACTGACTGCTGCTCTGTAAAGTCTTTGTGTCTCATTGATGATGCACTTGTGGTGGCGAGGTCCTGAAATGCATGTCCTCCCCATGTGGAGTGTTCAGTCTGTGGTATGATATTGGGGCTAATGAGCCATTATTGGCTCTGTCAAACTGAAAATGCATGCAATTCATCAGTGTGTCGCATCTGCAACAGCACTGTGTTTCTCTTCATTAGCTCTTGTTTCTATTGCTTCATCACTACTTAGCAACTGAATCTGCTTATTTACCAGCCATATTTGTTTTGATATTACATACATACTACATTTCAAAATTTGGCTTTTTTCTAAAATAAAATGCTACAATATCTAATGTTATATGATAATTATAATTAAATTTAGAAATTTAATTAAATTGGGCATTTTGTCAGAGTGTCATGTTTAAAGTACAATTAAGTTCAGGGGTGGCAATGGATGATTTAGGAAAATTTTAGGTTTTTCAACTTTTAAATTCTTCTAAGTTGTTCCTTAACCTGTTTAAACTATGCATAACACACGTCTTTTTGCTCCGATATGAGGAATTTAGACTAGTTAAACAAACAGCAAATGGGAAAACACTCAGACTGACCTATTAGACACCTTTTGACATTTCTAGTTATGATTTCATTGAATGAAAACATAAGATGCGAAAGACATGGACACAAGGTCACGTCCCTTTACAAGTTCAGAAATGTGATTTCTAAGGCGTTGAAGCTGTTGTATTATGCAGAAATGTCCTGCTAATTGATTTCACGGCTGGTGAAGTGCTGCCCAAAAGAATCTGGCACCAAATAAAGGAAATAGATGAGGAACACCCGTCCTTTGAGATATGGGTTCACACAAGACTTGCTGCCAAAGCAATTCGGTCATGCTACAAAATGACTTTTTACATTTATTGCTCATGACAGAGGAGAGACAGAGGTTGAGCTCTAGTTACAAACTAGTATTTCAATCCAATATGCAACGAGTAAGAGCAGTCATTTGTATTTAATCTGATGTTCTTCTTCAATGTTCAAATACTACAAGAGGACAATTATTGGTGATTGCTAAATTTATTCTCTAATAAGGATTGCACAAAATCCGAAGATGAAAAAAGTAACATCAATAATAACTACCACCAAATTGACGTTATGTATATTTTAAATAATAAGTAGTGTCCTCTTTAGAGTGACTACAGCATCATTGCCATTACATTTTAAAAATAGGAAACATTGGTGTGGGGGCCTTGGAAGTTGAATGTGATTGGATACCAAGAAGAAGCCTGTGGTTACAGATTCTTATTCATTCACATTCATGATGTTTATCTTGTTTGTTGCTTGTTTGTAAATTAGCATGATGTCATATGTAAAATTGTGTGGAGAGTACATGGTAATTTGATTTGTATTTCATTATGCCCTAAGATTAAATATGTCTTTGTGTCTCAAGTTGTTGTTTATTTTTATTATTACTTCTGTTTTTATGAATATATATTGAGACCTATATTGCTAATAATAAGTATAATAAATCATCTTTTAATAGCCTATAACAGGAGCACACTCAAAAAGTTGACATTGAAAAGTATTTGAAATACCCCAAAGCTATTTAGAGCTCCTAAAAGGGGTCTGAACGCATCCTGAAGACCTTGCGCATTGATGAACAGGCCAACACTAATAGGACTGGTGGGTCCCGGTGCATGTGGCTGGTAGTGGTCTAATGTAGCCTCAAGGTTCTTAACATGGTGTTCCTGTGGCTGATTAGAGCCAGGTGTCTACTCTACAAAATGAGGGTATTGAGGGCAGCCCGCCTCACTGCATAGGACCAGCTGCTGCAATCTCACATAATCTTGTGGGAAGGGTAGTCGTAAAGCCGAACATGCCCTTGTTGAAATGAGACACTCTGGAGGACAAATTGTGCTGCTGTTGCTCATTTAGAAAATGAAATCTACCCCTGCAATTATTTTATGTTGTTGTTGGCGCTAATTATAAATCATGCGAGCGGCTGGAGAGGCAGTGTTGCTGACTCATAGCACACACACTATAGATGCACTCAAAAGCAATACTTCCAGTTGTGCATGAAATAAGTTCACTTTTGTAACCATTATTCCATCAATATTACTTCATAGCTTGATTTTTGGGTTTTGTTTCCATCATGTGAAATAACCATCTCAGTTGAATAGGTTTGTGTGGGCCTTAGAAACAGAGCAACCTTTATATGTTTGGAGGAATAAACACTGCACAGCTTCAAAGAGCGTCCTTTTGGGACATGTTATCGAGTTAGGACGACAACTTGAAAGACTGTGTTGAAGAGTGTGTGGGGTTTTGTTTGGGTTGGACCAGATCTAAGCCTGTTCAGTGTAAAACAGCAACCCTCTTATGAGAGTAGGTTAATTTTATGCACATCTGATTTCCTCTTGGGGTTTTCATGAAGCAAACAGTCCAATGCCTCAAACCAGAGTCAGTCCATTGGTTCCAAGAGCCACATTACAGACAACATGGCAGTGTGTTTAAATATCTCATTATATACTCAAAAAGGTGCAGCTGGAACATATTTAAGATGCAAAAGCCACATTACTATTTAGTAGGGGTGTAACGATACAGTAACTATATTGATGTATCTTTTTTTTTTCCTGTGATACAACTATATCAATACACATTACCTTGGATCGAATTGTATAATTTTCTAGGACGTGTATATTGATATACACGAAAAAGAAATTAATCGTTAATTAATCAGGCTACCATGTGACAGCTTTTCCCTCTTTGGCTGATGAAATACAGGGGTGGGCTGAAAAGTGCATAGGCTGTCTAAGAAGGAGTTGTGCCACAGCAATAAAATTTGGCACGCATCAATTCAAACTTTCTTGATATTAACTTCATTGTTTCCTTTAAACCCACAGTGGATTCATAATTTAGGGCTTTGAAAAGTGGAGACGTTTCATGAATATGGATTAAATTTAGCACTGTGGTGTTATCAATCATCTGCGGAAAAAGGGGTTAGCACCCAAGGACATTGATGCTGACATGTTTGCTACATTAGGGGATGATGCTCCTGCTTTTTCAACTGTGCAAATGTGGGCAGCTAAATTCAAGGGGGTAGGGAGAGCCTTGAAGATGACGCAAGGTCCAGATGTCCTGCCATAGCCACCTTCCAACACAACATTGATCATGTTCACCACATGGTGATGGATGACAGATTAACTGTTAATCATCTAGCTAACACTGTAGGCATTTCCTAATAATGATTTGATAATATTTTTTAGAATAAACTTATCATTTCGAAGGTTTCAGTTCAGCGCGTCCCTCCAGGCTTGTCATGTCGCAGGCAAACTTGGCACTCTTTGAAGCAGATACAGGAAGTTTTCTGAGCATTTCCTCACCCTAGACGAGTGTTGGGTCCAGCACTTCGAGCCACAGACCAAATGACAATCCATGTAAGTGGAAACATTCTCTTCTCCTGCTCCAAAGAAGGCCAAGGTGGTGGCCTCCAGCTTCTGGGATGCAAAGGGCATTGTGTTCATTGACTACCTCCAGAAAGGTCAAACTGTCAAAGGAGAATACTATGCCAACTTGCTGAGGTAGCAATAAAAGGCAATTAAGTCAAAACAGCCTGGAAAACTGGCGTATGGAAGTCCTGTTTGACCAGGACAACGCTCATGCACACAGGTCTGTGGTTACAATGGCTGCTGTGCATGACTGTGGCTTTGCACTGGTTGGTCAATCTTCATATTGTCCTGATTTGACACCATGCAACTATTTTCTGTTCCCCAACATAAAAAAACACTCTGCTGCAAATCAGTATTGGACCAATGATGAGGTCATATCTGCAGCTGAGGACTTTTTCAAGGTTCAGGATGAGAGCTTCTATACCACGGGAATTCAAGTGCCGCAACACCAATGGAAGAAGTGAGTGGACCACAGGGGCGCAATATGTTGAAAAATAAACCACATTTGTTCAAATTTGATGATTATATCATATTCAGCCTTTGAAGTTTTCAGCTCCCCCTTGTAGAGGTGCAGGTGACGGAGAATATGATCACTACGCCACATATTTATTCATCAATTCATTAGAGGCCATTGTGGCAGCCCTGCTACAGATCTGTGAGATTTGGCCTGAAGATGCTTGGAGATGTCCTGAGAAACAGCTCACAGTGTCCCCAACCATCCTTTAGCAGTTTGGACATATTACGCCGCAGTTTATAGGAAACATCTGAAATAGCTTTATTTCGGCATAAGAAGCTCAAAACTGCAATAAAAAGATTTTGCTAAATTCTCTGGCAGAGAACCTTGTAGAACAAAAAATCCAAATCCATTTTCTTAAAAAAACTTTAACTGTTCTCACTGTCCAATGCTAACACATTTGTTTCTGTTTTAATAAGCATTACTAAAACAAATTGCTATATTCTTTCATAAAATGAAAAAAATTGGCCCTACAAAATCAGTGTTTATCGGCCACTGACTGCTCTGAATTTTAAAAATCAGTCATAGAAAAGCCCATATCAGTCGACCTCTAGTATGGTACATGTTTACAAAAACAATAAATATCCCACAAAATGATTGAGACAATCTGTATTATTATTGCTGTCACTGTTGTCACTTAGTTTTTCCTGCTCCTTTTCTGCAGGCTGCTATGGTGAACAGTAGACTTGAGGTGCCCACGGTGGCAGTGATGGGCAGCGGTACTGGGACAGCGTGCAGGTCGTGCGCTGGATGTGGAGGTCGTATCGCGGACCGGTTCTTGCTCTTTTCTATGGAGCGCTATTGGCACACACGCTGCCTCAAGTGCTCGTGCTGCCAGGCCCAGCTGGGAGAGTACAGCAGCACCTGCTACAGCAAAGGAGGCATGATCCTCTGTAAGAACGACTACATCAGGTGAGGCTCCAGCTACTCACTCGGGAGCATATGTGTTGATTTTCTGTTTTCAAAAACATACCTGCCCTTTAAATATCAAATATTTATTTTAGATATTTATTACAATGAGTAATGCATAAACCGGTTTAAGAAATGCACAGTTGTAAATTACACTGGTATGCAGGAAGTAGCTAGTAAGTAAGGAGTCAAACCAGTTGTAACTGTAACCTAGTGCATTAATCAAGTTTAGTGTAAGTGTAGTACTAGAAGGACGACTATAGACAGTAGTATTGGGATGTCCACTAATCTCTAACGTTCTGTACATTGTCTACATAATATGTGCTGACAGTTATGATCAGGCCTAATCATGCACCATTATGTTTTTTTTTACTCTGTAGGAAGTAATTAGTGTCCCTCTTGTGCGCCAGTCTTTGGTCAGACCAGCCCTGGATGTATAAATAAATAATAAATGTTTATTTGTATATCACTTTTAAAAAACAAGGCTTACAAGGTGTGCTGAACAGCACACAGCAAGGTAAGGCAATAAAATCAACAAAGAAAAGACACATGCATGAGTACATTTAGACAGACAGACACAGGTACGACAATAAATAAGTCATAGTAAAATAAATGAATAAATAAATAAATAAATAAAAGGCCAGTCGATAAAAGTGTGTTTTAAGAAGTGATTTAAAAGATGACACTGATGGTGCCAGCCTTATCTTATGTACACAGTAGAAACAAACACATAAGACCAGCAATAATACAGTGGCTTTCAGACACTGAAATATCAAACTATCATTATACACTTTAGTAATACTGTCATATGGGCCATAGTAGTGAGAGGTCTGGAATTGGATTAAAACTGAGTCTGTCATGTGCCTCTCCAATATACAGTACATATTAAAATATAGATTGTTTAAAATTTTAGACCAAAAAAGTAAAATGCAAATACTTCTGGCTAATTTAATTTATGTACAAAAAGTATTGAAAGTATTGAACTTTTACTTAAAGACTCTATAAATATTTAATCCTAAATGAACTTGATGGTTGTCCTAGTCCAAGACCTGACAGGACGAGTCGAGCCCTGGGAGGAGGGCACACCTAGCCACAGTTCAAGTCCTCAGGTCGTCACCCTTTTCCCGGGTGAAGCAAGACAAGATGTAAGCGAGCCTGGGGAGGAGAGTGTGTGGGTTAATTAAAGAGAACAAAGATCCTCTCAGGCGTGCTCATTAAATGACTGTTTGGATTAAGATAAAAAATTCATTAGTCTGTGCAGTCATTGAGCGACTTGGGGAAAGAGGGCGAGCACTCAGTCTGAGGTAGGTTTCACAGAGCATCAGTTGCACAAGAGCTTGTAATGATGACAAGGGCTTTTTGTTAGAACTTAAAGCTGCTCCAGGTCAAGTACAAACACGCTCAGACTCTAACTAATATGGACACACTGCTGCTGTGTAGAGTCTAAACAATGTGTAGGTCATGCATTTGATAAAAACACTGTATTACTTTGAGACATCAGACCATTGCTAATCTGTGGAGATAAGGTTTTGTCTGCGTGTGGTTATTTAAAATAGCTAGGAAAAATATATTTTTGTACAAGTAAAATATTTAGAGTTGCCTGTTTCTCAAAGTGCTATCTGATGTGGGTATTGTAAAGGGTATACACTGCTTAGGCCCCAAGTAGGAATAGGCTCTAACCCTTCTGAACCCTCAGCAATAAATGGTAGAAGGCAAATTAATTAATAGAGACATCTTCATTGTGCAAATCAATTTTCATCCTCATGTTTGTTGTAGAGTCATTGTTTTTTATTAAGGTAAAAACACTAAACCAGCCACAAGGGGTCACAAACCCATGTACTTTTTTAACGCCAAGCCCAGGTTAATGGAAAAGGTTGTGTCAAGAAGACCCTATTCCAAATCACAATTTTAATTTCTGCCCACTCAGAGGCTGCGGCCCCCAAATCCAAAAGAAGAGAAGATATATAAATGAGTTGGTTATAAATAATTGGATAATTTCTCCTCATTTGTCCTCAGACTGTTTGGACACAGTGGCGCCTGCAGTGCTTGTGGACAGTCCATCCCAGCCAGTGAGATGGTGATGAGAGCACAAGGCAGTGTTTACCACCTTAAAGTAAGACCACTGTAATCCTATTGACGGACTAGACTTAAAATGTTAAAAATGTCCCTGTTTCTTTTAGTGCTTCACATGTGCGACCTGTAGGAACCGCCTGGTGCCTGGAGACCGCTTTCACTACATAAATGGGACCATCTTCTGTGAACACGACAGACCAGGAGGAGGTCTGCTCAGTGGACACTCTACTCCACTTCAGCCCAACAGCATGATGTCCGACCAGAAGGTGTGCACTTAGTACTGCCAGTCCTTTATAGTTCCAGGCAAATATTTTAAGTTCTCGCCTTTAAAACCTTTTTTCTCTGCTCTTACAGGTCTGCTGAGGCTGTGGGTCAAAAACCAAATGTGCCTTCCCCCATTGCCTCCTCTTTGACTTGCTCTCCTCTTCTGTTTGGATACCTTTTGGACTATTGTAAATGTGTGGTCCTCCATAAAGGACTGAGGTTAAATCTGGACTGCTAGAGGTGCTAAGGATCAACTGTTGATGGAGAAATGGGGACTGTTGCAATGTTGCCTAAGGACTGGCATAAAAAAAGGGAAGATACTGCAAAAGTTGTTCATTTCCCTTGGCCCAATACAACTGAGAAAAATGGATAAACAGGAATCGACACAGAAGGAAAGAGAGTGTTTTCTGGTGTGGGACTTTTGTCTTCGTTTAAGGAAAGCGTTTCCTTCAACTCACCAAAAGATAACTGAACAACAATATATAATATTTTCATTGTAATCTTGGCTCAATCATACATTGTGCATGGGTCTGTTAATATTTTGGTCAAACTTAAAAACTAACAATTAGTGGCCATATAATGTCTCATAATGTCTGTAAATATTTGTGTGGCAATACAAACCAGATTTATACACGAGACAAAAAAGGTCTACAGACATTATGTGGGCAACCTTTTTGGCACTGTTTGACCTCTTAAATAAAATAAAGCACCTTCTGGATTGCTATCCTAGATTAATGTGCCACACAGTATTACTACAATATGCCAGCCAGTGGAGTAATGAGGGTGATTTACATTTTCTTGAACATTTGTTTAACTTGTAATTAGAGGAGTGATGATCATATTGAGGTTAGACACTTGCTTTTTTTGTTATTTCTGTTTGATCAAGCACATGAAAAATGGTTATGCAAGAGGCTTAGCTGTTTCTGAACATGATCTGCATGTGACTTATGTACCCCAGAGTCATCTGTGTTGCATTTTTTATTTTTTATTTTTTTTTGCTAAATCCCTTGTCTTTGAACTATGTGTAAAGGCTGAACTCATAATAATTTGCTCAAGTGATTACAGAGGTCGCTTGGTCAAAGTTACAGTGAGTGTGAGTCTGATAGCCGTTCCAGACTTGAGGAAGAAGGGGTGGGTATAAGAAACACTTGTGGCTCTCAGACAAACATGGCTGATTACCCACAGGAATGAGATTTCAAAGGCCTGAGCCGAGACCATTACAGAAGCAATTAAAGTGGGATGCGCTGGAGGCCTGCATGGGCTTTAGCTACACTCCGGAGCTGCAGCCTAATGAGCCCTAATCTGGTGAGCTGGTCTAATTAAGAAAGAGGGAGCTTGTTCCTGTGGGCACTGAGCATGCAGTGGTGTGTCATAGAAAAGTACAGGATAGACCTGCATTGTTTTTGTCTTTATTCTGTCTGGTCAAATTAAAGCATTTTGAACTTGTCTTTCCAGGGTTTGTATTTTGATTGCTTTTTGGCACAAAACAGGTCTTTTATTATTTTTTTTTATATGTCCATTTGGCATGCAATTCATCCTGGGATATTTTTAGCATGACTTTGAGTTCATATTGTTTGTGTGGCTTTTTCAGAGAGGAGAAATGAGTGCTTAAGTGAACCACACAGGCAGAGAGCAGAGGCACACATGAGTAGCCAGCTGTGACTTTTCAAATTAACAGAGCCGAAGCACTCAGCAGCTCCTCTCACAGGGTAAGTCCAATTAGCTGCACATTCACAGCAACAATGAGGCTTTTAATGGTAATGTTTCAAAGTGCTCTTTCATAATGACGCTGGGCGAGCACATTCCTTTGGTTTTTCAGTCATCACACCAACTCACAGCGCTGCACAGACAGAAAAAGCCCTGTGAGAAATGCATTGTGTTTTATAATTGTTATCCACAGTAATGAGGCCTGTTTCGCTCAGATATGCAGCACTTCCTTTTAAAATGTATGTGTCAGCCACACATTTGAAATTAGTTCATTATAGTTTGGTGGAGCCATGTCCTCTGAGGGTTTGTAATATTTGAAACTGAGCACATGATTAAAACCAAACCTCATCTCGGCTTACATTTACTAATTGGATGACATCTGTGTTGCTGAAGGCATTTTACCAAATCCTGATCATTATCTGAACATGTTTGTGTTTGGTTTGACTTTGTCAAGTTTTACCACCAGTTATATACTTTTAATACAGGTTTAATGAACTTACTGTACCATGGTAAATGGTGTATATCTGTAAAAGCAATAAGAAGCAACAATGATTTTACATTGTACATTTATAATTGAGGATAAGGATAAGGTCTGGTCTGTATTTCTTTTGCCTACAATGTTATATTGTTCCACTTTCAGACCTGGGTGCATTGTTACATTTTGTATTTTGTCTGTGCGAGTATTTTTTTTTTGTTCCCACTTGCACATATGTGACCAAATCATTTATGAATTTTTTGAATGAATGAGGGGAAAGGTGAAAGTGAAAGGTATTTATATAATGCTTTACCTATGACACAAGTCACCCAAAGCGCTTTACACAGAGGGGAAGGGGTATTTCATTCACTCCATAGTCGGTGGTGGTGAGCTACGTTTTGTAGCCACAGTTTCCTCTGGGGTAGACTGACAGAAGCGCAGCTGCACACATCTGCACTAACGGACCCTCCAACCACCACCAAACACAGTCACACTGACACATTCATTCAGGCAAGGTGGGTTAAGTGTCTTGCCCTAGGACACAACGACAGTATGCATTGCCGGCTGCGGGGTTTGAACCGCCAACCTTCACATTGGCGTCTCTACCAACTGAGCTACTGCCACTCTCAGAGGCATTACTAGTTTGATTAATTTGATTAATTTGCGTTTGTAGATTTGAACAATGTCAAAAAAAAGTCAGCGCCGCTAATCAGCTGTTTTGTTTCCTGACCAGTCTCTGTCGCTGAGCAGAGCAGCAGCACACGCAGGCTGCAGGCTGCAGGCTGCAGGCTGCATGTCCCGTTCCTAATTGTCCAGTGTGACCCGCAGCAGTAGTTCATATCTGGAACTTGTCCTCTCATATTTCAATTAAACTGTGAGCCTGGTAAAATGGGGGGGTTTAATATTTGTGATACAGATTTTTGGCATGCGCCCCTAAGTTTTCTGCTTGTGTCCCTAAAACTTTTTAGTCAGGGGCTACATTGCTCCTGTCAAAAAAAGTTAGTCTGGAGCCCTGTATATACAACTTTATAGCTGTGAAAACCATGTTGGAGTTCCATTAGTGAAGTGGCCCCAACATGGAGCCAAAATATCCAGTCATTGTGCCAGGCCCATGCTTGGAGTAATGAGAGGGTTGTGTTACCTTAAAGTTGAGAAAACCCTGTTAAATATGAGCGGTTAATTCAGGTTAAGGGTAATGCAAAATATGTTTGATGCCTAAAGTAGTGCACGACACTATTTAATGCTACATTTATTCATTGTCTTCTTCCACTTACTCCCATTAAGGGTTGTGGGAAGCTGGAGCCTGTCCCTGCAAGTGTGGGCTGTAGGTGGGGTACAGCCTGGACAATGGACAATTAGTCGCAGGGCTGAGAAAGAGACTTACATTGATGGAAAACATTCACATTCACATTTATTCACCATGAGCAACTTAGCGTTACCAATTCTCTAAGCACATGCATGTGTTTGGATGGTGAGAGGAAGCTGACGTACCCAGAGTGAACCCACAGTCACATGGGGAGGACAGGCAGACTCTTTTCAGAGAGAGTCAGCAGGAGTGCTAACCACTCTGCCACTGTGCACCCTAATACAACATATAGCTCTTGTAGTCATTAAAGTTTTAGGTCTGTGGTCTTGCACTACATTGTGCACTATTTATGCAGAGGCCAAGTAACAAACAGGTACATATGAGTGAAACTACAATTAGTGAATACAAAGACCAGTTCCTCTATTTCACAGACATTTTACTGCAGGGGCCCATATTTTTTAAATCTTAAGAATTGTGACCATTTTCCTGCTCTGCTTTAGCGCTGTTTGGTCATTTTTGTAATAGGTTTTATCAGTGTTTGTATTTTGGCAAATGTTTTGATAATGCTTGTGACTACTATTTTTTTCACAATAGTTGAATTAACCCAAATAAAAACTTCTATCAATCAACAGAACATAAAAACAAAAACTTACTGTAGAAATGTGCATTGCCTTTAAAGACACCATAGTGTGTGTTTCATCAGAAGTAGAGTATTGAGTATTACATAGTTGTAACAAAAGTGTATTTTGCAGTAAACCAGGCAGCTAAGAGCTGGCTAGTTGTTGGTTGCTGGCTCTTTGATTTATGCTCAGTCTGTATATGCTGATAGGAAATTAATTATTTACTCTTTGTCTCTGATCTTGAAAAGCATAAGACAAATTCATTAACACATGCAAATTACTTTAATTGCAATTATCTCTGTATCCTGATAGAAGGAAAGAGGGGGGTCCTTCATTCTCCTGCCATGGGGCAAACCTCATGCCTCACTCAAACCAGCCCAGCCCCATCTATATATCACTAATTAGCCTGATGAATGCAAGAGCCAATTAGCAAGAGTGGATGAGAAGTTTTTTATTGTTTGACTTACATTTGGCCTCACGTGTTCATCACTGCATCAAGGATGACTCATTCTGGAATATTATTCAAAAGTTTTGATGAACTAGAAAATATTAATTCAAAGGACATTGATCAAGCTAAAAAGCATGATAATTAAAAAAGCTTTTACATGATAAGTTGAGTAAAAAGATTGTTGCTGGAGTGTAAAAAGTGATGAGTTCTTCAATAAACATATGCTGCTTATTGAATTAATCTGCATTCTTACCATTGCCCCTTGTGATGTATGTGACAGACTTTTGTGAAGTGACAAAAATGAAGTTTTCTCTTAGCAGCCCTCCAGCACTGCATGTTTAATAGTAAAACTACAACTAGGATCATTAAAAACGACATGTACTGGATGAATTCAATAATTTTTCTAACAGCTCCAAAGCTGTTAAGGTGGATATAAAGTGCCCTCAAAACCCGGTTAAGCTCAGTCTATCAAGACTGATTATTTGGCTTTAGGTAATACATGATCACTAAATTTATTCACAGTGGTAGAGTGGGTAACACTTCTGCCATTCTTGTTGTTCAGGCTGTTTCCTCCCTAAGGCCTATAGTTACTGGGACAGGCTCCAGCCACCCCTAACCCTTACAGAAATAAGCAGAAGAAGATAAATGAATAAAACCTGAACAATATCATCTTATAGCACATCACTATTTATGTTTACATACATTTGCTCCACTAAATTACCTGGCAACCACAGTTTGATTATTGCCCTTAACATCACATTACATTTGTTTAGTCCCAGCAGCATCATTGATTTGTCTTAGATGTAATGAGCTAAGAAGTCCAATTTAAATTTGCAGCATCTAAATATGCAAGTCTCCTATCTGCAAGGCTTGATCTCAGCTGTAAATCTGTAAACATGTTGATTGCTGCACAATGCACTAACTTCTCAAAAAATGTTACCTGAAAGACCAAGTTTTTGTAGTCCCTTATATGCTCACATTTACTTCAATTATTTAACGGATATTCAGTATGGATGGTTAAATGTGGACAAGATGCTGCAGTTAAAATAGAGGGTTTTTGATGAGGCAGCGGGGGTTGGGTAATTTCCTCCAATCAGCGTACTTTGAATAATTAAACTGATCAAGTTAATTATCTCAATTAGGCTGATTTGACCACGGAACACTGCCATATGGTGCAAGGAAACAAAAAAGGGGGGAACTAATTAAAAGTAAAATAATGAGGATTTTAATTAACTGGTTCCCTAGACGTCAGCAAGTGGGGATGTGAAGTTGTAATTAAAAAGTCCTGTAGTGCTGGCAACATTCACTGCCTCCCTGTTTTCATAACGGCAAGGGCTCCATCCATCTAATTAAATCTGTAAATGAATTAGCAACATCGAGGGTCACACCTAGCCTCCCACAGCAGACCTCAAGATGGTTTCTATAATTCTGTAATAAAAATATTGTACATGGTAATAACAAGAGCAGTTCACATACAAACAAACTCTTACATTACCTTTTCAGTGAACGGCACTTTCGACTTAAGGGTCATTACACTTAACCAGCCTGAGCAATCTATGTTACTGATACATCAATTAAGCAAGTCTATACAGATCTTGGCCAGTCGGGGTCTCTGTGTCCTTCAGGACGTCCCTACCAGGATGATGGACAGCTACTGGCATAGACACGCACCCCTTGGCCCAAACAAAGTGATCTAACAGGAAGCAGTCTCTGAGATTCTTGAAGATTGTAATGTTTTTGACATCTACTTTCCTTTCAGCTTTTTCTTGTTGGAGACGCAACACCAAATCACTTTCCAGCTTAAGGAATATAGAGGTTTGTTATGCTTTTGGCTGTGGCTGTTGTCCTATTTGTAATGTTACTCAGACTCAGGAGGCCCACATCCAATTTGTGACTACTGTGATTCATCTCAATCATAAACATCCTATTATTAAACAACATTGTGACAAATAATAATAAAAAAGATACCAATGTTGTACTTGTAAAGACCAAAATCCAAAGAGAAATCACAGTGCGTTTGAGTTTGTTCTTTAGTGCAAGTGAAGTAAAGTCTGTGTGCCTCAGCGCTTGCATGAGTCTCCATGTGAGCAGTGTGCAATGCTGTAAATTGCATCTGTTCCTAATTACAGAGTGCTAATGAAAGCCTGTACTCCTGGTGGGCCTACAGAGGATTGGCTTGGCACCTCGTCTATGTCACACATAAGAGGGTAGAGTCATAAACAAAATGAAACACACGTACCATGGCCTAATGAAGAGGTGATCGAGGCCGGTCCACTCTGCAGTCCTGTTTATCATTGCATGTTTTGTGTCTAAAATATCAGCAAACATAGCATTGCACGTATATTGTGTGTATGTTCAATTCTATTTTTCTTCATGGTTAATTGATTAAGTTAAGCTCTTTCTGCAGGCTGTGATTCCTGTGCCACTTCTCTGTGACCCTTTCCAAGGTCACACTGTCCCACTGAAGACAGTAACGGTAGATGATTATAATAATAATGGTGCATTTAAATTCAGTCATTCACTGGGAGAAATCTAGAAATATTACATGGTGAGACATGAGAAATCTTCTGGTGTGTCCTGTTAAACACAAGTTTAAAAAGTATAAGTAAAAGTAATACATGATGGGTCTTAATTAAAACACACTGAACAGTTGTAGTTCTGCAAATCTGTCATTCATGAGTCACTTCTAAACTACATATAAAACCAGTTCATTTTTTTAAACCCACTGATGATCAATTTACTTTATAGTCTAAATTGCAGGAGGGCGACTTTTGCTCCATCCACACTAACACCACCTGCATGGCCTTGTGTTTCCCACCTAATTACTAGCGTTATTTATTTTTTTACAGCTGGTCATTTCTGTGTCGTGCACTAACATGTCTGCAACCCTACACCCTTGTCCTCTCAGTGGCCCCACATCTAGTGCACAATTTCCCAGTTCCCTTCAAATCTCCTGATAGTCCAGATACAATATCACTAATATGCCTAACTACCTCGTTAAATTGACACACAAGCCAGGACCAAAGCTGAGGCAGGGGCCCTAATTAGACACCTAAACATGGAGCCAAGGGTGTTTTGAGGAAGGACACTTTGGGGAATGTTTTAATGAGGACGTGGTGCTGAGAATAACTTTAGAGTCAGTTGTTGACGCAGAAACTACACCCGACACTCCCCAACATTACTGAACACACTGTGAGTACAACTACCACAAACCGTCTCAACTGTAACACTGTCCCCCTGAGCTCATTGTAATGAAGTGATGTACTGTGTGCAGTAGTGGAATGTAACACAGTAAAAGTACAACTACTTTACTTTACTTAAATACAATTTTCACGCATCTGTACTTTACTTGAGTACATTTTACAAGGGATACTTATAATTTTCCTTCACTATATTTTAGAGCAAATATGTGTACTTTTTACTTCACTACATTTATGAGTTGGGTTGAAGTACAAAGTATTGTGAGTTTTGGTTGAAAATAATATGTTTTTCTTGTGCCTTCATTGTAGATTCACAGTACTGAAATAGAAAAGATGCAGTAAAGTAGCACTCATTAACAACATCAGAATAGTAACCTCACTAACACTTTCAGTCTCTTCTACTGCACCAGTTTGTTAATTTCATTAGTAATTAGCACCGTTTTTTTTTTTAGCAAAGTCCTTCACATTTAACACATTAAGTTGTCAAGTCTGTCTGAAATACTTTTACTTTTTTACTTGCAAGTACATTTAAAAGTAAGTACTTTTATACTCTTACTTAAGTAGAGATTTGAAGGTGACACTTTTACTTTTGGTATGTTCATAATCAACTGCACAAATCTGTGAAAGCCTAAGTTACATTGAATTTAACTGCAATAAATATAATCTTCTTCTTCTTCATTATCATCTTCATTATCATCTTCATCATATTATCATTGCCATCATCTTCTTCTTCTTCTACTTCTTCTTCTACTTCTTCTTCTTCTTCTTCTTCTTCATCATATTATCATTATCATCATCAATATCATCAATATCATCATCATCAATATCATTATCATCATGATTATCATCATCAATATCATCATCTTCTTCTTCATCATTATCATTATCATCTTCAGATTCGTCAGATTTTTTGTTTTTGTTTTTGTTTTAGAAAATGCAAGAGAATCATTATTTACAATAAAGTAAGTCTAAAATGTCTTAGACTGACACAAACATTAACATTGATTTTAATATTCAGTTGCCATATTTGTTTATATGGCCACTTTATGAACAATCATCAACACGCATACTTGAGAGGATACTTACCACAAAAAAGACCAGACAAAATGGTAGGGAAACTATTATTTAAGTAAAACTACTTTTGAATATGTTTGAACGTGAACTATTAATATCACTGCTGCTACTGCTACTATTACAGCCAATATTACTACTACTGCTATCACTACTAACTACAACTACTACGCACAAAGCCTTTTAATTGTTTTTGACTAGATTGATGTTATCGCTGATTTTTTTTGTTAAAACAGCAAATCACTAGCTTCTTATGCCATGATCTGCATTTTTTATTGGCATGTTTTACGCTGGATGACCATACTGATGCAACCCCTTACATTTATCCGGGCTTGGGATTGGCTTGAAGAGTCCACTGGTTTGTGACCCCTTGTGACTGGATTTATTTATATATACTGTATATAAAGAGTACATTGTTATAATTGTGGTACTAAGTAATTATGTTTCAAGCTTTCATCCATCCATCCATCTGGGGCCGGGTCGCAGAGGCAGCAGTGTAAGCACGAACACCCAGACATCCCTCTCCCTGGACACTTCCTCCAGCTCCTCTGGAGGAACCCCAAGGCGTTCCCAGGCCAGCCGAGAGATGTAATCCCTCCAGCGTGTCCCAGGTCTTCCCCGGGGCCTCCTCCCGGTGGGACATGCCCGGAACACCTCCCCAGGGAGGCGTCCCAGAGGCATTCGAAACAGATGCCCAAGCCACCTCAGCTGGCTCCTATCAATGTGGAGGAGCAGCGGCTCTACTACGAGCTCCTCCCGGGTAACCGAGCTCCTCACCCTATCTCTAAGGAAGAGTCCAGCCACCCTGTGGAGGAAACTCATTTCAGCTGCTTGTATCCAGGATCTTGTCCTTTCGGTCATGACCCAAAGCTCATGGCCATAGGTGAGAGTAGGAACGTAGATCAACCGGTAAATCAAGAACTTCACCTTTCAGCTCAGCTCCTTCTTCACCACAACAGACCGATACAACGACCGCATTACTGCAGACGCTGCACCGATCCGTCTGTCAATCTCACGCTCCATCCTTCCCTCACTCGTGAACAAGACCCCGAGATACTTAAACTCCCCCACCTGAAGCAGGAACTCTCCTCCGACCTGGAGAGGGCAAGCCACCCTTGGCCAACCATGGCCTCGGATTGGAGGTGCTGATTCTCATCCCCGCGCTTCACACTCGACTGCAAACATGGTTTGATGAAGCCAACAGAACAACATCATCCGCAAAAAGCAGAGATGAAATCCTGTGATCCCCAAACCGGACTCCCTCCGGCCCTTGGCTGCACCTAGAAATTCTGTCCATAAAAATAATGAACAGAACCGGTGACAAAGGGCAGCCCTGCTGGAGTCCAACATACACTGGAAACAGGTCCGACTTCCAACTGGCAATGCGGACCAAGCTCCTGCTCTGGTTGTACAGGGACCGGACAGCCCTTAGCAGGGGGCCTTGGACTCCATACTCCCAGAGCACCCCCCACAGGACACTACGAGGGACACGGTCAAACGCCTTCTCCAGGTCCACAAAGCACATGTGGACAGGTTGGGCAAACTCCCATGAACCCTTGAGCACCCAATAGAGGGTGTAGAGCTGGTCCACTGTTCCACGACCGGGACGAAAACCACATTGTTCCTCCTGAATCTGAGGTTCGACTATCTGCCGAATTCTCCTCTCCAGTACCCTGGAATAGACTTTCCCGGGGAGGCTGAGAAGTGTGATCCCCTGTAGTTGGAACACACCCTCCAGTCCCCCTTCTTGAAAAGAGGGACCACCACCCCGGTCTGCCAGTCCAGAGGTACTGTCCCCGACCGCCACGCGATGTTGCAGAGACACGTCAGCCACGACAGCCCCACAACACCCAGAGACTTTAGGAACTCAGGGAGCTCATCCACACCTGGTGCCTTGCCACCGAGGAGCTTTTTAACCACCTCTGTGACTTCGGCTTGGGTGATGGACGAGTCCACCCAGCCTCTGCTTCCTCAACAGAAGGCATGTCAGTGGGACTGAGGAGATCCTCAAAGTATTCCTTCCACCACCGCCCTACAACATCCCCAGTCGAGGTCAACAGCTCCCCACCTCCACTGTAAACAGTGTTGGTGAAGAACTGCTTCCCCCTCCTGAGGCGGCAGAATCTCTTTGAAGCCGACCAATAGTCCTCCACGATGGCCTCTCCAAACTCCTCCCAGACCCAAGTTTTTGCCTCCACAACCGCCTGGGCCACAGCACGTTTGGCCTTCCGGTACCCGTCAGCTGCCTCAGGAGTCCCACAAGCCAGCCAGGCTCGATAGGACTCCTTCTTCAAACAGACGGCATCCCTTACTTCCGGTGACCACCACCGGGTTTGGGGGTTGCCACCACGACAGGCACCAGAGACCTTACGGTCTTACCACGCGGCCGAAGGTCAGATGACATGACAACAAAGTCGATCATTGACCTCCGGCCTAGGGCGTCCTGGTGCCATGTGCTCTGATGGACACCCTTGTGCTTGTGCTTGTGCTTGTGTGAACATGGCCTTTGTTATGGACAATTTGTGACTAGCACAGAGGTCCAATAACAAAACACCGCTCAGGATCAGATTAGGGGGCCCGTTCCTCCTAATCACGCCCCTCCAGGTATCACTGTCGCGGCGTTGAATGTAGAATGACAGAGTCCCCAGTTGGAGCACTTTCCAGCACCCCTCCCAGGGACTCCAAGAAGGCTGGGTACTCTACACTGCTGTTTGGCCCGTAAGCTGAAACAATAGTGAGAGCCCTGTCCCCAACCCAAAGGCGTAGGGACCCGACCCTCTCCTTCACTGGGGAAACTCCAACACATGGCGACTGACCTGGGGAGCTATGAGCAAGCCCACACCAGCCCGCCACCTCTCACCCGGAGTAGAAAAGAGTTCAGCCCCTCTCAAGGAGTTGGGTTCCAGAGCCCAAACTGTGTGTGGAGGTGAGCCCGACTATCTCTAGTCGATAACGCTCAACCTCCCGCACAAGCTCAGTGCTCTGGTGGTTCAAGGAAGGGCCAAGCTTTCAAGCTTTCATGTGCCACTAAATGCTGTTGCCTAATCTTCTTTATGGAGGAGAGTTCACAGTAACAGTAACACACCTATATACCTAATAATACCACAACTTCCTAACAAAGGACAGTTATACTGACCTTTGTAAAAAGAGCTGCGACCAAAATGTTACAAATTATTACTGTAAACAAATTGTATATTACCTCAAAGCCCTGACCTGAGAAATAATGTAATTTATTGCTAATGAATAAACCTGCACTATCCATAAAGCACTGCTCATATTTCCCCCATAATTCCACCATCTGTTGAGTAAATAAACCTCTTTATTTGGTTTGAGGTAACGCTGTTTAATTTGATGTAATGTGATAGTCATTTGTAGAAAATTGCTGGTGAGCATCAAAAGCCATTGAAGCATTATGAGAGGAAGCAGCTGGGTGACCAGATGAGCCCGGACTCAGCAACACTGCTCACTTGCTATCATGTTACCTGTCAGTGTGTTTCGCCCACCTGCAAAGGAAGAAAATGCACTATTTTCATCATTTAGATTAAGCTTATGAACCCTGTTATGAACAAATAAATGATGTAAAACCATTTAAAAGAGTCAAACTAATAGCAAAACAAAATGAGGTGGAATTTGTGCAAAGTGTGTGGTCTGTGAAAAGGAGAGGACAAAATGATGTCAGTTTTCTCAGCACAACGCTATTTGGAAAGTGTGTGTATAATGTTAGTGAAAATGGGATTTTATTAACCCTAGCTTCTCAGGCTAATACTTGAAGAAAACAGTGTAAAGAATTACTCAGTGCAGCATTGGTGTATTTATGTGAGATAGATTTTTATTGTTTCAAGTTTCTCCATGAAGACCCTGTTTGAGTTCAAGGGTCTTTTTTTTTCTTTTGGCTTTCTCTTTCTGGGATCACAGCAAATCATCTGCCTCCCAGTGTGCAATGACTTGCACACTGATTTGGAACAGGTTTTACACCGAATGCCCTCTCCATTAATTGGGTTTAGGACTGGCGCAAAAAGTATACTGACTTGTGACACCCGGATTAAAACATAATACAACATGGGGATGGCTGAAAAGATACTGTATATGAAATAATCCAGAAACAATGGCTTCCCGCACATTTACACGATATATCCTCCTGTGCTCCTGGGGTAAACCAGTGGGCAGCCACCAACAGCAACCAGCAACCATTAACAAATCAGTGCAATAGAAGAGACTGAATCTGTCGGGGAGGTTTTCTGTATTTATTATTTTGTTGTTTTTAAAGGAGTACTACTTTACTCTCCATCTACATATAAGTATCATGGGTCTACAACGAGGGCACAGCAAAAACAAATGATTTTAAACAAAAACTCAAAATCTTTTGTACTTCAATCCAATTGAAAAACATAGCAAAGTAAAAAGTACAAACATTCTAGGTGCTCTAAAATGTAAAATTTTAGTAAAGTACAAAATGTAAATGAACTTAAGTAAAGTAACTAAGTAACAGTTAATTTGATCATTTGCACTGACTGGAGGATTATTATGCTGTTTATAAGACTTGTAGAAACTTCTGCACCAATATCATCATTAGGGGCCAAACAGGAGATTGTTGCTAATAGATGACCTGAGTGCTGACCAACTTAAAATAGCTACTGATAGAATCTGGACAAGTTACAGTAGATTCTGAGCAATCATAGGGCATAGACATTTGCTGTTGTTTCTTCTCATGTGGTTCAACTGTGTGCATAATAAAACCTACAATACATAGGTAAATATACAAACACAAGCCGTCAAAGGGCAGTTGCCCTGTTAGCAGGCCCAGCAGGTCGCCAAGAGGGCACTCTTTACCAACAGCTGATACAAATCTGTGCTGACATTTTCTTCTCCTTTCTATCTGAAGGAGGCCAGTACTGACATTACAGTTAAGCATTAAAGGCCCAGTCAAATTGATCTTTTTGATTTTGATTCAAGCCAGCTCTCTGGGGATCTGCAGCTTTGAAAAATCATATGAAAAAAAAGAAATGATGAAGAGAATAGAAGTCACTTTTGGGCAAAGCAATAATAAATATTTGGTCTAAGCACATGAACTGAGAGTCTGCAATGATTTGAGAAGATCTGCAAACATTTCATAACATAAATATCATACAGACATAATTATTAATGGGTTGTGCTTACAGTCCAAAAGCTACAGGATCATTGCATTTTACACTTGGACCATTGCTAACAGGTATAAAAACTTTCAGAAATCGTTTGACAATAGACTTAAAAATATACCTTCTGAGCATCACAGTTGTCTCTTTTTACAACATTAAACACACTGAAAATAAATGGGCACAATTCTGTGCACATGTGCTCTACTGTGCAGTTGTTTGACTTATGTTTGGATTATAATCAACCGAGACCCGTTCTGTGTTAACTATTTCCTAGGTATGAAGTGAATTTATTGCTGTGGATATTTTCAGGATCTATCTAAAAGATTTTATGTTTTCCTTTACCTCAACAGACTCCCACCTATACATTTCTATTCACTCAGAGTTCCACGCTGCTACCTGCTGGTAGAAACACTTCAGGCATTGTACTTGCACAAAATTTTAAAATGTAGACCACATATCTTGCTCCTGTTGATGGTCAAACCTGGTCTCGCTTAAAAAATAAACAAAGTAAGGCATTTCAGACTGAGGACTATGCTGCTGAATGTGACATATTTAGTGTCAAGAAAAGGCTGAGAAGATTGTTTTCAAAGCCCATATACAATGCATTTATTAAATATAGTACCACAGAGTAGTGAAGAGAAACCTACAGTTGAAAGAAAAAGTATTGGAACCCCTTGGAAATACTAGGATTTCTGCATGATTTGGTCATAAACTGTGATATGATCTTCATCTAAGTCACAACAATAGACAAACACAGTCTGCTTAAACTAATGCTGAAAAAAAAAAATTCATGTTTTTATTGAGCATTTATGTAAACAATCACAGTACAAGGTAGAAAAAGTATTGGAACCCCTAGGATAGTGACCGCTTCAAGAGCTAATTGGAGTTAGGCGTCAGCCAACCTGGGGTCCAATTAGTGTGAGAAGATTGGGGGTGTGGGTTAAAGTGGCCCTGACCAATAAAAAGCGCCACCCAGTTTTGAGTTTGCCATTCTGAAGAAGCATTGCTTGATGTGAACCATGCCTCGCACAAAAGAGCTCTCAGAAGACCTACGAGTAAGAATTGTTGACTTGCAAAAAGCTGGAAAGGGTTACAAAAGGTATCTCTAAAAGCCTTGATGTTCCTAAGTCCATGGTACGAACGACTGTCTATAAATGCAGAAGGTTCAATACTGTGACCACACTGCCTAGGACCGGCCTTCCTGTAAAGATGACTGCAAGAGCACAGTGTAGAATGCTCAATGAGATGAAGAAGAATCCTAGAGTGTCAGCTAAAGACTTACAGAAATCTCTGACACAAGTTAACATCTTTGTTGACAAATCTACAATGAGTAAAAGATTGAACAATAATGGAGTTCATGGGAAGACACCACAGAGGAAACAACTACTGTCCAAAATATATATATATATATATATATATATATATATATATATATATATATATATATATATATATATATATATTGCTGCACGTTTAAAGTTTGCAACAGAGCCCCTGGATGTTCCACAGCACTACTGGCAAAATATTCTGTGGACAGATGAAACCAAAGTTGACTTATTTGGAAGGAACACACAACACTATGTGTGGAGAAAAAAGGCACAGCACACCAACATCAAAACCTCATCCCCACTGTGAAGTATGGTGGAGGGGGCATCATGGTTTGGGGCTGCTTTGCTGCCTCAGGGCCTGGACAACTTGCTATCATCAACAGTAAAATGAATTCTCATGTTTTATCAAATGATTTTGCAGGAAAACCTAAGACCATCTGTTCGCCAACTGAAGCTCAACAGAGGATGGGTGATGCAACAGGACACTGACTCAAAACATAGAAGTAAATCAACAACAGAATAGCTTCAACAGAAGAAAATACTTCTTCTGGAGTGGCCCAGTCAGAGTCCTGACCTCAGTCCTATTGAGATCCTATGGCATGACCTCAAAAGAGCAATTCACAGCAGACATCCCAAGAGTATTGCTTAACTTAAACAGTTTTGTAAAGAGGAATGGTCCAAAATTCCTCCTGAGAGTTGTGCAGGTCTGATCTGCAATTACAGAAAACGTTTTGTTGAGGTTATTGCTGCCAAAGGAGGATCAACCAGTTATTAAATCCAAAGGTTTTAATACTTTTTCTACCCTGTACTGTGAATGTTTACATAAATGCTCAATAAAAAGATGAAAAATTGTCATTTTTTGCAGCATTAGTTTAAGCAGACTGTGTTTGTCTATTGTTGTGACTTAGATGAAGATCAGATCACATTTTAAGACCAAATCATGCAAGGGGTGCCAATACTTTTTCTTTCAACTGTAAGTGCATTTTGTTTGTTGTTTAAATAAACAATAAATGAGATCCATTTCAAAAAAATGTTCAGTAGTTTAAAGTGAAACTACTAAATTATAGATTCAGTACATGCAGAGTGAAACAGATGCAGTGATTGTGGTTTACAGTGGATAAAAAAGTCAGCCTCATTGTGTATTGTGTAATTATGATAGAATTTTCAAAGAAATCACAATTAAAACATATACATGTTTGAAATACGTTACTATGTGTCATGAATCAATATAATATATGCATTTTACTAACCAACTAAAATATTTTCACTTTTTAACAATATTGTAATTTATTGAGATGCACTAGATTATTTTATTGTATGACTGCTTGATGAAGACAACCTTTATCTGTCCATATATTTCTGAAAGAACTCAATTCTCAGTGGATTTGTTTAGACAATATCATTCAGAAATCCTCACAGAGATGTAAGACACAGACATGCCGGGAGCACTCCAGGATCTGACAGCTCTGGCATGTGTGCCCTTTGATTGATGAGCCCTATCCCAAATGTTTTTTCATCCAAATCAGTGGGAGTTTAAGTGCCTTGTGCATGCTAATACCAAACAAAACATTAGCTGGTGCAGTCCCGCCGCTGACTCCCTCTCCACTGACTCCACATGACTCCAGGACACAGGGGAAAGAGAGGAGCAAGCACCATTAGACTATGTTAATTTAATACATGCTGTTCAGAGACTTCCACAACTTTTATGAAAAATGTCATTGTATTTGTTTGGGGTTAGCAACCGTGGAAGCTGTGAGGAAGCCCTGTGGGTGAATAAAACTGAAAAGAGAAAGACTTCTGTATATGACAAAGGATGGGTATAAAAATGTTCTGGTTTGACATGCAGTATGTTCTGACATGTTTATATGGCATTTCTAGACAAATTGGCAAAATATCAATATAAATTTTGAAAGAAACATACAATCTCAATTACACTGAGAATGTCCTATCCTGAGCAAGAGGCAGTCCAATATTTTTTCATAGTTGTTTTTGTCACTTTTTGGATAAAATTAAAATTAATAACCTGAATCAAAGTATAGACAAATATTAAAAGCAATGATAAGGGAAATCCTATGTCAGGATCCTGTTCATAGACTTCAACATCACAGGCACACTGAACACAGGGCCCCCACAAGGATGTGTGCTCAGCCCCTTCCTCTTCACTCTGCTGACCCACGACTACACTCCGACCCACAGCTTCAACCTCTTCATCAAGTTTCCAGATGACACAACTGTGGTAGGTCTCATCATCAGTGGAGATGAGACAAACTACTGGAGCAAGGTGAGCCACCTGGCTGTGGTGCACAAAAAACAGTCTCTCCCTGAATGCGGAGAAGGAGATTGTTGCACAATAGAAGCACACCCAACATACTCCTCTGATCATCAGTAATGCTGCTGTGGAGAGGCTGTGCACATCACAGAGAACCTATCCTTGTTTCCCTCTTGCATCACTGGTGACAAAGAAAGGACATCAATGTCTCTACTTCCTCTGCAAACTGAAGAGAGCCAGAGGCTCAGCCCCCATCATGAATCATGTGCACCTTCTGCAGAGGTACTCAAGCATCCTGTCCAACCTTATCACTGTGTGGTATGGAGCAGGAGCCTCAGCACATAATGAGAGAAGCTGAGAAGATCGTCTGTGACCCTCTCCCCTTCCTTCAGGACATTTACTCCCATATATCTCACCTGCAATGCCCTCTTTATCACAGGTGATCTCACATACCCATCACACAGCCTTTTTAGGTATCAGGGAGAATTGAAGGACAGCTTCATCCTCCAGGCTGTCAGAAAGCTCAACCCTCTCCCTTCTCCTCCCTCCCTCCCTTCCCCTGCTGCTCCCTGCACGCGAACTTTGGTCCCTGACCCCCAGCCCCCCAAGGACACTGAACTCTGACGCTGGGAACTCACACACTACACTCTGCATCAGACACCTTATGAAGCACTGGACTGCCTCTGTGCACCATGGTCACTTTAACCAGGCTTAAACCAGTCTGATAAGCTCATTCAGTCACTGCTGTTTTACTGTACTCTGTACTCTCTGCTCTTTATATTTTTGCACGCCCAGTACCTTTACTGTTGCAATGACCATAATTCATCTAATTATTATGTGCCTTATATTGTATTTATTTTTTGTAATACATTGTAGCTTATTTTTTGTGTGTCCTTATTTGTATATTTTAATATCTAATATTGCACTATATAGTGTTTACTTATTGTTATTTATTTGCACCAAATGTTTGAGAGTAACAAAATTTTAATTCTCTGTAGGACATGCACTGTAGCTACATGTGGAGGCAGAACTGACAATAAAGCAGACTTTGACTTTTTACTTTACAATGACTAGACAGAATCAAATAGGCAATTGTATAGCCTGCACATTTTTTTTTTCATTTTCTTTTTACAATAAAGCCACTCACTTTGTTTATGGCTTTGAAGTCATTTTTGATGTTGGCTACTTCAAAAGTAGTTTCACATGTAGGGCTATACATCTTTTCCAAAATAAGTGCAACTTAATGTCATCTTATAAGTCTGTCTTTGTGCACAGATATACAGTGAGCCTGGATAAGCCACTGAGATCTGCCATTAACTCCCCACCGCTCTAGCTGCGGCAGAAAAGCAGCACATGAGATCCGCCTCAGGAGCAAGGCACAGGCTGCCGGGCTACTAATGGCTTTGATGCCACCCCTGACTGTGTTCATTTCAGAGCAGCCCAAGCTCATCTTCTTCCTACTGGGCAGCTAATGCAATTACAGCATCGCATCTGCAGGGGGCTCCACCTCTGGAGTGTAGGTGGCGCGGGCCGCGTGAACGCAGTCTGAGTGGAAAGGAAGACTTTAGTCTCACGTTCACCATTTACGGTTAATCAATCATCGCAGCGCCTTAATGACACCCTGCTGCTTCCCTAATGTCTTCTGGCAGCGTGAGCCGCCGCTGGCACCGAGCTTGTGCAGGCGCACATATGGTCACCTCCGGTGAGTGACAGGACCTTTTCAGGCGTGGTGCCCGCGCGCGCCGAATGCCACCAGCCGCCGCTGGCTGGGTCAGACGAGAGAGAAGAAAGCCGTGATGGAGACAGTGATGTCTGATTGGTCAGAACTCACAAAACTGAAAGAATTCTCAGGAAATATTATTAATAAGGAAACGTGAGCAATTCATGTATTAATTTATGGTTTTATTATACTCATGTCTCATGCAGTTATAACTTTTTTAAAAGAAACAATGTTTATTATGTTTGTTAAATCATTAGTAAATAATATCTGATAGACCAGCTCTGGACCAGGCTGATTTTCCTTGTTCTATAAATTTTCAGACAAGACTTTTGACCAACATTTTGTGCCAGGCGAGAACTAAAAATATGCAGGCCTATATAGGAGTGAGCTTGGCTAAATGCATCATAACCATAGTGTAACATTAAAAAACTTGAAAGGACATAAATGTTTGTTTATTTATCAATCTCAGGGCACATTAAGTGCAATCCTGTATCAGTGGTTTTGTGCTTAAGTAAAAAAACAGTCCCTTATGTCTTAAAACAGTTTATTCAAACCATAAGATTAGATATGTAAACTGTAAAGTATGTGTCAGATTGTGTCATACCCTCACAAGAGGATCACTAAATAGTGTGGTGATGTTTTGGTGTGGCTCAGGAACATGGTTCTTGAGTCAAACAAACCCATAAGCCAAGTCATCATTTGGGAGAACTGCATGAAGCCTTTGGAAGCAGTTCACAGCATGGTCCAAATCTGGCACAGTCCTGGACCCTGCATTTTCACTCAGATCAACAATAGTGCTGTTTCTAAGACAAACACTTGGAAGAGCATTTGCATTCAGGCCCCTGCAGTCTGACACCCATCTGTTCATTGGAGCAGTGTCTAATTTATGTTAGATGTCATCTCTTCCTACAAAAACAGATACACTTCTTTTCTTCAGTGAAAGTGTCAGCTGAGAAGTCCTGGAACAGAAGGAGCAATCCATCATGATGATAAAGCTGCTGTGTGACAGCACAGACTGGCATTAGATGCAGGACATTAAAAACTACAGGCCTGGGATGATTTACAACAATAATATACCCATAAACACAAATAAAAGACTATCATGAGTAAAATCAACACATTAAGTTTTGATAAACACTAAAACACAAAGATATTCTGACACAGCAATAGACTGCTTCATCTACAATAGGTGTTAGAACCCATTTAAAAGATCCCTCACTTTTAAGGCTCTACTGTTGTTATTACATTATATATCAAGCTATTATTAGTACATATGGTTCAAGTGAGGAGTTTTGAAGAGGTCTGGAGTAAAGTGTCACATGACCACCGGTGTTTAGTCACAAGTTACACCTGGAGAGGAGCTCAGACTCTGCCTAAGTCTCAAACAGAAACTTATTAAAGTATGTTAACATGAAGGTAGGAGGATGATTTTTGGTAAACACCATCTTTAAGGAAACTAGTGTTCAGACATGTACAACATTTACGGGCCGTTGTCCCGCCGTAAAGGTCTGTGCGTCCCTTCATGGAAATTCCTCCCCCGACCATCACTGACCCACCACCAAACCAGTCAGGCTGAACAATGTTACAGGCAGCATAACGTTCTCTACAGCTTCTTCAGACCCTTCCACGTCTGTCACATGTGCTCAGGGTGTAGGCCCAGTGGTGTAGCTACTAATTCTGGTGTTCTATGGCAAATGCCACGGTGCCGGGCAGTGAGCACCGGGGCCACTATAAAACACAAGGCCCTGACACCACCCTCATGAAGTCTGGTTCTGGTTGTTAGATCAGAGACATTCACATCAGTGGCTCGCTGGAGGTAATTTTGTAGAGCTCTGGCAGTGCTGATCCTGTTCCTTCTTGCATAAAGAAGCAGATATCGGTTCTGTTGATGGGTTGTGGACAGCTCTGTCCTGCTCTGTCCAGCTCTCATAGAGTATCTCCTCCATGCTCTTGAGACTGTGCTGGGAGACATCTTAAACCTGGCAATGACTTGTGGCCCTGGAGGAGTTGGGACTGCCTGTGCCACCTCTGCAGTGATACTGACCCCACCCAAATGCAAAACAAGTGAAAAACAGTTACAGAAGATGATGAGGGGCAAAAATGACAGTGGCCTTAGCCCAGGGGTCTCCACCCAGTAGCTCGTGAGCTATCAGTAGCTCTCAACCACTTTTCAAGCATCTCCTCAAGGGCTTGAATCCTACATCAGCTTCATTAGTCATATTTCATCTGTCAAGCAAGCATGACTGCAGCTAAAAGGCTAAAAATTACTATTTTAATTAGAAACAGTTATTTCTATGAAGAATATTTATTGAGTCAAGGCAATGGAAGACATAAATCTAAAATGTAAACAGATCTGCGATGTAAATGAGTCCATTGCTGCATATACACACACAAAATGCACATGCAGCTGAACTAAATACTTTTGTTGTTTTAATGCAAAATGTAAGTTGTGAATACTAATATTTTGTAAATGTTCAGGTGAAACAAAATTAATTTTCTTTAGGTTGAACGTATCAGCTCTGCGACTAAATGTCCATGTCCAGTGTGTACCTCACCTATAAGACCCATAGTTACTAGGATAGGCTCCAGTACCTGCGACCCCTTATGGGAATAAGTGGAAGAAAATGAATCAATGTTATAAAGCATGAATAGCTCTCTGATGTTTTAATTTTGTAAAAGGAGCTCTCAGGTGAACTGCCTTAGCCTGTAAAACCATTCCTGTTTTGGGTGTGGTCTCACTGGTGCCCCTCTTGTGCGCCTGTTAATTTCATTAACACCAAAGTAGTTGATACTGATTAACAGAAACTCTGCTACATAACTGACCAGATCAGTTTCCCCAAAGTTTTATTTACTTGATGCTATACTATAATTAAAAAGTGTTCCTTTAATTATTACTTTTAACTACTTCTTAAGATATGGGTGCTGTAAAACCGAAAGGATTTGAGATAAGCTCATTTAATACATGCCATGTGAATGTTATTGTATGGACGGGTCCTTTGCACAGTACATTTCACTTTAATAAAACACGCACAAATATTGTGCTCTTACTAGAACATCACTGCCATCTTCTGGAACTACAAAGTTTTAAACACATGCATAAATGTGGTGACCACATCACCAGTTTAGGATTTAAACAAACTTCTTCCTACTTCTGCTATGTATGGGTAATAATATAAGCTCTCTTTAAAACAAACAGTCAAGTTAATGAGCAGTGTGAATGCTGTTTTTATTTTCAGTGAGCAAAAGACTAGGCAGGCATTATTGCAAAAAATAAATAAGTAATAAAAAATAGCCTGCAGTAATGATGCCACACATAATTTGCTATTTTTATACAAAATGCAATAAAACAACCGTGAAAACCAAATCATATGCGAAACTGTCACACTCAAATTAAAGTGAAATGAAATTAATGAAACTATAGAGTGCGTTCATCATTCAGGTTTCAGACATTGTCAATGAGGTTAACAACTGAAGCAAAAAAGCCTGAAAACAGGCTGGCTTTTGCAACTGTATCCTTTAAATAATCACATTGATGGCCCAGTACATGGACTTTGTATCTGTGATCAACAAATAAAACAAAAGCCACCTCCCAGCAATAATCAAATACACAGGTCAACAATAACCAAACTTTTAAAAGACTCTGTCAAACTCTGTCTGACTGGTGGTGGCGGGGTTTCTGTTCTGGTTCGGCTGCTGCTGGGGCATGTGGCCTCTACGTCTGGGTGGAGCCAAATACTCAAACATAGATGTGTTGTGTGTGGACAGCATGTTCTTGAGATCAGAGGGCATGGGGTCAGACCAGAAGAAGTCGTGGTTGAGTGCATCATCACTGTCTATGCGCTGTGCTGGGTCCAAGACCAGCAGTTTGTCTATGAGGTCCAGAGCGTACGGGTCCTTAACATAAGCTTTTAGACGGTCTTTTACTTTCCTTTTTTGGCCTTTAGGAAGCTCCATTTTCTGGTATAGCTCATACTTCTTGTCTACGCCAGGCCACACCTAAAACAAGAATAATGTAGTTGAGTATTTTAGGGGAACAGTAAATCACATTATATTCAAGCCAGAGATCTTTTACCTCAGCTGTAATGGACCCACAAAGCTGGCTGATGAGAGTGAGCTGATGCTGCTCAGTGTTACCCTGCATGATGGGACTCCTCGTCCACATCTCAGCCATGATACAGCCTCCACCCCATAGGTCAATAGGAGGGCCATAGTCTCGCTCACCTGTCAAAGAAATTTTTGAAAGAAATTATTCCAGCTTTTTTGTATGTTCAACACAGTACATGGCTAGCCTGGTAAGCCAGACTAACTCTTTTCCTATACATTTAGTTTGGTATCCTTTCACCTGCGTTTCACTTCTATGGGCAGAACAATCACAGGCGGAGTAACCAATCAGAGGAAAAGAAGGGTGGGACATAAGCACCGTGCAGCTGACACGTATTCAAATCGAATACGGCACTTATGAAAAATTGGTTTTGCCATAAAACACCAGAATATGCTGTATTATGAGCAACTCTGTATTATTTCTGAATGGGGGCACCTGCAAAAGCCAGTTGTACAAAGACAAATATGACAAAAAGTTCAACAGGTCTAAACAACGACGCAGACTTCAGCAGAATCAACAGGTGACAAAGGAAAGCACAAAAAGCCATCAATCAGGTGAGATAAGTTATCTTGGTTATTTCCGCATTTGTAAGACGCGCTGCAGATAAACAGCTGTGATAGGCTGGGTCCAAAAGGCTCTCTATGGCTGAGGAACCAGACTCTCCTGCTCGTCAAAATGTAATTGTACTTCATAATACTACATAACTCTATGAATTGAAAAATTGATTCCACATAGTGTTTTAATAAAGCAAGAGTGACACTGCTAATTCTGTTCTCAATATGCAGAATAGCTATGAAGAAGAGCCTATGCAGCTAGATACACATAGCTCTGAAAATAGACCTTAATATGATACAAGGATATACTGTCCATACGGATATATTTAACATGGTGACTCTACTGACAGAGGGCGGTTACTAAGAACTGCATCAATATTTTGAGTAGAGCAAGCTATCCCAGTGTCTGACTGATATAATGAGTCTGAAGGTCAACCCTATTGAATAAAAGGCAGTAGTAAGTAAATGCTTAGTGGTTTCATACCTAGCAGCAGTTCTGGTGGTCTGTACCACAGTGTGACGACTCGATTAGTGTAACGGTTCCCCTGGCTGTTTTTGGCCAAACTGAAGGCTCGTGCCAAACCAAAGTCAGCCAGTTTCAGGACACCGTCTCTGGTAATGAGGACATTGGCTGCCTTCATGTCTCTGTGGAGGATCTGACAAAATAAAATAAATTAAAGACAAAACAGAAATCAGTATATAAAGTGTTTATTTAACTTATAAGCAAAGTAAAGATAATGACCTTGTTTCTGTGGATGTAGTAGAGTCCGTTAAGAAGCATCTGCATGACCTTCTTAATCTCAGCTAAAGTAAACTTTACATTGGAGTTGCTCAACAAACCGGCCAAATCATGCTCACAGAAGTCAAACACAAGGTAGATACTGCCTTTGTATCTGTTGAACTGAGTGGCTGGAAAAATGGTAAGAGATATATCAATACACAAAATGTACAGAAGCAAAATATAAGTTAAAAGTTTGTGATGTCCAGAGGTAGCTCTATGATTGAACAACTTCACAGACAGTACACACCTTTGGTTCTGCAGATCTCAATAAGATTGACGACATTCTCATGTTTGAGAAGCTGCAAGATCTTTATTTCCCTCAAAGCTGTGATTGGAAACTTAAAGACAGTGACAAGAATCCAATAGTTAAGTTAGTCAGTAGAATTTATTTTTGCAATATGGTATTAACATCACCATTTTGCAATATGGTATTAACATCACCATTTTGCAATATGGTATTAACATCACCATTTTGCAATATGGTATTAACATCACCTTGTCTTTCGTTGAAAATTCACATGGTATTAAGAGTAAATTATCAAAATGTAACAAACAACAGAAACTCGACTCTTACCCCTTCTTTTTCATTTTCCATGAGGACTTTCTTTAGTGCAACTTTCTTTCCAGTTTGTCTATGTTTTGCTTTGAACACTTCCCTGTCAAGCCAAGAACATGGACATATTTAACATTTAATTGTAGGCTGTTTATCAGATTTGTGGTAATAATACATTAAAAGAAACTTATGCTTATGACAAAATTTTGTTTAGGTTTTTACAACTGCAATACAGTTATTATAAAGTACTTGGCTTAACTCTAACACAATCAAGGAAACACAAACGTCGGATACAAAAACATAGCTAGTTCTATTTTTGTAATCGACGTTTAATGCCTTGGATTGTATTATGCTAGATTACGTATGCTAGCTACTTAACATAACTTATGTTAGTCCGATGCTAATATGATTGTTAAACAACAAACAAGCCATGATTCTGCAGATATAAATAAGCACTCACCCAAAGGTCCCCTGACCAATTTTGGCCATTTTCTCATACTTTGAAAATTCATCGCAAAAAGGAAACTCAACGCCATCGTAGTATTTGGACATTATGGCCGCCTCCCGGTCTGGCCTAAAAAAAGACATTTTGAGCATTTTAAGACACATTTGATATTATAAAGGGACTCATCACATGACATGTCTAAAGAAAGTCCAATAGGGTTAAAAATAATAACAAAGATGAAGCTATAGTCTTACTTTTCAGCCGCACCAGCGTTACTTGTTTTGTCTCGCTGCATCTTTCCAGTCTGTGACCCAGCGATCGCAGATTCAATACTGCCCCCAGCGGCTTGATTGAATAATAACATCTAAAAGATAAACTTAACTATTTTCATACATTGAAGCGCTGGTCATCGATCTACATTAATGATAAGTCTTGTGTGTGTTTGACTTCATAGTTGCGTTGCTTAATATTCTACTTTGCCGTAAAGTCCCTTTTCAATTTGTAAATTTTTTAGGAGGGGGCGTGGCTTTGTGGCGACCCGCCCATATTTGGAAGCACTTCCTGTATCAACGACGCCCCATGATGGCGTGCATGTGGCGCGTGTGGCAGCGGAGCTGTGTGTTTGCGGCGCGGCTTAGAAATCAGGAGTGGCCGTGCGGATTGGCGGGTCTTCCATTCAGGTCCTCCAGCACTAAAACTGCCCCGCACACCACGAGGATGGAATATCAGGTGAGCCACGGAACTGTCACCCCCAGATTGGTTTCAGCTCAGCTATTCGCCTGAGCTGTTAGCCAAAACCGCTAGTTTGACAAGTTTAGGAGAATAGACTTAAGTTTGAGGACAAGTTTCAGATTCACGAAACATGGCTGAAAGAGCTGTGTGTGGCTACATTGACAGTAGCTGCTGTAGGGAACTTAGTTTGTGAGTTTGATGTGTGGCTGGCGCAGAGAAGGTCCTGAGAGAAGTTGCTCTTTTGGCAGATCTGGCTCTGCTGTTTATCTTTCACAGAGCGGGTTTCAAAGTACAACTAGTGCTTCAACATATGGTTGACACGTGTTAAACATAACTTTTTAATAAGGCTTCTATAGATGGCGCACTTGATATTTTGTCTTTGCTCCCTAGTCCTTCTAGTATTTCTTTTAGTATTTCATTATTTGTATTTGTAACAAAGCTCGATTTTTATTACTCACCAAGCACATTCAACAACTCTTGTACTGTCAGTGTCTGTGAATATTCTCAGTTAAACATCAGTTAGTCATCTAGATATGGGTTTTAAAGCTGAAAACATGTCATCTCTCAACTGAAAGACTTTGTCGATTTTGAGTTGACAATGGCTAATCATGATTTATTTACAGTACTTGTGAAATATCTGTGAAGACTCTCACTCATCCAGGCTATCTGAATCACAACAAACATGGTTTACAAAGAAGTCATCTGGACTTGGTTTTATTTCATTCCCACTGACCAGTGTCAGTACAAAATCTAATCTAAAATAAAATTAAATCTTAACTGAAAACCAAACATTTCACCCATAAATTTATGTTTTACATCACACTCGTTTTGGTTGGTGGCTGTTAAGTTAGCTTATCTTGTATTAACAACTTATAAATGATAAATATAGAGTTTATTTGGTAACAGATCAAGGGATAAGGGATAGGTTGGTTTATTGTTGTGTTATCAGCACAGTATAAGAGGAAAGATGTGGCAAATGTTAATTTACTGTTACATACTTACGTCATAATAACATAAAATAAACAAATACAAGGCACAAATATGTGGCACCACACCTCATCCCTCCTCACCCTCAACACTAGATCCCCTCAGGGCTGTGTGCTCAGCCCTCTGCTGCACTCGATCTACACCTACGACTGCAAGGCCTCATCGGACACCGACACCACTGTTGTGGGACTCATCTCCCACAATGATGAGACCGCCCACAGGAGGGAGGTCTTCCACCTGGACAACTGGTCCCGGGAGAACCCCCTCCTCCTAAATGTCAGCAAAACTAAGGAACTGATTATGGGCTTTAGCCGGAAGCAGGAGAGGGACTTCCATCCACTTTACATCAGTGGTGCTGAGGTGGAAACAGTGGACAAAAATTAACTAAATTACCATATTTTATCTCCTCTAAATTTCTTTCTAAATCCAAGTTTTTTAAGTTTTTAAAACTCAATAATATAAAAACAGATTTGACTTTGATTATATCAGTAACTGGCTGACCAGTCTCAATAATCAGTGAGAAGAGTGACTTTGGTGTCAGGTTGAATAAAAAAAGTTACGTTTGTACTGTTAGTGGAAATTTGTGTACCATAGACTTTCATTTACAACATTTTTTTTAGCCTTTGATTACAAAGTGGGGAAAAAGATTTTGTCTCTTATTTTACATTTCCCTGCTGCAAACTGCAAACAAATTTGGTAAAACTAAAGAGAATTGTAAAATGTTACAAAATTGCTATATTTTATCACTAACTTTCTCTTTTCATATTTTCATAATGTGCTAGTCAGCACAATTAATTGAAACACCTCGCCCACTACACACACGCACAACTTTTTTTTGTCTTGAGCATTGAGCACAGTCCATACTCTATTTGATAACACATTTGCCATTTATTGTGAGATTTTTTTGTAACTGTGGTCTGTAATCCTGAAATTTTACAGAAATTACAAAAATTCTTATTTTTTTCTGGTTTTTGTCGCATGAGACATGTTTGTTCCTCAGTGGGAAACCACATGAAATGCATGAACTAGATTTGATTGGAAACATGTTCCAATGGTGGCTTCATTAGTGGGCCACATCCAAACACTCCAGTTTGCCCGTTTTGACTCAGAACCTCTTTCAATTGATTGCTTGTATTTCTGCTTTGTTGGTCCTGCAATGTTCAAGCACCTTCAGGCACTGTCAGAACAGCCCTTTTTTATACATTTTATTTAAACCTTCTTGGCTTTTGTTGGATAATGCAGTTGAAAAGAGACAGGAAATCATGGGGGGGCGGACATTTAACAAATTGTTGGAATCCAGACTCAAACCCACAAGGCAAGCTGCAGTTGCTGTGCACACGCACAGCGGGTGAGCTATACTGAGGCACACCCTCAAAACAGCTTAAGCCAACCTGGTCACTAGGGGTCTTATGCATGCTGTATGGAGCTCACTGCTGGAGATTTAGCAAAATCCTGAGGATGCATTTAGCCACATCCCATTAATTTGAGGAGATTCTTCGGCAGCACCCTTCATCGCAATTTGGTGGACGTATTTTTGAGGATGTGTGGATTCCTCATGACTTGATATAAGTTATTACAGGTGACTTTGTTGGCATCAAATTCTCTACCTGCGGAATAATCGTTTAGTGCTTAAAGCACTGTCTCTGGTGTTCATCCAGGATTCAGAGAACCGTGGTTACATTCACAACTTTTGTTTTAACCATAAAAAATGTTTCTTAGCCAAGACACTTATAAATTCTGAGAATGGTTTTTAGAGTTGAAGACAACATGACTTCTTTTTAAACCTTGTTTGTACTTGTAAAATGTAACAACAAATAATGGGCCAGAGGTTTGCTCATACTATTTAAATAGATTATTTTAGACTTGGCCCTCTGCTCTAGGCTTATCAAGACATTTTATTACATTTATCAAAGCAAAATCTCTATCAGGGTTGAGCAACTGTTGGATGAAAATAACTCCTATTTAAAATCATTTGCTCATCTTTTGATGACCTCTTTTTTTTTTTGCTCCAGGATGCCATATGCACACTGAACACCCTACAGACTAATGCCAGTGCTCTGGAGCAGGTACGACAGGAGCGCAGCAACCCTCAGCTGCAGCTCCAGGCTATGATAGGTTTCCTCGAACGGTCCGGTCTCACGGTGAGTTATTACAAAGCAATCAGTGATTGATTTGTAGGAGCTTTGGGCTTATCTATTTTATATGTGTTGTAAAGGTGGACAAACTTGACCAACTCAATATTATTCATGTGACAGGAACAAAGGGCAAGGTAAGTTTACTTAAGCTTCAATAATAAAAAAATATTGAATCTTGCTGCAGCAATTTTGTCTACATTTTGAATTCAAATAAACTTTTTACTATTGTTTTTTTCACAAATTAAGTTTAAAGGTCCCTTTGTACTGTTATACATTAAGTTTTCTTTATGGAAGTGTCAAAAAGTCTTTGAACTTTTGATATTTCATCTGCTGTGACCTTTGTTTTGTAAGGGATCAACATGTGCCTTCACTGAGCATATTTTGAGAAGTTATGGCTTCCGTACTGGATTTTACAGGTAAAATAAAAAACAGGTTTAAATATTTTGTTAATTCCCAGCTCTTCTGGTTTGTAATGCATATCATACTACAAAAAATAAATGTTCCTTTTTTTTTTCAGTTCTCCTCACCTAGTCCAGGTCAGGGAGAGAATACGTATTAATGGACAGCCGATTGGAAAAGAGCTATTTGCTAAATACTTCTGGCAGGTGTATGGGCGGCTATATGAAACTAAGGTATGTCAGACATGAGCTTTTTGGTTAATTTAAATCTAAAGTCCTTTCTGAAAGTTGAATAACACATGGTTATTATAATGCACAAGATCTAGGGAAGCTGTATTTTTCCTTTTTATACTTTTTTTTTTTTTTTTTTGTTTACACAGAATAGCCTCAGTAGGAGTCAGAGGATGTAATTAAATCAATGACCAAATGAGAGCCACAGTGTCAGCAGCATGACATTGTCATCTGACTGCACGTTTAGTCACATTTTCTACATTAGTCAAGTTTATTTGTATAGCACCTTTCATGTGAACAACACCCCAAAGTGCTTTACATAGAGTTCAACAGTAAAAACAATAAAAACAGTTTAAGGGACATATACAATAGAAATAAGCACAAAATGAGGATAAAAATATCCATATACAATTAAAATACTGTACATACAGTACCAAAAATTTAGGCACACAATCTAGCATTGTAGCTTCTGTATTTAAAAAAAAATCACAAAAACTGTGAAAATAAAGGGCTTATTCAATCCTGTTAAAAAAAAAAAAAAGTAAAACAACTTTGTTTTGGTAAATCCCAAAATTTAATAAATCAGGCTTCAAGAATTTCATTTTATGGATGATGGTACTTTTTATTTCAGGATGTTAATGGAGGAACAATGCCAGCATACTTTCGTTTTCTCACAATCTTGGCATTTCGCGTGTTTCTCCAGGAAAAGGCATGTACTACTACTGCAAAAATTTTCTTTATTATTAGTTTTAAATTGTTGTTGATTTGGTTCTGATATTGTACACTTTCTCATTCATCAGGTGGATTTGGCTGTCATTGAAGTTGGAATAGGTGGAGCATATGACTGCACTAACATTATTAAGTATGTCTGTCATAATAGGAGGCACTGAGGCATAATTAACTCCTAGCTATGCAAGGGTTTCCTCGTCCAGCATGGCTGCGCTCTTTGGCCTCTGTTCAAAAACCTCTCTGTACCGAATGCAGTCAGTGATGCATGTCAGGTTTCAGAACTCTGAATATTGGATTCCTTACCATCTGTCTGTTGCGCCATGTTTGCATCCTATCCTGTTTTTTGGACACAGTATTTTATTTTTAGATTTTTATTTGTAAATATTCAATGCATTGTAACATTTTACTTACAAAGGTGTTTGCGTCAGTTTGGTTTGGAGCTAGATGTATAATTTAGATCACTCACCTTTTGCCCAATAACTTTTCTTTGCTTCTGTCCCAAGGCAGCCATGGGTCTGTGGCATCTCCTCTCTGGGAATAGACCACACCCAGATTCTGGGAGACACTATTGAAAAGATTGCTTGGCAAAAAGGAGGAATCTTTAAGGTGTGTGTCATAGTTTAAATGGCATAAAAGTTGCATTTCTTGAAAAAAATAGCTTGGTTGGGCAGAAACAGAAATTCTTTGAGAAGTGTGTCACTGTAAATAAGTAGAAACAAAAAATGTGCTGTAGTTAACAAAATGGTGGTTGGTTCTGTTTTTAGCCTGGAGTTCCTGCGTTCACAGTCAAACAACCTGAAGAGGCTATGGTGGTGCTGAAAGATAGAGCAAAAGAGATTGGTGTAAGTTTAAGGAGATGTTTTCCACAGTTCACTTAATTGTCTAAAATTAATGTAAAACTTTTTTTCTGCTGCTCCAGTGTTTTCTGCAAATGTGTCCAAGTCTGGTGGACTATGAGACAGACTGTGGCCCTCTGACGCTGGGTCTGGCTGGACAACACCAGCAGCCAAATGCCTCCCTGGCCCTCCAGCTCAGTCATACATGGCTGCAAAGAAGGTGTCTTCTGGGTGAGATACAAATGTTTTTAAATTTTATACATGTCGTCATGTGACAATATGCGTAATGTAAAACATACACTTTTTTTATGTTGTTTTATTTTTCCAAAAGGTAAAAGGTTCTCTCAAAATCATGAGGACAACTCGGCTGGATGTCAAGCCACAACCTTGAAACTGAGCCCAATTATGTTGAAAGGTGTGTTCTATAAATCTACTTTTGGGTGAACTCTATAAAAATGTGTAATACATCTGTAAATTTTCCAAAACAAGTTTTATGTTCATAAATCATAGAATTACGTGAACTTGATGTAAGCAGCTGCGTTGACTACACAAATATATTATTAGATCATAAAATGGTACACATGAAGACTGAATATAAAAGTATTGTACTCTGTGTTTGGTGATTTAGGGTTGGCTGACACCGAGTGGCCAGGAAGAAATCAAACTCTGAAACATGGAGCTATCACCTACTTCTTAGATGGCGCTCACACCATGCGTAGTATGCTTGCTTGTGTGCAGTGGTTCAAAGAAACAGCTGCCCGGTATGAAAGAAATGCAAGGTACAGTTCAATTGACTCTATGGTGATTTTTTTTTTTTTTTTTTTTTATCACTGTAAAAAAAAAAAGTACTTATTTGTGGTTTAATGGTTTTGTCTGCTTGTTTTGTAGTGGACCTGTGGCTAGAGTGTTGCTGTTCAACTCCACTGGAGAGAGAGACTCTGCTGCCATGTTAAAACTACTGCTGGTAAGTGAAGCAAAAATCTTAACCAGAAACTCTTAAATCCACTACTCATAGGTTACTTTATAACATACCTTTCATCCTTTACAGCCATGTCATTTTGACTTTGCTGTCTTTTGCCCCAACATCACAGAAGCTATTGCATCATGTAATGCAGGTGAGACCCATTCCCCTTTAGTGCCCTTAACCACGTTATTTTCTTTGACTACAAACTTTTGTCTCCATCGTCACTTTCAGATCAGCAGAACTTTAATGTCTCAGTGGAGAACATGCTAACTCGCTGCTTGGACAATGAGAGTAGCTGGCGTCTCCACAACATCTCCCAGGACCAGGTGGGCCCTCAGATGCTGATCGGGAACACCCTGCGCTTGGTCCCTGAGAAAAAGGCAGACACCCAGGTTTTCCCCTGCATCCTCAGCAGCCTCCAGTGGATCGCTCAGGGCAGAGACCCGGTGCTCGTAGACTCAGAGAAAACACAGTTACCAGTAAAACCCAGTGTTATGGCCAAAGCTGCTTCCCTCCGTGAAGCAACAGAAATACATGTCCTGATCACAGGAAGTCTACATTTAGTAGGAGGTGCTCTCAAACACCTAGACCCTGCCATGGCTAAATAATGAAGCAATATGACTGGGATAAATCTTTCTTTACTTTATGCTCTATGCTGTAGGACGGGTTTAATGTCGTACTTTATTTAGGACTCTGTTGAACCAGGGCAGCTCCATCCAGTTTCACCCAGAGTCTTATATTCTACACATTTTTTTTCTTACTTGAAACCTAAAGTTTACACAAACTTTGTGGGAGCATTTATAGATAATTAACGAATGAAGTGAGCTGATGAGGCTCAACTGGAATAACTTCATCTGAATGCAGATGGTTTATTTGTAATTTACATACAGTGCTTCACGGATTATATGAAGTACACAACCTGCTGTGAGGCTCGTCTATGCATATTTTACTCATGCCTTCATCGTCGCTGTGCACAAGAGAATTACATGAGTTTATTTTGCTGATGGATATATTCTATTTTATTACATTTGGGTAATTTAAACCATAAATTAATAATGTACTGACACTTATACATACATTTTTGTATGTATAAAATTGTTTGCAAAAATGCACAATGTCAACAGAGTACTGACTGGATGGACAGAGTTTAAGGTTGGATATATTGTAATTGATGTAAAAAACTTTTCTGACCTCTCCCATAATACACTATAAGACATAACACTGAAATCTATTTATTTAATGTGAGTAATGTAATGTTCTTGGATATTGTGCCGGAAGTAGCGCAGTGAGTTAAATGCTGAACCTTGCTTGAAGTGCATGCTGTTGTAATGTCCCTGAGCAAGACACTTCACCCACATAGCCCACTCCAGTCACTGTAGGCTTGTTTGAGATGAGCAAGGCAGATGCAGATACTGTCGCTGTTAATGGGTGTGTAGTGCACGTTGGTCAGTTTTGTGTCCAACCTGCCACCGACTTGCTCTGACGCGCTGGTAAGGAAAATCTCCTGAGAGCAAGGCAGACGCAGTTGCTTTCCTGAGGATTAAAAATAACTATACATTGTCTTTTAAATATAAACACCTATTCTCAAATATACTAAAACATTATTAAATATTTATATTATTTCATATTGCAGCATTTATAGTGTGGCACTTTTTCAGGTTTTTCCAGGGAAACAACACAAGCTTTGACCGCTTGCATTTTCCTATTGAGCAGGGAAAAGGTCCCACACAATGCTTGCACTGCTCCGATGCCGTATGAATGATTAAACAAAACGGTCCCGCAACTCACTGAAGATGCTCAGGACACTGCACTCCAGTCACTGGACTATTCCCTATGCTATGCTGTTCTACCCAAAGCAATGGTCTGTAGGCATATACTTGGAGTGGCATCTAATTTCTAAGTTGATGTAAACAATTTCAGAGCCAGTGTAATAAAATACACAAATAATATAAAACAAGATGTACATATGAACACATCATTCAATAAATCCATGAAGTTATTTTTTTAATGCTTTTTATTTTTTTAATGCAAGAAAAGGTTAAATGAAATGAAGTGAGATCATCCACCAATCAGCAGTGACTGATTAGTTTCTTCTCCTGGAAAAAAGAAAGGAACACAGAGTTAAATCAAACACTTGGCAACAATAATTAAATATTAATTATCTTTGCTTTAGTAACAAGTGGAGATCCTGTTTAAGCCAAGTGTATAAACTAATTTAAAATGTACAGCTCAAACATGTACTAAACTTTCCAATGACATTTGACTTGCGCTCTTGTTGTGACAATATTGTTTCTGCAGTGGTTTAATGAATCAACATTTAGCTCCGCCCACTGTAAATGTCCCTGACATTCACACTGATGAGCAGCTGTTGACATTACCATCAAGGTGAAAGGGGTACCCCAAGGCACCACCATAGGACCAACAAAAAGAACGGGAGCCAACAATTTTCAAAAATATAGATAGGTACTTCACCAAGAATGGTGCTGTTGACTTTTTTGACTGAGAAAGCATTGATGACAGAAAAAAAGGGTAAATTAGTTATATATTTTTTGCCAGTCTCTGTGTCAGAAGCCAGTTACATTTGATCTGAGTGCACATGGCGGTACGAGCAGGGCAGGTATTACAGGGGAGTCCCAAACCCAGGACTGGATCTCCTGTGGATAACCCTTTTCTAATGCTGCCCATGATTAATGAGCAACAAATGTAAGAGAGTAACTCTGCTTTGTATGAACAAGATTCCTCGTGATTCACAAGTGCTGTGCAGATTTGAGGAAATGTTGTAAGTAAAGTAACTAGTTGGTTTTGTTTACAAAGAGAGTGACGTCAAACAGTGACACCGGCAGCTACTTGAATATTCTGCATAGAGAAATAAAAGAAGCCAGATTTAAAGACACTGCATCATTACAAAAATTGTTGGAACAAAATGGTGCTTTCAGATACAAAAGGTCAACAAAAAATTAGTAAGGACCACTTTTGAAAGAACAACACTAAAAAACTATGGGCAAAGTGCGTTATCAAAAGAAAGCCTTTACTGCTTTCTAGTGGCTGCTTTGAGAAATTGTATTATTGTCTAGGCTACACAGGATCTCCATGTTTAGTTAGGTCCATAAGTATTTGGATACTGACACAAGTTTTGTTATTTTAGCTGAGTAGTTAGCTTAATTAGCTTAGTTAACCAAAACATATTTAAAATACAGTTATTGAATTAACATGTGCTTAAAGTGCAGGCGCTAAATTGTAAATTGAGAGTATTCGGAGAAAGGGTTTAGGAATTACAGCTCTTTAATGTGTATCTGCCTCTTTTTCAGGGGCTCAAATGTAATTGGACAGATGAACATTACCATGAATAAAATGTTCATTTTTAATACTCAGCCATTGTAGAATATTTCACTTATTTGCCTTAAAAAAAACTCCTGGGTTTTGTTTTATGTCACTCTCCATCTGTGCAGTGAAGTACTGCTCATCAACTTCGTAACTGCTTCTGTCTTGTGTCACAGTAAACACCAGTGACCCAGTGCCACTGGAAGTTCTGCAGCTAATGCATCACACTGCTCCACCATGTTTTACACAAGATGTGGTGTGCTTTAGGTCATGAGTCGTTCCAAGCCTTCTCCAAACTTTTCTCTCCCCATCGTTCTGGTACAGGTCGGTGTGAGCCTCATCTGTCCAAAGAATGCTGTTTCAGACCTGGGCTGGCTTCTTTAGGTGCTTTGTGGGCTTTCTGTTGTTGAGGCTGAGGAAGTCTGCACCTTGTGATTTTCTTTCTTCTTAAGCCCTTGGCTCCTCTAAGGAGCATAGGCCATTGACGAATGTCCTCCATCTCACTCGGTTGTGGGCAATTCTCTCCAGGTCTCCCTAATTGTGGCCACGCTCAGTCATTTCTGCCAGAACACTTCTACTCCAGCTGTTCCTAGGGCGACCTCTTTTCCTTGCTCCTTGGGGATTCCAACTCGGGGCTTGTCAGGTGATGTTTGTGACTGGTTTTCTGAGGGTGTGTCCAATCCACTTTCTTTTTCTAATTTGTAGACAAATGTGATCCTGGCCTGTTCTTTCCCATAAGTCTACATTCCTCATTCTGTCTCTCCACCAGACGGTCAGTGGTCTTCTTAAACAGGTGCTAGTAAATGTTTGTTTGTTGTGTGTAGTTGTTGATGTCTCGGATCCATACAACAACACCGGTTTCAAGTTGGAGTTGAATATGCGAGCCTTGGTATTGGTTGAGATTTGTTTTGGGCTCCATATCTTCCTGAGCATGTTAAAAACGGTCCTTGCCTTGTTGATCTTCATGGATCTTCATGACTTGTGTTTTTACTGCATTGGGTGTGAGGCACCTTGTGATAATCTGTCTGTATTTTCTCTCATAAAGTCTTCTTGTTATGGTAGACCTAGACACTGATAGACCTACTTCCTGGAGAGTGTTCTACAGTAAGGTGGATGTTGTGAAGGGGTTTTTAACCATTTTTTGATCCAGCCTAAGGATGGTCTGGTTCACGTCCATTGAGATACTGTATGTTGTGATTTCACAGTAACAGCTTTCAAATGGAAATGTAAGTCCAGACCTTTTACCTGCTCAGTTTATGGTGGTTTACTGAGGGAAATGGCAAAGGCAGCTCAAGAAAGAGCTTTTGAAGCAACTGTCCAAATACTTTTGAGCCCCTGAAAAAAAGGCAGCTACACATTAAGCTGTAATAACACATAAGAGCTGTAATTCTTAAATCCTTTGTTCAATTTGGATGTGAATACTCTCAGATTATTGCTGAAAGTCTGCACTTTAAGCACATATGAATGATATAACTGTATTTTGAATAGTTTTGGTAAAAAGGCTAAAATAACAAAACTTGTGTCAGTGTCCAAATACCTATGGACATAACTGTATCTAGAACAGTGCTTAATTCATTAAAAGGGTTAAGAGCTTAGTGGACAGGTTGTAAAAAAGGGCCTCTATAGGGTCTCCTCGCAGCCACTGGTCTGGTGTGGGCTGGAGTCCAGTTGGGGAGTTCAGCTCGAGATGGACACTGCAAACTAAAGAGACATTAATAGTTTTAGGTTAATGTATCAACACATATAAGCACGTGCATTTTAAATATGTAGACTTCAGTCCATGTGGTGATGGGCACTTCAGCTAAATAATTCAAATATATTTTTGTTTTCATTTTACAGATGTTTCAGGATGGGTATTTTTTATGCCAACACATTGACAGCACAATTATCTATCATACAAAGGAATAAAAACATGCTTTCCTTTAAAAATCCCAGAATAACACTTTAGAGCCAAATACTTTTAAACTCACCAGTTCCTGTTTGCTTCTCTTGGCCTCAGGGTCGCGCTCAGGAGTGCGATGCCTCTTGGTGCTAGCACTGTTCTCATAGAGACTGGAACCAGCAACCACAAACTCCTTGTTTGGCGCTGTTTTTTTCTCTGGAGTTGGTTGCAATCTGACTTTTTTGGAGCACCTCTCGTTGGCAGGAGAAAATGCCCTCTTTTTTGCCTGAGCATTGCTCATTTTCTGGGCAGGCGTGGGCGGCTCAACGTCTGGGATGTTAACAGTCGACAGCAGCGATCTTAGACTGTTGTGGTTTTCATAAGCGGCTGAAATCTCCATGCCTTCTTTGTAAAACTTCTTAGACTGAGAGTAGACTGCAAAAACACAACACACAAAGTCTTATAGCTGTACCTAAGACCCTTCAAAAAATGACAAATGTATTACAGACTGCTAATCTTATGTAAGTATCAAAAGACATACCGGTCTGGCTGAAGGTCAGGGGTTAAGTCTGCCTTCTTGGATTCATTCTGGTTAAACTCGACTCCAATCAGCCACTTTGTGCTCAGTTTATCCCTGAAAACAAATACAGATATATGTTAATAAAACATACAAGAACATTTGACCTATCTCAATTAATAAATAGTACTATTTAGGTCTGCACAATATTTGGAAATACTCTTTACTGAATTAATTTTGCAATGATTTTGCTTTGATAAGTTAAAGCAGTTACTTATATTCTCAAACTTTGCATATCAAGAACCACTTAGCAAATATCAGGACTAACCTAGATCTACACTAAGGTAGTGATTAAACCAGGACCAGACCAGGTCTAGCAGAGGACAAAACAAGAACAAAACCAGGTCTAAAGCAGATCAAACCCAGGATTAAACTAAAACAGGACCAAGACTCTGGAGAACCACCACAAAAAGCCAGCGTACCACCAGTGGTAACCGTACCACAGTTTGAGAACCACTGCGACATACCACAATGTGATGTATAAGCTATCTTACTGGCCAATCATTTTGACAGCACAAATGGAAGATACCATTACATTTTAAGCAGAACAGACATTATGATATCGATGTTGCTCATGTGTGAACTTTTGGGAGAGGAAATGTCCTCCAATTCTGGAATGACCCATAATTATTATTATTGTACTGTGCAGACCTAATTTAATGTGTAATAAGATGCAAATTATAAAAAAAAAAAAGTTATGAACATACTTTCCAGGGAAGGACTGTATACCGGGGTGGGAGAGGGAGATGTTAACATTTCTCTCCAGAATGTCCACCAGGAGTCGGATTTTAGCCTCAACAAAGTCAGCCCTAGAAAAATAAACAAAGGACATTGTTTAGAGTGCACAGATTTCAAAGAAGAAACTAATTATTTAAGTCTATGTTTGTCATATGAAATGTGCCATACAAAGTTAATTAAATTATAATTATAAAATTAACTCACCATTCTTGCTGCTGGGTCTCTGTAGCAGCTGTGGCTCTCAGCACAATATAATGCCTGGAAAAACAACAGACATCAGCATTTTTTTACATTTAAATTAAAACATTACACATTAAAAGCAGGTTCCTGTTAACTTTTTAAGTCCACACAACATAATTTTTATCTTCTAGCACATACCGATAATCTTGAATGAAGGTGGATTGTTCAAACAGTTTCCTCCAGCTGGCTCTGTTTTCATGAACCGCTTCAGTGAAATCACGAGCTACAAATCAAACACAGATAATATGTACTGTTTAAATACAATTATGAGATTGTTATTGTTGAATTCAGCTTTAGCCTTTGCTGCAGCTGGTTGACTGATTGTAAAATTATTTGCGGATACCCACCACGCTTAATCTCGTCCTTCATGACGGTCAGAGTGGACGCCGTCACATTGTAGGCCGAGTTCTGCTGCGGGTATGTGGGCGTGATGATCGGCATGCGGTGGAAGCGGTCATGGGGGTTCACCTGAGAATAAATAAAAACATGTCAGTGTACTTTTGGACAGAGAGGCCACTTTTATCTGAAGTTTTAGGAGGTTTAAAGGTGAGTTCAGTCAAATGTTGGAGATGGAGATTTTCACCCACCTCAGAATATATTCAGCTTTCCAAGTACAAGCTTTAAAAAACTAAAATTAGCATCACTGAATAAGGACAAGACGAGGGTTAACCAGGACTAAACCAGAACTAACCAGGATTAAATCAAGACTAAACTAGGACAAATCCAAGACTATAAAAACCCAGATTAAACCAGATCTACACCAAGACTAAACCAGGCCTAAACCAGTATGAAGCTACTGCAGTTCCACTCTAAACCAGGACTAAACCGGGGCTAAACTAGAACTAAATCAGCACTAAGCCACAAATTAACTAACGCTAAACCAGGATAAAGCTGTGGCCTGAACGTCAAAGTTAAGCTCCAACCAGAGCAGGTCTAAAACAGAAATAAAACTAGCTCTAAATTAAACTAAAATCAGAGCTGCAAAAGACTGAATACCAACAGAAGAGATCTGCGTACCACCAGTGGTACCCTAACCACACTTTGAAAAGCTGAATTCATATGATCATGACTAGCTTCATCTTCACTGTTGTTTTTGATTGCATTTCACATTGACAGGACATTGGTGAACTTACCTTCGGATTCCAAACGGGGAAGTTGTAGCCGTACGCCTCACGGTGCCTCAGCATAATTGGGATTGGCCACTCCCTGTTTTACAAACACACAAACAAAATTAAAATATATCATTAAAATATTCTGACGTATTAATGCAAGTCACACTGTACTTACCACATGGAGAAGACCCGAAAGAACTTGGCCACCAGAGTTGCAGCTGAGGCATTTGGATAGAGCTGGCATACTCTGGCCACCAAAATGCACCAGGCCACTCCACCCAGGAAGCCCAGCTTATTTGAGTAAATTTGTCGACCTAGAACATAAGAAAAAGTAAGTAATTAAAAAACATAATGCTAATCTATTACAAAACCAGTCAGTATATGGTAGCAGCTGCTCATTACTACCTTCATAGTTAACACTGCAGTGACGACTATACAAAGGCATTACTTATTAGCAATACTTATACAGTCTAAAACAGTGGTTCCCAAACACTGGGCTGGGATCCAGAAGTGGAAGACATACTCCTAATCTGTACTCAAGTATAAACTGTTACCAAGCTACTGTCACTTACATTTGGCCCAATGCTTAATGGTCCTCAGTGCCAGCCTGAAGCTGTGCGCATTGGGCACCAGATTCAGGATCTCCTGGGTGACTCTGTATCCTGCAAAAATGACACGACAACATTAAAAATTAGTTTTTGCCTGTTACAACAGAGGATAGTGCTTAATTTTTACGGCTACGCACCTTGGAGACTCCTCACACTCTGCACCTCCATCTCCTGCAGCAGCTTAGTGTCCAGGAGGTCCGGTTTGTCAGATATGCTTTTTCGCATGACTTGGGCATAAACCAAGTCAATCTGAAATCACAAGAAAAATATGAGCAAAGTTGCTTCAATAGAACTGATAGATAAGTGTTATTTATTTATTTTTTACCTGTAACCCATCAAATGTCAAATTGATGACAGGAACAAACGCCTCCTCAATTAAAAACAAGAGAATCTGTTATAAACTTGTACTAGGAAGAACTAAATGTATGGAAGCAGTATTAGGGATTTACCCGGATGTCCTGAACTTCTTTCAGGCTCCTTATCTTCTCATAAAAAGAAGAGAAAAAGGTGTGCCTCTCTATGAAACCTGGTCCCACACACAGGACGTCGATGTCTGAGGATCTCGTGTGCACGCCCAGGAGGAACGAGCCGAACGGGACCACTCTGCCGCCTACTTGGTCCGTGACATAGTCAGGCATGTTCTGAAATGGCAAAAAAATAAATAAAACTTTAACTACGATTATTTATTATAATAAATCAGGCTGACACTTCTGCTTCTACTTTTTACACAGCCATTTTAAACCACCCTTTATGGTACATGTACTTTACAATTAGTTTGAGCATTTTATGTATGTCAAACAATATTTAGGCTTAAAATAACCTGAACATAGAAACTATATTAAACCTTTCACGACCCACTTTTGGGTCCCTGCCCACTAGGTGAGAAACCTGTCTTAAACAAGCAGTTCTCAAACTTTGGATGCCAAGTACCAACTCAGGAAATATTCTTTCATTGTACCATCTTCCACAGATTAAAGTGAGCACAACTAAATAAGAACCAAAGAGGGACTAAACCAGGTCTAAACCAAGACTGAACCAGGATTTATCTTGGATTTAACCAGGCCTAAACCAGAACTAAACCAGGACTAATCTTGGACTAGGTCAGGTCTAAGCCAGGTCTAAACCAGGACCAAAGCAAATAACATAAAGTTACCATTTGAAGGCAGGTGTCCCTGAGCCACTCTTTGTACACAGACTTCAGATTTTTAACCACCTTTTCTCTGCAAAAGAAAGAATATTTGTAAATCATATTAGGTCTGTTGCATTAATTTAAATTGTCTCATTCAACATTGTTTTAATGTAGGTCTAGTCTGTCTCACCGGTGCTGAAGCTCTGTGTTGGACTCAAATATGTCACATGACTGGAGAACGTCAGTGAGCTTTCTTGTCTGCCTCAGGTCGGCCAGATGGAAAGTCCAGGCTGATTGGACGGGTGACCCCGTTCCACTTGGGGACATCAGCCAAAGACGAGTTCTCGAACAAGCTGAAAGAAGAGAAACACAACGATTACTCACAAATATCATACAACACGGTGTGGTCACAGACATCAACTTATAACTCAGTCAGTGGTATGCTGTAACTTTACTTTTCACACAGCAAAATACTCGAGTTATGTCTATACTTGTACTTGAGTTCATTTTGGAAGAAAAATATTACTTTAACTACAATATTTTTTTAAAGCACTGAAAAAAAATTAAGTATAAGTAAGTATTTAAATATGAAATATAATTATGTTAGGCTTTATAGATCTTAAGCTAAATGTAGCCTAAGGAGAGATGCTCCTACACCAAGTATTTTGTGAGGTAGTGTTGTTACTTTGTGGAAAAACCACTGGAACCAGAGGTGGAACAATTATCACATTCTGTACTCAAGTAAAAGTGCTGCTATTTTAAAGTAATAATACTCTAGAAGAAGTAAAAGTAACCAACAAAATGATTACAGGAGTAAAGGAGAATGAACCTGGCTCAGACCAAGGACCTTCTCATTGCAAGGAAAGCGTTGTAGCCACCAAGTTTATTCACTAGTCTTTACTTTGCTAATATATTTGAATAAACATTTTTTCCATCAGAAAGGTCCTCAGGTATAGAAGTTGCACACACAAATTACATTTTCTTAAAGGAAATGTAACTAGCTACTACTTATTAGTGGTACTCAAGTAAAAGTACTGACTGCAAAAACTCATCTAATAACTTGATAAAGGTTGCAAAACATCTCACTGTAATTACTACAAGTTGTGTTTTTAGCAAACATAACTTCATTATTTAGTTGCAGTGCAAAAAATTGCTAATTTATGTCTTATAATGACATTGCCTGGATTGTGTGTCTGGTCGGCCCAGGTCATAAATCACGCAAAATCCCACACAGTACATGCATGAAACTGTCACTTACTCAGACATTGTTGCAAATGAAGCATGAAAGTCGAAGAAATTAGTATTTTTCTCAGTAAAAGTATGTGAGGAGGATATTTGTAGCTTACTCTCGGGAGAGACAAATGAAAAGTGAGCTTCTAAGAGTGCGCTCTAGAACAGAACAAGTATGACAAGCTCTGACGTGATGTGCGTCGCTATGGTTACACACAACTCATAACAGTGGTTCCCAAAGTGGGGTCCGGGGCCCCCTGGGGGTCCGCAAAGGTACTACAGGGGGCCCCCCAGAGGCTGTCTATATTTCAATTTCAATTTGACTTTTTTTTTTTTTTTTTAAATTATTATTATTTCAGACACATGGTTTTGGTTCATAAAAACAAAAAAAACATACAAACATATAAAAAGAAGTTTCTAAAGTATTCGCGGGATGATCTACTTCGTCTGCGAGGGAAACCGAGCGGGATCAACCATCCCATCCCGCCTGAGCTTAAAAAGCCTTTTCGGGGTTGCCGTGCTGGAGTGAAGCTAAAGGCTAGGAGGTGGAGGTACAAGCCGTTTTTGCCATCGATAATCATGGGGAATGTAAACTCTCTGTCAAACAAATGTGAGGAGCTGGAGGCCCTAGTGAAGAACGACAGGATCTACCGTGAGTGCAGCCTGTATTGTCTTACAGAGACTTGGTTGACTGATAGTGTCCCTGACTCTTGTATCAACATACCCGGCTTTACTCTGGTGCGTGCGGACAGAGATACGGAAAAGTGTGGCAAATCTAAAGGTGGTGGCCTTGCGCTGCTGGTAAACAATAAATGGTGCCATTCCGGTCACATAACTGTGAAAGGTAGGAGCTGTCATCGGGATGTGGAACTTCTAGTGGTCAGTTTATGACCATACTATGTGCCACGGGAGTTTTCCCACATTGCCGCCATAGTTGTTTACATTCCACCGCAAGCAGAGCCTACAGAGGCGTGTGACGTCATTCAGGAAACGGTTGCGAGAGCTCAGTCACAACATCCAGATGCTCTTATTGTCATATCAGGGGACTTCAATCATGTGGACTGTAGCTCACATTTAGCAGGTTTCACTCAGTATGTCAACTGCCCAACAAGACATAACAATACATTAGATCTTTGTTGTGTGAATGTCAAAAATGCCTACAATGTAGTGGCCATGCCCCCTCTTGGAAAGTCTGACCACAACTTGGTTCACCTCAGATCACTGTACAGACCTAGTGTGATGAGACTGCCTACAACCAGGAGATCATTCAGAAGGTGGACCCCAGAGGCCTACGAAGCTTTGAGGGACTGCTTTCAGTCCACGGACTGGAGTGAGCTCCTGGAGGGTTTTGACAATGACTTGGATGAGGCAGTAGATAGTGTCACTGAGTATATTCATTTCTGTACAGATGTGGTGGTGCCTGTTAAAACAGTTCGCTGTTTTCCAAACAATAAGCCCTGGATCACAAGCAATATTAAAAGTCTCCTGAATTTGAAGAAGGAGGCTTTTAAGGCTGGTGATCGTGACAGGGTCAGGGCAGTGCAACATGACCTGAAAAAGAGCATAAGGCAGGCCAGGTGGGACTACAAGAGGAGACTGGAGAGGAAACTACAGCACAACAGCACCAAAGAAGTGTGGAGGGGCATGAGAACCATTACTGGCTACAAAGAGAAGGGAAGTGTGACATCTGGTGACACTGACATGGCCAACGAGTTTAATCGCTTCTACAGCAGGTTCGACTCAGCTTCGGCTCATGTGTCGAGCCAGCCCGGCGGCTTTTCCGCCTCTGCTGCTGTGGCCTCCTGCTCTGCTCCGCCCGGTGGCTGTGCCATCTCTGCTGCTGTGGCCTCCTGCTCTGCTCCGCCCGGCGGCTGTTCCGCCTCTGCTGCTTTGACCTCCTGCTCTGCTCCACCCGGTGGCTGTTCCGCCTCTGCTGCTGTGGCCTCCTGCTCTGCTCCGCCCGGCGGCTGTTCCGCCTCTGCTGCTGTGACCTCCTCCTGCTCTGCTCCGCCCGGCGGCTGTTCCGCCTCTGCTGCTGTGACCTCCTCCTGCTCTGCTCCGCCCGGCGGCTGTTCCGCCTCTGCTGCTGTGGCCTCCTGCTCTGCTCCGCCCGGCGGCTGTTCCGCCTCTGCTGCTTTGGCCTCCTGCTCTGCTCCGCCCGGTGGCTGTTCCGCCTCTGCTGCTTTGGCCTCCTGCTCTGCTCCGCCCGGTGGCTGTGCCATCTCTGCTGCTGTGGCCTCCTGCTCTGCTCTGCCAGGCGGCTGTTCCGCCTCTGCTGCTTTGACCTCCTGCTCTGCTCCACCCGGTGGCTGTGCCATCTCTGCTGCTGTGGCCTCCTGTTCTGCTCCTCTCGGCGGCTACTCCACCTCTGCTGATGGAGCACCCTCTGAGTACCATCTTTCTGTGGATGAGGTACGTGCTGAGCTGAGGAGGCTACGTTCTGGGAAGTCTGCTGGTCCTGATTGGATAGCGCCTCTGCAAATTATGTTCAACCGGAGTCTCCAAACGGGTCAGGTTCCGGTCCGGTGGAAAACTTCTTGCCTTGTGCCGGTTCCCAAAGTAGGGAGGCCGGCTGGGGCCAAGGACCACCGACCAGTGGCCCTCACCTCCGTAATCATGAAGACCTTCGAGAGGCTCCTACTCCGGCTCCTCAAGCCACAGGTACAACAGGCACTGGATCCATTGCAGTTTGCATACCAAGAGAGCATGGGGGTAGAGGACGCAGTACTGTACATGCTTCATCGGACCCTGTCTTTTCTGGATGGTTCTGGGGGGTATGTACGGCTCATGTTTTCGATTTCTCAAGCGCATTCAATACCATTCAGCCTCTGATTTTGAGAGGAAAGCTTGAGAAATTAGGTGTGGATCCTGTTTTTATCTCATGGATCCACAATTATTTAACAGAGCGGCCTCAGTATGTCAGGTTGGGGAGTACGGTGTCAGAAACTGTTGTGACAAATATTGGAGCTCCTCAAGGAACGGTGCTATCACCATTCTTATTCATCTTATATACTGCTGACTTTGCCTACAGGTCCTCATCATGCCATATACAGAAATATTCGGATGACATGGCAGTTGTGGCTTGTGTGAAGGATTGCAAGGAGGAGGAATACAGGAAGCTCATCTCTGATTTTATAGATTGGAGCAAATGCAATGGACTCATTTTGAATGTGTCAAAAACAAAGGAGATGATTGTGGACTATGGCAGGAAGAAGGGTACCCGTCTTCCTGTCAGCATTGATGGAGAAAACATTGAGGTGGTTCCATCCTATAAATATCTGGGAGTTCACCTCGACCACAAACTGGACTGGTCAGTACAGACTAATGCCTCTTATAGGAAAGGTCAGAGCAGGCTTTTCTTTTTGAGGAAACTGAAATCATTTGAGGTCTGTAATGAGATGCTGTACATTTTCTACCAGTCAGTTGTGGCCAGTGCTGTATTTTTTGGCGTTGTCTGTTGGGGGAGCTGCATTACGGTAAGGGACAGTAACAGGTTGGACAAATTGGTCAGGAAATGTGTGTCTGTGCTGGGTGGGAGGGTGGACTCTGTAGGAACGTTGGTGGAGAGGAGAATGAGGAACATGTTGCAGGCCATCCTCCACAATAAAAAACACCCTCTACATGAGACGTTGGCCTCTCAGAGAAGCAGTCGCAGTGAGAGGCTCCTCTCGCTGCGCTGCAGGACTGAAAGGTTCAGAAGATCATTTATTCCGGCGGCCATAAGACTTTACAATAGATCTTGTCGAAGGTGCACTTTAGTACTATTGCTAGTAACTTTTAATGTATTTATTTATTATGTTTTTAGTATTGCCTCACTGAGTATGGTTTTATTATGTGTGTTTGTGTATGTTACCGGACACCTGAATTTCTCCTGATGGGGATGAATAAAGTATCTATCTATCTATCTATCTATCTAAAAAGTCAATGAAAATATTAAGTATCTAAAAACATTAAGTACATAAAAAACATTTGAAATGAATTACAGTTGTATACTTGTTTTAAAATATTACTTTAAAACAACTTTTAGTCAACAATCTGTTTTTGTAATGTTTTTATAACAAAACATATGGAGAAAAACATGGCAGAGTCTTTTAAATAGAGGGAAGTTTTATTGTTGGGAGTCCGCGAGGGATTTTCGGAAATTTAAGGGGGCCACGTCAGGCCTGAGTTTGGGAATGGCTGCATTATAATATTCACATTTTTATTCATATTTTACTACTACTACTACTACTAAAAAAATGCCAGATCTGTCCTTCCAACGAGATGCATGGATGTATAATAAAACCTACAATAGGCCTACATCCATGAATTTGAGGTTCTCCACGCTATTCTCGGCTCCTGAACTGTCCGACTTGATTTCAGGCGTTTCCCCGGCCCCTGCAGCGGTCGTCTGTTCTCGCCTATATATATATACCTGGTAAATTACAGTCTGGTTTGCTGTGGCGACTCCTAATGAAAAAGGGAGCAGCCTAAAGATTATTTAAAATAATATATAATAATATGTTAATTATTTCAGTTTAACTTATACCTTTTTCACAATTGCACAAAGTCCCAAAGATGACAAAATTAAAGAATATAGTTATAATCCAGGTGTTTTATTGTGTATGAGTATGTATTTTCAGTGTGAAACAATTCATTAAACTACACTGAGCAAAAGTTTAAACTTTTAATACTTTTGTTTTTGTTCCCATTTTTCACCAGCTGAACTCAAAGATCAAAGACTTTTTCTATGTACACAAAAGGCCTATTTCGCTCAAATATTGTTCACAAATCTGTCAAAATCTGTTAGTGAGCACTTCTTTTTTGTCGAGATAATCCATCCACCTCACAGATGTATATCAAGATGCTTATCAGCCAGCATGATCTGAGCCACAAACTGTCCGACATCAGTACAGACGTCTTTCCCCTCCTCCCGTCGCAGCAGTGCACTCTCGTCCAGAGCCGGCTTTAGGCATAGGCCATCTAGGCGGTTGCCTAGGGCGCCATCTGCTGGAGGGGGCGCCCAGCTGCACCCCTCCAAAAAAAAGTATATTTTTAAATAAATAACAAATAATTAAAAACCAAGTGAATGGTGTTATTTCTTCTTTGTACTCTAATATGAAGAAAAAAAAAAAGAAAAGAAAAATCCTAATGACTTCTGATTGACCTGGCCTGAACCTGACTGACACAGTTTACAGTGGAAGCGGGGGATGGGTGTATTGTTGACGCGCATCACAGCAGCGGTCCCTAAATTGATGGATGTTACATCAACAAGTAGTTTGACAATTTTTATCATGAAAAGGCCGTCCATGCCATCAGGTGCTTTCAGAAAGCGGAGAAAAGAGGAGGAGGATAAAAGGGGCTAAAGTAGAGGTATGTAGTTGTTTATTCTAACATTAAAATCTGCTGTTTAACTTTTCATTTGCACAAGCTACGAGGCTAGCAAAGGTGAAATAAACTACACCATAGCTAGCCACTGCGTGTTACTGTGTTACTTTGTAATTAAAGACAGTGAGTGTGCTGCCACGTTTATTTAGCCTGGACTATGTATCATAACTATTAGACCAGGAGTGGGCAATTATTTTTTCCTGAGGGCCACATTTGAGTCAACACTAACCGCACTTGTTCTCAATAATAACTGTGTATCTTTAAAAGTGCAGTCTGCATCCATAGCGCTGCCCTGATATAAATAAACATTCACTGAGGTCCAATCTGTGAAAATGTCCTCAAGTTAAGTCCAGAACAACAAGGTCTCTTTATTCCTTCAAATAGCATTTCTTTAAATTATATTTCAATTATATTTCAAATAATAAAATAAAAAGGTACATTTTCTAATATCCAATATATAATTTTTTATTAAATTTGATTGCTCTGAATACCTATTTTAAGAAAAATAATAATCAGCTCTTTTAATCTTTGCGATTAATTCTGTGTTGTGCTGTGACTGCTGCTGTGAGGGCTGTAACTCAGCAGTGTTGGGCTTGGTTTCAAAGCGAAGCTTAATTTTGATGCTTTTAATAAAGGAGGAGGGAAAAAAATCTCGCCTAGGGCACCAAATTGGCTAGAGCCGGCTCTGCTCTCGTCCACGATCCAGGCAAGGCGCAGTTCATCCCGGAGGGGGCTCATAACCAAACTCCAAAGAGGAAATGGTGCTGACGTACGGGCTACGTGAGGTACGGGACTCGGAAGTGACGCATGGTTAGGCGCTGGCGCTCAGTTTAAAGAGTCAGAGCGTAAAGAGGCTGTCGTGGACCAAGTGTGTCTCGAGAGAAAAATCGCCGACTTTGTAACTTTAAAAAAAAAAAAAGAAAAGAAAAAAAGTGAAGCTGAGGACATGTCGAGGAACAGGTACGTTGTAGATGCGTTTTTATGTCGTGTTTGTCTCTATTTAAATTTCTAGGTTCTTCATCTCCTGTCTCACCCTCATCACACTGTGTTTCTGTACAAAAAGCAAAAGCTTATATTGATGGTAATATAAAAAGGGCCCACGTATATAAAAGCCATCTTTAGTATAGTTCTCGGGCTGAAAACATTTTGTACATAGCAGAATGTCTTTTTTAACTTATACCGCGCTTTCTTCTCAGCTATCCCTGCGTTCAAGCTGTGTACGCGCGTTCTGTAGCAATGTTTTATAAATCTACATCGGAAATGGGCAGAAATAGCTAAGCTTACAGTATATGTTATTGTAAACAAATAAGACTTTATGAATTACATAACGTTTTATTCTGATTTAAGTATTCGCGCCGCCTTTCTGCTGGTGGCTGTTCAATATGGCGGGTAGACAGCAACACTTTGCCAACAAACTAACAATCATTACAATGCCCGACAGTACTCTTATACATTGTTTGCAAACTGTCATGTTGAAATTATGTTTTTCTGTTTCTAGCTTTAGTTTGCCCCTGCAGGATCTGCCCTTGCTGAGCAGCCAGGGCTCTATGTTACATCTGACCAAGAGGGGCAACAAGCGAAAGTCCAGAGCCTGCCCCAGTGAGGGCACTCTGGCAGAGTGCACCCCTACAGACAACATCCAGCACTGCTCCCCTCATCACAAACATCAGCGGCTGCTCAGCAGGGGCAAGGAGAACAATGACAACCAGTTTGTGATTGCAAGGAGATCTAGAAGGAAAAAGGAGTCTGTGTCAGGTAAGTATTATCTGCTGTAATTATAGTGCATTGTTTGATTGTATTTATTACTCTTATTGTTATTTATTTTGGCAGGCATTTTATGGGACCATCTGCCAGATGAGCTTCTTCTAAAGATCCTCTTCTGCCTTCCACTTCAGGATCTTCTCAAGATGTCTTCAGTCTGCAAACGCTGGCACTGCTTAGTGTATGTCCCAACAGCTGTTTGTGAATGTGTGCCCTGAAAGAGTCTTGTTCATTACCATTGCACTGGGTGAGCTCTAAACTTTCTTGTCTGTTCTGTAGGTTTGATGAGTCTCTGTGGCATAGTGTGGATCTGGAGGGTTTGACTCACATGGGCCCGGCTCTGCAGCAGGTCCTAAAGACTGGAGTCCGCAGGCTGCGTTGCCCGCGTGCCTTTGTTGATGAGCTGCATTTTAAAAGTACTGGGTTAGTCTTTCAGCAATTGATTTTTGGCTCAACTTGAGAGCAGCTCAGATGCTCAGATTGTCACGGAGAAATGCTGTAGTTTTCTTTGGTCTTAAAAATGTTATAAGACTGATGTTTGTATGCTTTTTACTTTGTCTCTTGTAGGCCAGTACAATTGGTTCAGATGGATCTGTCTAGTTCTATTATCCCAGTGGCTGCTTTGGAGAGCATCATTGCAAGTTGTACACAACTACAGGATCTGAGCTTGGAGGGCCTACAGCTATCTGACACAGTCATTTAGTAAGAACTACCTCTATAGCTGTAAAATGTAATTGTTTGTAGGACCTCCAGGTATCTTAAGTTTTTTTTTCAAATTCTGATGTATGCTCCTGTGTCTTGCAGCTCTTTGGGCAAAAACAGTCACCTTGAGCAGCTGAACATAAGTGGCTGCACAGGTTTCTCTTCTGCAGCTTTGGAGGAGATGATCAAATCTTGCCACAGGTCAAAATGATTTTGTACACACATCAATAAAGCTGATTTACATTTAATATTTACTCAAGCTTTATCTTGTAGGATACTGCAGCTGAATATATCATGGTGTGACTTCACAAACAATCATGTAAAAAGTGTTGTTCATAATCTAAGCCCCCGTGTTACTCACCTGAATCTCAGCGGTTACAGAGAGAATCTGACACTAGACGGTGAGTTCAAAACACATGAACAACAATCTTTAGTTTGCATCCACTTTAGGGCATTTTTTTATTCTTGTCTATGCCATTTTTAAGTTAGTTGTCTGAAAACTGGTGCAGAAAAGTACCACAAAACTAGATATATCCCAGTACATTTTTGTTTCTGCACTACCACCTAGTAAATCCTTTCAGTTATTACAAAAAGTATATATGATGCTAATATTGCTTTTAAATGTTCTAGATCTAAAAGTGCTGGTGTCAAGATGCCAATTCATCCACACTCTAGACTTAAGGTAACAAGATTTTTACGTACAATTTTGTTTAAAATAATGGCATGTTCAAAATAACAGCAGTGTGGTGTGCTATCAGAGCCCTCAGTCAGCTGTGTGAAATCAGGGATCAGCTGTGCCTTATGAAAGGACAAAGACAGCACAAGTGCAGGCTGGTTATAATGCATTTCTTTCAAAATATCTGAGTAAAATGTGTCGTCCGAGACATTGTTCAGAAGAACAGCGTACTTTGATTAAAAAGTTGACTAGAGAGGGGAAAACATAAACAAGGGCAGGAAATGCTGCTCTGCTAAAACAATCTCAAATGCTCTAAAATGGCGCCCAAACCTAAAGGATGTGAAACGAAAATGAAAAATCATAATTCGAATGGGCCGAAGAATAGCCAAAATGGCAAAGGTTCAGCCAGCAATCAGCTCCACGGAGATTAAAGAAGAGCTAAAAATACCTGAGTACTGTAACAACTAGAAACCATTAAGCTTTCAGCAAGAAGCCCCTGCAAAGTCCAATTGTTAAAAAAAGACTTGCTGAAGAGGTTATAAGAACACACACACACAGAAGAGAAATGGCACACATTTTTTAAGGAAGATTGTTCTTTTTGGGTCAGACGACCCCCGAACACTGAGTTCCACCCCCAGGACACTGTGAAGACAGCAAAGCCTGGTGGAGCAAGCATCATGATATGGAGATGTTTCTCATACTAAGGTGTCGGGCCTATTTATCACAGGGATCATAGCTCTGTTTAAATATATCCAAATACTTCAAGAGGTCATGTTGCCTTATGCTGAAGAGGAAATGCCATTGAAATGGATGTTTAATCAAAACAATGACCCAAAACACACAGTAAAAGAGCAGCATCTTGGTTTAGGATCATCAAGATTAACATTATGGAGGGGCCAGCACAATCCCCAGACCTTAACCCTATAGAAAATTTGTGGGGCGACATTAAAAATGCTGTTTCTGATGCCAAACCAAGAAATGCAGAGGAACTGTGGAATGTACTTCAGTCGTCCTGGGCTGTGATACCTGCCAGAAGTTAGTGGACTCCATACATTACAGATGAAGAGCAGTTCTCAAAAACTATGGTTATACAACTAAATATTAGTTCAGAGATCTACAGGAAACCAAAGCATTTTCAATTTATGTTGTATATTTTTGAGTTAAGAAAAGTGTAGAGACTGCTGTTTTTTTGAACAGCCTAATATTCCTTTTTTCTTCACTTTCTTTAAAGGAATAACGAATTTGATCATTTTTTGTTCATGTTTTGATTTGGATGGAATGAGGAGTGTTCTCAATGCATTTGCAGGTGGGCTAAATAAAAGCTAGAATAAGGATTTTGAGATTTACTAATTTGATACACTGTTATTATTCTGAACACTACTCTAGGTATCACATGCCCACACAAATAAACAAATACTGCTTGTTCTATATTTTGTGAAGTAAATTAAGTGATTTGTGTTTGCTTTACTGTGTTACAGTGACAGCACTCTGTTGATGGCAGATAGCTTTCCAGTCCTAGCGCAGCTTAAGTGTCTGTTGCATTTGTCTTTGAGTCGCTGTTATCACATACACCCAGCTGCTCTGAGGTAAGTTAAGCAACAACTGTTAGGATTAGATTAAGATCATTCATATGTATATCTATGTGTGTGTGTGTGTATATATATATATATATCTTTTTCTTTGTGTGTGCAGTGATCTAGCTAAAACAATCCCTTCACTCCACATGCTTGATGTGTTTGGCCTCATCAATGAGAGCCATCTGCCTGCTCTAAAAAAGGAAATGTCCCACGTCTCGATCAACTCCAGGCCTTTCTCTGCAATTGCACGACCAACTCCTGCAAGCAGAGTCGTCGCCAACATTGACGACTGTACCATGTGGAACAGGAAATGTCGGCTAAGGATTAGACTGTGAACCAAGTGTTGTAGTGTTGTAGTGTTTTTAATTCAAGTGTTTGCCCATATACAGTGATGGAGCAATGTTTCAGTGGTGTTTCAGTGTTTTTAGAGTTAATTTGGAAAACGGTACTAAATGATTTAGACCTGCAAGTACTGAAAATTCCAGTCAGAGCTTTTTTACATAGGAAAGTTTAAATGTTGACTGCAGTTCTTATTGTAATGTTAAAAGAATATGTTTGAAATTGATTTAGGTTCAATAATGTCTTAATTTAAAAATGTTTTGTAAGGGAAGAGTGCCAAAAGACTCGTGTAAAATGGAAAATTCACATCAGAAGGAGAGGGTCATAAACATTTAACGGGTGATGTGTGTAACATGTTTTTAATCAGTGAAGATATTTTATTATAAAAAGATCTGGATATATAAACTGTTTTTGCAGAGCCCATAATGTAATTGTTTTGACATTTTTCACTCTGTGTATGAGTTATTCACAATCAAATTCTGAAATTTTTCTTTGAGTCTTGAAGAGAATGAAAACAATTGTCTGGTTTTGTAAGTTTGTCTTGCATGATTTAAACCAAACATTGGACACAGCGTCTGTTTTTAGTATAATGCAGGTTACTCATTGCTTTAAAATACTGTTGATTCAGAAATTTGATTGAATTTATGTAAAACTTCAATTCAAACAAAACCACAGCTTAATCTATTTGCAATGAAGGCAGTTCTAATTAAAAATACTGATACATTGTGATTTGCCTGATGAATTGTGAGAACAGTGTTAACTTGGTATCAGAAGCAGACAGCTTATTTGTATCAAGTGACTTTATTCATAAAAGATACCAAACATCAAACATGATCAGAACATGCCATGATTTTATAAAGCTCTTGTTGTGCAGACTTGACCTAATACAAAGCAAGTTAGAAAACCAAAAATTGGACTCGATTCTCCTGTTTTTAAGCACCAATATGGCTCGACTATAAAAATAAGTTGTTCAAAAAATACCTCTAGTCAATGAAACATTCACTTTAATGTGTGGCATTTTATTAATATTTGCCTTTTTACCAAAACACCATGTGCAACTCTCAGCACTGAACCTTTCCCCAACAATCCTGGTTTCAAATGAAGTTAACTACTCTCAGTTGCTTTTTGCAATTTTTCTTTAAAAAAATTGAGAAAATAATACCAACAGAAAAATAGATTTGCTCCTTCCTTCACTACGCTCACATCCACACCCATTCTTAAGTCAGCAGACCTATTCGTAGATTTAACTGTTAGATATTGTGTACAATACAATAAATTTAAACCTTTGTCATTACAGTGAAGTAACCTTCATGTGTCTGTTTCAAGTAGAAAATCCATGATGACAATAAATGCTAAAAACTAGTCCATAGCTGTAAAGCTCTATAGAGATGCCTTAATTTTCCAAGAGCACAGTCCTCAGCTGATCCTCGTCACTCAAACTTATGGTAGCAATGGCGCCATCATTAAACTCAAAAGAACTCCCACCATCAACCACCATGCAAGCGTCCCAACAGCGTGATCGGACACACACTCTAAAAAAGAACCACAAAAAACATTCATAGTTAATTACATACATTTTATAATTTTAAAGTTTGTTTGCGTTTTAACTTTGCAGACTGACTTGTTGGCAAAGCCCCTCTGTCGACTGCTGGAGAAAACTCTATTCTCAATGGGCTCTCTGATGCTGAACAGCAATCGCTTGTCCTCGGGGCTGAACACCAGCGACTCGTTGTATGCATCAGTAACTTCACAATTAAATAAGCACAATCAGCACATAAAGCAAAACTTGTGTAGGCACAATTTTGTTATAAATTTTAACTTACCTTTTTCAATGAATTCACGGCTTAAGTGAAGATCAAGATGAGCCTGGGACTGCCCTGTAAAATGACCAAGCACCCATCTAGTTAGAGTTCAGTGGCTTGTTAATTTAAATCTAAATTATGATCCCAAAACAAACTTGACTGACCAAGTTTCAATACCTCCTCCACAGTTTGTTCAGCCAGTTTGTTAATGTTGTATGACCTAAGGACAACAGTTTATTACTGGTCTACAAATTCTGTAAAAACTGACCTTTGTGCTATTGTGCTTTTTTACTATCATTATAAAAATCTCAAAGCATTACCAAGCTTTGGATCCAGTGCCCGTGCAGACGCTAAGGCCTGAACTCTTCTGCTTCTCCCAAGGCCCATCATCCACTGAGATCTCGTAGTAGGAGGCCCTATGGAGCAAGAGTTTAACATGACGTTTTAACTTCGCCCTGTGGTGGACAGAGATTAGTGTAATGAGCTGTGGACAGAGGGAATCGGGGATGATGCAGGAGTGGAGTGTTGCTGATGATTAGTACATGCATACACTATTTACTATTATGCTCTCACACTAAAAACACATTTCAGTGACTTGTATACCTGGAGGAAAGAGATTCTCCAATGAAGATTTCATTCAAGCTTCTGATTGGAAGGAGGCATGGCTGTGTGAAGCTCTCAGGTAGTGTTCCTGTCCCTGAATTAAAATCATAATAATTAGTTAACAAAAAATAAAATAGTTCCAATAATCGAGTAGAAGGACAACAATAAAGTCGCACTGCGCTGGCCATCAGTAGTGGTGTTGCGGTGAGCCTGGCTGTGCTGCTCCAGACTCAGCTGCTGTTCATGAAGATCCACGGGCGTCGGGTTGATGCCTGTGCCCTCTAAATGTAGCCGAATTCTCTGCCGCCACAGCCATCTAAAACCACAAAAAAGAAAAATACAAAATACAAAATTAAACCTACTTTGTTCTAGACACGTAATAAAATGTATACTAATAACAATTTTAAGGTTAAGGTATACTTTATTGTACCAGTAGGGAAATTTGTTCTCTGCATTTAACCCAACCTTTAATGCTGGAGGTATTAGCCCATGTTTTAGGTTGCTGGGAGACTGGAGTACCACTGCAACATAACCTAAAAGCAAACTAACTAAAAAGCAAATGTAAAGGATGTAGGGCCTTAGCTACGACATACTAGTAAACTTGACAAAAACTATTTGTGTTTCCAGCATTGTCAGGCAAAATGTATGATGTACCATACAAACTAATTAAGACCAGAAAGCCAGTGATTCTGAAATCTGCTTTAACTGGGATAATGCTTTCTGAGTGGGTTCTAAGAGTACAACTCATTAGACTGGATTTACTAAACCCATGACACAATAGCTACTCTAAATATCACTTATTAGTGAAAAGTCGTTTGTGAAAAATACTCATCATGTTTTTTTACCAATTTTTTTTAAATTGTATGATTGCTCAGCAAGAACGGGTCAAGCCACATTCTGTTGGTCTATGCTAAATAACACACCTGAAATTGCCACGAAACAGTTTCTGCAGTGCCTCGGGGAAGGTATGAGTGTAGCGAACAGGCAAACACAGATGACCTTCTGACCTTTAGTCAAAAGAGACACAGAAGTCATTGCAATGTTAAAACAATGTAGTATGGTTTGCAATAATCACATTTTTGAATTCCTTAGGATCTAAAGTTATCAAAGACTTGCTAAGTGAATGTTAATACCTTTCAGGGTCTGTGTTGACCCCAACAACTGGTTTGTCCTTGCTCAAAACCTTACTGGCAACAAGTAGCATTGTCCCATCACCTGACAAAACAAAATGCAGTTAGGTGCACTGTGTGTGAATGCATGTGTTACTAAAGCTATTGTTCATTTGACCTCTTTGTCTATATAGGTGAATGTGTATTTGCCTAATCAGTATGTGAAGCTAAATGATGATCCCTGAGGAAAATCCATTCAGTTATAAGTGCAAGTAAATAAATAAATAACACAAGAGTACGCTGAGGTAACACAGTGCTGCAGTTGAATGGGGATGTTCGGCATAGTTGATTTAAAAACACGTAATTCTTACCTCCAGCTGAAATAATTGCATCTGCCCATCGCACCACCTCTTCATTATATTCTCCTCTTTTTACCACTCTAACTTCTATACCTTCTTTCCTGCAAATACAATACAGTGTTAGTGTTTATTCAGTTTTGTCAAAAAAGCTTTAAAAAAAAGGAAAATTTTACCTCAAACTCTTGACAATGTGCTCAACATTGTTGGTGTGGATGTTATGTCTTTCCAGAAGGCCACTGTAGCTTGAGCCCTTCAAAGCAAGCTATACAACAGAGAAAACACAATTAAAAAGTTAATATATTTTTACAAACAGAACATAATTGCTTTAAATATGCTTTCTCACCAACTGTTTAAGGTCCTGCTCGGATAGCCCTGCGTATCTATACCTCTGCTGCTCAAATTCATAGCGTGTAGTTTTTGTCACCACGGCTACTTTTTCAGGTTTAAACCCAGCGTTTGTTTGGCACGAAGTGTTGCATAGCGTGGTGTGCAGCGGGCGACGTGGGCTTCCGTAGAGCTGGGTGACAGCTCGGTGCCCACTGCAGATAAGGCTGACCACTGAATGCCGAGTCATTCTCAGCAGCAGAAGTGTAACCATAAAAACGGCTTATACTGTAACTTTTAACTGTGTCTTTTTAAATGATGAATGAAGGTCGGGCTCGTCATTGTAAACGAAGAAGTCCGAAAAAAAAAAAACGCTAGACACACCCACAGCCTATCAAAAAATGTCAGTAAGTCCAGAAAGCTAAAATCCTTATCAATTTGTCATAAAACAGGCAATTACATTATGTCTTACTGGACCCCGAGTGTTGTGACCAGGGTTTAATAACACAACCAATCAATGTGCATCTGCTCCTAACGTTATCTGGTTTTGTTAATGCGAGCCTTAACAGATTTTCATACAGAGCTAAAAGACGCTAGCAGCTTGCACCAACTCCTAAGCTGCTAACTATCTCTATACATCAACAATTTGACCAAATTGTCCAGTTTGATTTATTCTCACCACCAATAGGTCCGTATTCGAGTTTAAACGACTTTTAGGAACAAATTCAATAGCAGGTAAACAATAAACGACAATATATTAAAAGAAGGACCCACTGTGCCCCACGCAACACAACCGAGCAGGCACGTAGGAAGCACTCATCCGGTGACGCAAGACGTTCGTTCTTAAATTCTTTACGTTAAAAAGCGGCCCTCAACTTAAAGGGACGTCCCAGTCTTGGAAAAAAAAACTTAGGGTTATTCAAGATTTTTTTTAAAACAAAACATTATGTATTCCTGTCGCAACCCGTGAATATAATATTGATGCTATACCATGGTGTGTTCAAATCAGATATTTCTGTAGATGGAATAAAATGTATAATAAATGCATTAAACCATTTTTAAAACATAATAATAAATAATAATAATATTTTCTCAAATATTGACTGGGGAAATTTTGGATTTATATAACAGGTATATCTTTAACAAAAAAGTTACTGAGGTATACAATTTTTTCATGGAAAAATGTATTGGTAAATCCAATCCTTGTGTATTCTGTAATTCTCAAAATGAATGTCTTTCATTTATGTTATGAATGTATTTTATTTACATGTCTGCCCTCTTAATCCAGAGCCACATTGAAGCTTGCTCAGCACTGCCTTAACAAAGAACTTGCTGTGGTGTGGTTCAGCCTGCCTAATATACACCAGAATCAGAATCAGAATTTATTTGTTTTATTCCCTTGGGGAAATTATTTTTTGTTACAGACATGCAACCCGACAAAGAAATAAAAAGATATGGAATAAGAAATTTACAATATAATAGAAATTTAAAGCTTTCAAAATATAATAAGGAGAAGCGTCTCTTTAAAATATAATAATACATGAATACATGAATTCAAAGGCATTTTAAGATATTATTTCAGAACATTAGAAGACTTTACCAATAAAAAAGCTAAATATATGTCATCTATTTATAATGATGATGACTGTTCTTTGTGTTTTGTGTTTCATGTTCTGTCTTATCCATGTAAACAAAGATTTTAAATTATGATTAAAGAAAATATGTGCCAGTGACGTTCTGTTTTGGCTGTGTTCAGATGGTTCAGCTCATGGAGGTAGGGTTAGGGTTAGATCCATGGTTCAGACGTGCTCAGATGTTTATAATGAGTGTAAAGTCACAAAACGTGATCAAATTATCACTATCTATTGTGCTATTTTTGTTTTGGTAACTTAGCTTAAAGGTTTGTTTGTTGTTATGTAGTGTATGTATGTACAGTAAATTATTGTACTAAATTATCAAAGTGAGATAAATGTTTAGTTTTTGGGTGGAGGGTATCAAAGATGATAGCAATTAATTTATGTGCAGTATTCTGGTAAAGTGTTTATAGCATTTCTTGTGGATCCCAACATTTGACTTAACATTTAACACACTCTTAACATCTTCAAATTGGTGATTTCTCTGATATATGTTTAATTGTTCAATGTTTTCTTTTATTTCATTGTCTCATTCATTAGTGCAACTGAGAACTGCATTTGTAAAACTCTTTGGCCTAATTTGAGGGGTATTCTTCTTGACTAATTATATTCAATTCACCAGAGGATATTTTTCCATACAGTGAGGTCACTTATTACTGCACAAGCTCTACTTTTTTTCTGCTAATTGTGGTGTGTTGTTAACTCTGTGGAATTGCTCTAAACTATAACAAGTCTCAGAAAAGGTGATTTGGATCTTTAAAGTATAGTTATTTGTCATATTAGACAGACAAACATATAAAGAACAATTTAGTTTGAAAAACTGGAACAAGTTAAACATATTTTGTTTTTGGGAGAGTTGGTGTTAATAAGGGATAACATCAACACAGATGTTGATGCTAGTACTGAGTAAAGCAACTTTAGTTGTGTACAAAAAATGTGTACTCTCCAGCGTAAATGTGAAACTACGTCATAGGGCTAAGAGTGATATTATGGGAGGATCCTTGTGTCTCCCTCCCAAACCTGGTCCTTTCCTTTCTTGGATGTCACCTTCCTGCACCTCTCACAGACAGTGCAAGCCTGCGAAGACCACAGTGATCATCACTTGGGGCATCCACCAAACACTCTGTCTTCAACCCTCGATACTCTCAAGACGCAGAACCAGGAGGTATGTTACTGGCTTATTCTTATGTTTATATAAAACATTGTGTTTTATTGATTTGTTTTATTTTACACTAATAAAATTTCAGATGAGTTTGTGGAAAGTCCAGCATATTACCTTATTTGTGCACTAGCCTATATCTTGAATTAGTTTTGCCATTCAAGCTTATAGCTTCTTAATTGTCTTCACTGTGCTTTTGTGTCTTTTAATAGGTCTGTAAATGCTACACAATTGCTGGTAAATTGTGATACATATTGGTTTACTGTAGCAAGATGCAACGAATCAGAGAAGGCATCCACATCCGCACCATGAAAGCTAAAAGAAAAGTGGAGGAGATCTCCAAAGAGGACATCCAGGCTTTCTTCAAGAAGAATGCTTTTGTGCTATTCACAGTTGGGGCAGTTGTTGTAGGTCAGCTGGAGTCAAATAAAAAAAAAAAAAATCACTAACTGTGACAACAGCAGTTAACAACACCATACTTTTTTGCAGGCATAATTTTGGGATTTGCACTCCGGCCTTATAAAATGTCCTATAGGGAAGTGAAATACTTCTCTTTTCCCGGAGAACTATTGATGCGAATGCTTCAGATGCTCGTGCTGCCTCTACTGATCTCCAGTCTAATTACAGGTAGCAGACTGTTCTTATGTATTGTATGTTTCATTTTGGCACTATTTGATCCATAGTGTGAGGTAATCAATGAAGGAGTGAAACAATCCTCCCTTAATTAATTCAAACCAATACTGACAGTGCATTTGCAATGGTTTTCCTTGTGCTATTAGGAATGGCTGCTCTGGACAGCAAAGCTTCAGGAAAAATGGGCATGAGAGCTGTAATTTACTACATGACAACAACGTTTATTGCTGTCTTTATTGGGATTCTGGTTGTCCTGATCATTCACCCCGGAAGAGGATCTAAAGATGAGTTTGGAAAGCAACAGACAATAGAACAAGTTAGTCCAGCAGATGCCCTCCTAGATTTGATCAGGTATAACATAAGTTAGATGTTATTTTAATATCATTTACCAATTATCTTTCAGTTTTAACCAGTGTCTGTTTGGTTTACATCTATTTCAGAAACATGTTTCCTCCTAATTTGGTCCAAGCGTGCACACAGCAGGTAAGTCATGCCAATATGGTTATGTTTTTTTTTTAAATCTGCAATAGTTTCTTGTTTTGTTTGTTTGGTAGCAAATAACTAAAATAGCAATCAAAAAATGATTAGAAATAGAGTCAAATTTGTCTGTTTGCAGCATAACTTTAAATGTTAGATTACTATAGGTCCAGTTAAAAGCTGTTAAAATAGTAAAAATATTTCCAAAATACTAACTCTAATCTCTAAGAAACAAATTATTACTTATAATTACTATGAGGCCTTGGCGAGGATCAGAGCTTTCTGAGTGAAGAAGTTCTTTCTTCTACACACAGTAACAGCATTGTCTCCTCTATCATGGAATAAAAAACATTTACAGAAGACAATTTAGCCAGTCTACTCAAATGTGTGGCAGTTTAGCATATTACAGAGCAAAGGGTTTGTGCACATTATTTTACAAAATTTCAGTGGTATAGATGCTCTTTGTCGCTTACTCTTGTCTTTCAGTTCAAAACCAAATATGGGAAAAGAGCATTTCATGTGACAGTGACAGTGAACGACACCCTCTTCAACTCGACCAATGGAACCCAGGAGCTGATGGAGGTCACTCGGGAGGAGGTGATCCCAGTGCCAGGTCAAGTCAGCGGTGTTAATGCCCTGGGGCTGGTGGTCTTCTCTATGTGCTTTGGTTTAATAATTGGAAACATGAAAGAGCAGGGTCAGCTCTTGAGGGACTTTTTTGACAGTCTCAATGAAGCCATCATGCAGCTCGTGGCCATTATCATGTGGTAAGATTGTCCGACATTCCCACAGACAGTGATCACAGTTGTCCACAGGTAACTGACGACTGCATCCTGTCTGTTCAGGTACGCTCCTATTGGAATACTCTTCCTTATCGCGGGAAAGATTGTGGAGATGGATGACCTGACGCAGATGGGTGGACAGCTGGGCATGTACACCATCACAGTGATCATTGGCCTACTGATCCATGCTGTTGTTATTCTTCCCACTCTCTATTTTGTAATCACACGGCAGAACCCCTTCCTCTTCATCGCTGGTCTTTTGCAAGCTTTAGTAACTGCACTTGGGACTTCATCTAGGTGAATCATACAAAATCGCAACACCTGATAAACAATGACTTCCCTATTTTTAGGCAAAACTTGTGACGTTAGAGTGCTTGAATAACTCACTTTGCATTGTTGTGGCATTTTCTGGAGACAGTTGGTAATTTTCTTTCTAATATGTTACACTTTTCTAATATATCACACTTTTTGCTTTATTTTACAGCTCAGCAACACTCCCTGTCACCTTTAAATGTCTGGAGGAAAACAACAGAATTGATAAGCGAATCACCCGTTTTGTGCTTCCTGTTGGAGCCACCATCAACATGGATGGGACGGCTCTGTATGAAGCACTGGCTGCCATCTTTATTGCACAAGTCAACAATGTGGAGATGAACTTTGGTCAGATAATTACAATTAGGTAAGATGTAATGGTGTTTGTCTCAGATCAGTGTAAATGTCTTTTTTACCTAAAATGATCTAAGTTTTTATACATATTCAGTATTACAGCGACTGCAGCTAGCATTGGTGCTGCTGGGATCCCTCAGGCTGGCCTGGTTACCATGGTGATCGTGCTGACCTCTGTTGGACTTCCAACTGATGACATCACTCTCATCATTGCAGTTGATTGGTTCCTGTGAGTATTTTATTTTTATATTATCAAACTATGAACGACTCTCCTATTTGCAGTAGCTCTTCACATCATCTGAATCATCTTGTGTCGTTTAAAGGGGTCAAAAGCAGCTCCATATCTGCTACCACCCACTGACACACTTATGCTCGCTCCCAAGAGTCTTGTTCCACATCTTCCCTTTTGTATTAAATATTTTAGAATTGAGTTTTAACATAGAAGCATAATTAGGTTTCCCAAATTAATCATTTCAATTAGAATACCCTTAACAGAAATTACTCAGCTAACTGGGGTAATAGGAGAAATCCTTCTCTGGACTGAGTAAAGTCTGCACAGGAGCCTGTTGAAACAGAGGGAGGCTCTTACATTAAAGAGATAAATACATACCTCAAAGTTAGCATAGTTCAACCAGTCCCATGTCCATTTAAACATGTATGACAAGTCTGCTTGGATAGTTTTTCATATCAGCAAGTGTTGGGTTAAAGGTGCTATGAGCAGTATATTGTATTTTTTATATATATATATTTCCTACAAATTAGCCACATGCGTGCCAAGATATGAGGTAAACACCAAAATAAAAATGGTGCAATTGAGTTATTAACAATTAACAATATATTTTACATAATGGCCAAGTTGTTTATGTTTACATTTTTTGTTTTGGTTCTAAAACTGCATTGTCATTCATTCAATCAGAAAAGAGACCACTGTATTGATTTAGACTGCAGTACTGTTTTCAGACCAGTATGAGCCCATGTCACTTGCAGTACCTTTAAATGTAAGAAACTAAAGATACAGCCTGTGCATGGTTTGTTGTGTTCTTTATAGAATAGAAGGCAACATACAGTACTTTCTATCCAAGTACTGGAACAACCATTTTACACACTAATCACTCACTGACAAGTGTTATTCACGTGTTGTTTTCTGCAGTGACCGTCTACGTACCACAACAAATGTTTTGGGGGATTCAATTGGAGCGGGGATCGTGGAGTTCCTCTCTCGTCACGAGCTCCGCAGCAAAGACGTGGAGATGGGAAACTCTGTACTGGAGGAAAAGGAGAGGAAGAAACCATACAAACTCATCTCTCAGGATTGTGATCTGGAAAATGACAAACACAGACACAGTGAATCTAATGTGTAGGTCCCAAAGTACAAAGGAGGTATATAACTGAGTTTACTTTAAGTTGTGTCATAATGGTTTAAGTTTTATCTAAACTTTAAACCACAGAAAGCTGTTGTGTGGTTGTTTTATACAATCTTTGAAACATATTAATGCATTACATAGTGATTGACAGGTGAATACAACAGGGGCGTAACATCAGGCAGTGCAGACAGTTCAACTGTGCTGGGGCCCAGGGGGTTTAGGGGCCCCTGGGAGTGGACCCTTGTGAGATTATGATCAAGTCTTTACCTTGAAATAATTTAAATTTATGTTTAATTTATCCAGAATTGATTTATCAAATTTAGGACCTGGATTAATCTGCGTCATCTTTGAGTGAGTTTATCTTAGGAAATTAATGTCTTTTCTTGAAACAATAACTGGTTTTAAACATAATCAGTATTTTTAATGAAAATATGCACTGCACTGGTCTTTGAATCTAATAAAAACAGCTGACCGACATTTTATAAATTAGAAGCTTAATGAATAAACTCGAAGTATTGATTGGCTTTATACCATTAGGGCCCATTCTAAAAATCTGGACTGGGGCCCCTCATTACTAAGTTATGCCACTTGAATACAATGTTTAATTAACCACATACTGTATAAAGATGAATGTTTTACTCTTTTAATGTTTGTATAGCCTGTGTCATATACTCCTAATTTAAGTTTTAAAATGTTTCTTAAATGTTTTCTTTACATAGAATAGAATGGATGTTAGGTAAATAATATATTAACATTGTGGCAATGAAATAGCATTAGTTAAAACTAATGAATGACTTTTGTTGATGATATTTAAAGCAAATAATTAAAAAAAAGGTCTCTATGTTCTTACATAAAGATTAGCAGTCATTTTGCAACTAATTAGTATAATTAGTGATTTTTGACTATCTATTTTTAATTTGACCTTTTATTATCTTGAAATAGTATCAAAGGAGTTTTTAAGTTATATTGTTCTGGATCAAATTAAAGCCCCTTGGAAAACCACAGGAAACAGTGAAGTCTGTCCACTGACTTATTTTGTGCTGCTTACATAAGTCTCACTAAGATGAGCCATTTGATTATTACATTTATGCAGCTGTAACCCAGAGAATCAGCTCAGGCCTTTCAGTTTTTCATGAAATCTCTGTCATAACAGCTGTCATTTAAGGTTTTCTTTGCACATTTCTTTAATAGAAAAAAACTGATGAAAAAGTATTGCCTTTGTTCCTGAATATCAATGCATTATGCATGTTAACTTAAACTGTGCTTATATAACCTGTCTCTTGAAACTTTAGTGATAAAAGTTCATTTGTTTATAGTTTAATAATTTATTTCCTACTCTGTTTGCCAACAGATAAGTAAAAAACAAAATGCCCACAGACATCTGTGTCAAAATATTATATACTTAATAATAATATACACTTAATACACTTCAGTGTTTGTATATTGGCATTTTGCCAGTTTTGGTTATATATATAGTGATGATATAATAATGGTTTCAGCACATGATCACAGACTGTGAAACTGACTGACACTAAGTATTGATGTGGCTGTGGTGTTTCAGATCTAGTAAGATTAAGATTTAATAGGCGCCAACACAAAAAAGTAGTTGGATAAAAGCAGTTGTAAGTTGAATCCGGGAGATGGCGATACGCATCAGGCCACGTCCCACTAACACCCGAGAAGAAGCAGAGGTAACGAGAAGCACAGCTGTGGCAGTGAGAGGCGCTGTGAAGCTGGAAACGCTGCAGACAGTCGCATCTTTCTGTCTCTCTCCTGAAGCTGCAGCACCATGCAGCCCATGTCTGACCTGGGACGGGCGCTGTGCATCATCACCGGCGCGTCCAGGGGCTTTGGGCGAACCACGGCCAAAGAGTTGTCCCGCCAGGTGAAGCCCGGCTCGGTGTTTGTGCTGGTGGCCCGATCCGGTGACGACCTGCGGACTCTGCAGGTAGAACTGACCGAGTCAGAGGCGGGCAGAGCAGGCCTCCAGGTCCGCTATGTGGAGGCTGATTTGGGGTTGGCCGAGGGCCTGGAGCGCGTCACTAAAGCGGCTCAAGAGGCGTCTTCAGATCACATAGAGCACGTTGTATTGGTCAACAACGCAGGTAAGAGTTACTTAATGAAATACAGTATTCAGCAACAATAAGAAGACAAAAAATAAAACTGACTTCATTGCGCTCACCACAAAACAATACATCTATATGTTTATAATATTTAATATAATAATAGCTATATATTTCACATACAGGGAATGAATGACAGAACTTTTTGTATTTTTCATGCCTTCACTTAATTTTTTAAAGACATTTGATAATCTGGGACACATTTATGAATAGCATTTTACCATTTAAGAAAAAAAGACAATTTTAACAAAAACATTAATGGGTAAACAGCAAAACATATTCTTGTTTATTTTGTGCTGGGTTCAATAATCAAATGTAAATTTATTACATTACATACATTATTAGATATTTAACCTGTGAATGAATCATCATTGTTAAGTCATTGACCATTTTCTTAATTTTCGCACTGTTGCTTGTGTTTAGCCTTTGCCACATAATTTTGCTGACATTATAACTAAGAAGTTATGTGTCATCAGACAACAAGCATGCCCAACCTGTGGGTAAAGATTTGAGGATTTAATAATCCTTAGAATCTTAGGTGTCCCAGATTACCCAAATTCACCCTATATACGATTGGACATTGGCTTGTATCTATAAATGTATGCTTGTAGGTGTGTTTTATTTTTTGCCCTGTTAATGTTTAGTTTTTTTTTTTGTAAATGGCTATTGGCATTTTTTTTTATACGTGGGACTGCAGAATGACAGGGTCAGGACAAAAAATTTTCTATTATTGGGTGTGAATAATTATAATGGTCAACATTAATGGTACACATTTTAAATGTTTTAACCACGTAATTTTAATCCTGACTATTCAAATGTTGGTGCTGAATTAGTTACACAACACAGCCAAAGGTTAACCCTCTTCCTAATAGGTCACACATGGTGTAGAGAGGTAAAAGTCCAATGTGCAATGACATAGGAATCCATCAGGTTTAAAAACTTTGCTTACACAATCCCAACTTCTGCACGTGTAACAAAGCAATATCTAAATTATTGGGGATTTATAAAATTTGGAAAAACAGTCTAACAAATTCAGAAATTGTATTTTGGGGTCTTAACTTAAGAAATGTATATTTATGTAGGCTAAGCTTCAGTCATTCACGGGAGCTTTTTATAGCTCAGCTAATACAGCATATACTGTCCATAAAGCTACATAAGTGTAAATGATGTGGAATCTGCACATGTAACCATAAATGCCACGGAACAAATTGGTTTCGAACCATCATGGGGTAAAAATGCAACCTCATGGGGATATTATATAATAGTATTAGTTTTCCTGATACAGTATATTGAGAAAAAACACAAAAGATGCAACTGGCAACAGAACCTGAAATGTTATTAAGTTAATAATGGTCTTATATGGGGGCTGTTTTGACACAATTTATTTAACTGATTACCTAATTTTTTATGTACATGTGTACACTGGTATAACATGTTAACATGCACATTTTTGGGGGTTGTAGGTACTCTGGGTGACATATCTCGATATACAAGATCCTTTACTGACATGGCAGAGGTGAACTCCTACCTGTCTCTGAATGTGAGCTCCTTCCTGTGCCTCACGGCCCAAGTACTGCAGGCTTTCCCTCAGCGTCCCAGCCTGCGGCGCACTGTGGTCAACATCTCCTCACTGTGTGCTCTCAAGCCTTTCTGCTCCTGGGTTCTGTACTGCTCTGGCAAAGCGGCCCGGGACATGATGTTCAGGGTGTTAGCAGAGGAAGAGCCGGACCTGCGGGTGCTAAACTATGCCCCAGGTGAGATAAGGAGAAACACTTTACGGGACAAATACAGTAAAATACTAATTAGGGATGCATAGAGTTACTGGTATTACCAGCAAAGACAATGTCCATATAGCAAGAAACAATGTGATAATAATAATAATAATAACTTTATATTTATATTTTTATATAGCACTTTTCAAAAACAAGGTTTACAAAGTACTTTACAGAAAATAGAGCAAACATACAACATATAATAACAATTTTAAAAACAAACAAGCACAAAATTTATAAAAAACATTATTAAAATCCATAAAACCAAAATGAAATTGCTGTAGAAAGGCCTTATTAAAAAGTATGTTTAAAGATTTTTAGATTTAAAGGTGACTATGGAGTTGGCTGACCTGAGATCCTCAGGCAGAGAGTTCCACAGTTTAGGAGATCAGACTGAAAAAGCCTGGTCTCCTTTGGTGTGGAGTCGGGAGGAGGGCACAGGTCTCACCTGAGGAGCGCAGGCAGCGACCAGGGACATAGGGGGAAGAGTAGGTAAAATATATACGAGAGCAAGACCATTCAGGGCTTTAAAAGTGTTTAATACTAATTTTAAATCAATTCTAAACCTAATTGGTAACCGGTGCAGTGACGCTAAAACAGATGAACTATGTTCATGTCTCCTGATTTGTTAAAAGTATTGCAGCCGCATTTTTAAAATTTTAAGAAAATGAAAACAAAGACTTTCAAATCACACGAGCCAATATTTTATTCACAATAGAACATAGGTAAGATAACAAATGTTTACACTGAGAAATGTTACACTTTTAAATGTGATGCCTGCTGCAGGTCTCAAAATAGTTGGAAAAGTGTAAAATTTCTCATTTCATTCAAATTTAAAAAATCGTCCCAACATTTCTGAAATTCGGGTTGTGTAAACTTATTATGTCAAAAAACATTGGCTATGTTTGCCAGTCATATTTTCAAATATTATGCAGCCCTAACTGTAATAGTAAACATATTTTTTTATTGTAACTACATAAATAAGTCGCTCCGTTGACTGGTAATCTGTATCTTGGCGCAGGACCCCTGGATACAGACATGCAGATGGAGGCCAGATCCAAAAGCGGTGATACTCGCCTCAGGAAGTCCTTTCATGAGATGTTCACTCAGGGGCAGCTGCTCACATGTGAGGAGTCCTGTGCCAAACTGATGAAGCTGCTGCTGGAGGACAACTACGCGTCTGGGGACCACATTGACTTTTATGATGTGTAAAGCCAACAGCAAATTTCAGCTGTTACTGATCTTATATGTGTGCCTTTTTAAACTGCAGGACATTAATTAGTTGCCTTCATGCAACTAATGCATTCATATTAGACTTTTATTAAAACCAATCTCTCTAGAAATAAATACCTTTATTGTTATATACCAAAGTGAGAATCAAGTGTTTTGTTTTGTTTTTTTTAAAGTGTATAAAACTGAGAAATATCCTTTTCGAGTGAGTGCCTTATGTGTTATGTCACCTGTCATATTCAGTATGTGTGGTACTCCAGTTTGTGTTATGGTGTTTTTGGTTATTTGTTTTATATCTTTATTTGACAGAGATTGAAAGACAGGAAATTAAGAAGAGAGATTGGGAATGAACAAATTGCCTTGAGCCCGGAAAATAAACCCAGGCTGCTCTGTTACATGGCATGTGCTCCACCACATGAGCCACTGTGGCACCCCATGCTTATATAGCATTTTTAGGTCACAGTCGTGTGTTGTCATGTAACATTCAAAATGCAATTATTACATTTTAATTTGCACCAATAAAAGAGATACCACAATAACAAATTACCTAGTTTGTGAATTAATAGTTTAACTTTATTCAGCTTTATTTGCATCTTATTTTGATTATTCCCCAGGCCAAAGCTTATTCTCTACCTTCTGATATAGTGTAAATACAACTATTACGTAAAGAGTGCCCGTCTGTTGTCACTGGTGCTATAAAATGACATACTACTGCCTGCCACTGTGGGAACTTTCCTGCTTCCTGTCATGTGGCTCTGACAGATCGCCACAGCTGCCCCACAACCAAAATACCATGGAGCGAACCCACCCAAACAAGGGGACAGCACCCACCTTGACGCCCGCACAGCACCTCCAGCTCACTGCCCTTGGCCCCTCTGCACTCCTACTTTCTGCCCCTTCTCTCACGAGGGGAGGTGGTACAGTCCTTAGAGGGGCTGAATTTATTTTTGGCCCTGGCCTGGGTTCTTCTGGCTGAGGACAGAAGGTGGGGGCAGGTTCGAGAGACGGCTCCTGCAGCTGCAGCTTGTTCAGTCCCCTGTCCCTCGGACCGTCCCACTCTCCGACACTTTGTATATTGTGCGTGTTTTGTCTGTTCGCACAATGACAGGGGAAGGCATGGAGAACGCTCAGCTGTTTGATGCTGGAAACAAGGGCCGTGGCTTGAGGGCCACTAAGGAGCTCAGTGCTGGAGATGTGGTGTTTTCAGAGCCTGGTTTTGCAGCTGTGGTCTTCGACAGGTAGGCGGCTAATGCGGGATGGACTAATGGGTAATGGGAAGATTTTTATTCTCACAAGTGATGGAAGATCTGTGTGCGGTCTGTGCTAACTCTGACATCAGTGTCATATTTGTGAGTTTTCATGACAGCAGCACATAAGAGTTGTCTTGGTGTCATGTGAACTAGGGTATGACATGCTGCTGGATTCAGTTTTCAGGACTGAGAAAATAACTTGAACAGGTCTGAGATGCCTTTGATGTTTTGCATTTGTGTCCACTTTTACCAGGCAAAAGTAGGTTACCCAGAGCAATACACATAGATTGTTATCACAGCAAAAGGATCATATGTGTCTCCAAATTAACATTAATACGAATAAGTGTTGCAGAGGTCTATAGTATTTTCACCACTGGGCCGTTACATACAGTATGTCTTTAAGCACTGCGAGCACACCTAGGCACTGTAAGGCAAGTTTATTTGTATAGCACAATTCATACACAGAGTAATTCAAAGTGTTTGCAGAAAAAAAAGACAAGGTAAAAGAACATGGATAAGGATTACAATTAAAATGGTAAACTCAAATAAATAAATTATAATTAAGAATGCATTTAAAAATAAATTAAAGAGAACGATGCCGTTTAAACACTTTCAGTTGTCATATGCATAGCTAAAAAGAACAGTCTTAAGTCTGGACTTGAACATTGTCAGAGTAGCACTCTAGCACCTAGCACTGCAGCAATCTTTACTGTCAAACTGAAGATATAGTTTCTCAAAACTGCGCTGTGGACAAACGTGTTGCTGGGAGCTTGTGTGTTTTTGAGGTTGAATTGTTTCCAACACCGATCAGAAATGTGCAGGCCTGTTTAGTGTCTTTATAGAGGGGCCAGAACCCTGGATAAACAGTTTACAGTCTGAAACATGTCAGCTCCAGTTTCTGTGTGCTGTTGGGACTAAAACTATGTCATATCTAAAAGTCACAAAAGATATATCACTGTTAACTAGTTTTGATTTGCTACAAGTTGGCTTTGAATCATGGTCGAAGGCAGTGTTGAACAAAGTACTCATCTTATTTACTTGGGTAAAAGTACAGATACTACTGGTCAGATATTACTCCAATACAAGTAAAAGTCTCTTGGTCAAATTATTACTTAAGTTTAAGTACTGAAGTATGTGCTTTCAAAAATACTTCTTTTTTAAAGTACTTTGAATAGTTATGTTTTTTCACATTAAATTTCAAATGAGTGCAGTCACGAATAATCAGGTAAAATATGAACAAAACACATTTGCATACCTTCTTAATCCTTCCTTCTAAAGATGATCAAACTAATTTCATTTTAGTTAAATCCTAGTCCTCACCTTAGAATAAAAATTAGTTTGTACAGAATCAGTCAATGAGAAACAGAAGAAACTTTAGTTAGTGTAAATCCATTAATGCAACAACCAGGGACTAAACGTCTAAACCTGGTGAAAACTTGGACTAAAACAGGTCTGACCCAAGTTGAAACTGAGATGAATCTATGTTAAAAATCAGGACTATCCAAGCAAAAACATTAAGGTAGGAGTAAAACAGACCTGAACCTGATAAATCAATGCAAATTATTAACTGATGATCTTTAGAGTGTGTTAGAGGAACAAACCACACACAAACAATGGAAAATACATGGACATGTTTTTTGGTTTTATCACAATTTTTCTGCAGGATTTACTTCTGCCTTTATATAAATGTAGTGGAGTAAAAGTAATAAGTTTCTCCAAAAGTACTACTCAAGTAAAGTACAGATTCTCAAAAATGGTGCTTAAGTAGAGTACTCAAGTAAATTTACTTAGTTACTGTCCATCTCTGGTTTAGGGCAGCAATTTTTTTAAATACCAACCATTTTGCCCATAGCCTCTTTGTGTTCTGCATCATATGTATACTGTATATACCGCAGTCTTAGGAATACACTTCCTTCAGACAATCATTTTGTGATCAACTGATGCTAAAATAAATACTTTAAATATGTTTCCTAAATAGTCAGTTGGGACAAAAAGTGTGCACAGGATATTATTTCAATGTTCAACTTATTTGAAGGCTATTTATTGTTTAATTGCATGAAGTGTAGAATTTTAAAATACATCATAATTGCAGCAAAAAAAATATATTAGGGAAAAAAAAAATCTTTGGGTAAAGTGGGTTACAATACAGTAAAATGACCAGGGATGATCAGATCAGTTGAGATGTAGGCTACCACTTAAAATAAGTCAATAACCTAAAGCTGATATGAGTCTAGTCTCCTAATCTGCTCTGTGTATTCTCTCAGCATGGCCGCTAACGTGTGCCACAACTGCTTCCGGCACCAGTCCAAGCTGCACCGCTGCGCCCAGTGTAGATTTGCCTACTACTGTGACCGCACCTGCCAAACTGCATGCTGGGACGAACACAAGCTGGAGTGTGCAGCAATTAAGAAGACTGTCACAGCACCAAACGAGCAAGTTCGGTAAGGTAACCAACCACACATCAAAATTGAAACAGCAAATGTGTGTGCTATTTCTCAATATAATGTTTAGTATACAGATGCTGGAGAATGTATTATTTTAGTAGAGAAACTAAATCAATAGAGTAAGATACAGTATTTAGACTAGAACAGGGGTGTCCAAACGTTTTCAGTGAGGGCCACATATTAAAAATGCATACAAAGGAGGGCCACTGACTAGAGATGATGGATTTCGCCTCACCATAAGTTAGTCTCATTTGACTGTTCCCTTTTTTTCAGAATCTCCACACTGAATTATTCACGTCAGTACTTTGGCAAAGGTTTTACCTCGAATACCCTCCCAGAACCACACATTTATTCAGACTTGGGATGGGCATATACTACGGCTGAAAATTTTGTTTGGCAGCACCAACCACTACCTTGTTGTCTTCCTTGGTTCACCTCACACAAAAATGGCTGTTATGGAGCTACAGAGGTCTAGAAATAACTCCATACATAACTCTCGGATCAATTTCTGTGGCAAATTGGCGCACCTGGAAGGGAAGCCAGAGGGCTTGCGTTGGGCTGCATTTGGCCCCCTGGCCAAATTTTGGACACCCCTGGACTAGAATGTTAAATATATTGTGAAGATAGCCAGTTGCTATTAACAAGAGGTGTGTATTGTTCAGAAGCCCACTATGAAGAGTTTAAAATCAAGGTCCATTACATCGCCCTGATTGGCGTTACCGGGGCCCCACCCTGGAGCCAGGCCTGGGGTTGGGGCTTGCAGGCGAGCGCCTGGTGGCCAGGTCTCCTCCCACAGGACCCGGCCGGGCCAAGCCCGAAAAGGCTACGTGGGATCGCCTTCCCGTAGGCCCACCACCCGCAGGAAAGACCATAAGGGGCCGGTGCTGTGTGATTTGGGCGGCAGTCAGAGGCGGGTGCCTCGACGGCCCAATCCATGGACACAGAAACTGGCTCTGGGGACATGGAATGTCACCTCGCTGGGGGGGAAGGAGCCTGAGCTTGTAAGGGAGGTTTAGAGATGCCGGCTAGACTATAGTCGGGCTCGCCTCCACGCACAGCTTGGGCTCCGAAACCCAGCTCCTTGAGAGGGGTTGGACTCTCCACCACTCTGGAGTTGCCCGCGGTGAGAGGCGGCGGGCTGGTGTGGGCTTGCTCATAGCCCCCCAGCTCAGCCGCCATGTGTTGGAGTTTACCCCGGTGAACGAGAGGGTCACGTCCCTGCGCCTCCGGGTGGGGGACAGGTCTCTCACTGTGGTTTCGGCCTATGGCCCGAACAGCAGTGCAGAGTACCCGGCCTTCTTGGAGTCCCTGGGAGGGGAGCTGGAAGGTGCTCCGACTGGGGACTCCGTTGTTCTACTGGGGGACTTCAATGCCCACGTGGGCAATGATAGTGATACCTGGAGGGGCGTGATTGGGAGGAACGGCCTCCCCGATCTGAACCCGAGTGGTGTTTTGTTATTGGACTTCTGTGCTAGTCACAGTTTGTCCATAACGAACACCATGTTCAAGCACAAGGGTGTCCATCAGTGCACGTGGCACCAGGACACCCTTGGCCAGAGGTCAATGATCGACTTTGTAGTCGTGTCATCTGACCTTCGGCCATGTGTCTTGGACACTCGGGTGAAGAGAGGGGCTGAGCTGTCAACTGATCACCACCTGGTGGTGAGTTGGATCCGCTGGTGGAGGAGGAGGCCGGACAGACATCGGCAGACCCAAACGTATTGTGAGGGTCTGTTGGGAACGTCTGGCTGAACCTCCTGTCAGAGGGGTCTTCAACTCCCACCTCCGGGAGAGCTTCAACCAGATTCTGGGGGAGGCTGGAGACATTGAGTCCAAGTGGGCCATGTTCTCCGCCTCTATTGTCGGTGCAGCTGTTTGGAGCTGTGGCCGTAAGGTCTCTAGTGCCTGTCATGGCGGCAACCCCCAAACCCGGTGGTGGACACCAGAAGTAAGGGATACCGTCAGGCTGAAGAAGGCGTCCTACCGAGCTTGGCTGGCTTGTGGGACTCCTGAGGCAGCCGACGGGTACCGGCAGGCCAAGCGTGCCGCTGCCCGGGAGGTTGTGGAGGCAAAAACTTGGGTCTGGGAGGAGTTCGGGGAGGCCATGGAGGAGGACTATCAGTCGGCCTCGAAGAAATTCTGGCAAACCGTCCGGCGCCTCAGGAGGGGAAAGCAGTGCTTCGCCAACACTGTTTACAGTGGAGGTGGGGAGCTGTTGACCTCGACTGGGGATGTTGTCGGGCGGTGGAAGGAATACTTCGAGGATCTCTTCAATCCCACCGACATGTCTTCTTTTGAGGAGGCAGAGGCTGGGGACTCAGAGGTGGACTCGTCCATCACTCAAGCTGAAGTCACCGAGGTGGTTAAAAAGCTCCTCGGTGGCAAGGCACCTGGGGGTGGATGAGATCCGCCCTGAGTTCCTCAAGTCTCTGGATGTTGTGGGGCTGTTGTGGCTGACACGTCTTTGCAACATCGCGTGGCGGTCGGGGACAGTGCCTCTGGACTGGCAGACCGGGGTGGTGGTCCTCTCTTTAAGAAGGGGGACCGGAGGGTGTGTTCCAACTACAGCGGGATCACACTTCCTCAGCCTCCCCGGGAAAGTCTATTCCAGGGACTGGAGAGGAGAATTCGGCCGATAGTCGAACCTGTCCACATGTGCTTTGTGGATTTGGAGAAGGCGTTCGACCGTGTCCCTCGTGGTATCCTGTGGGGGGTGCTCTGGGAGTATGGGGTCCGAGGCCCTTTGCTAGGGGCTGTACCGGTCCCTGTACGACAGAGCAAGAGTTTGGTTCGCATTGCCGGCTGTAAGTCAGACCTGTTCCCAGTGCATGTTGGACTCCAGCAGGGCTGCCCTTTGTCACCGGTTCTGTTCATAATTTTTATGGACAGAATTTTTAGGCGCAGCCCGGGGCCGGAGGGAGTCTGGTTTGGGAACCACAGGATTTCATCTCTGCTTTTTGCAGATGATGTTGTCCTGTTGGCTTCATCAAGCCAAGACCTTCAGCGTGTTCTGGGGCGGTTTGCAGCCGAGTGTAAAGCGGCTGGGATGAGAATGAGCACCTCCAAGTCTGAGGCCATGGTTCTCGACCAGAAAAGGGTGGCTTTGCCCTCTCCCGGTTGGGGGAGAGCTCCTGTCCTCAAGTGGAGGAGTTCAAGTATCTTGGGGTCTTGTTCACGAGTGAGGGAAGGATGGAGCGTGAGATTGACAGATGGATCGGTGCAGCATCTGCAGTAATGTGGTAGTTGTATTGGTCTGTTGTGGTGAAGAAGGAGCTGAGCCGAAAGGCGAAGCTCTCGATTTACCGGTCGATCTACGTTCCTACTCTCACCTATGGTCATGAGCTTTGGGTCATGACTGAAAGGACAAGATCCCGGATACAAGCTGGCCGAAATGAGTTTCCTCCGCAGGGTGGCTGGGCACTCCCTTAGAGATAGGGTGAGGAGCTCAGTTACACGGGAGGAGCTTGGAGTAGAGCCGCTGCTCCTCCACATTGAGAGGAGTCAGCTGAGGTGGCTCGGGCATCTGTTTCGGATGCCTCCTGGACGCCTTCCTGGGGAGGTGTTCCGGGCATGTCCCACTGGGAGGAGGCCCCGGGGAAGACCTAGGACACGCTGGAGGGATTACATCTCTCGGCTGGCCTGGGAATGCCATGGGGTTCCTCCAGAGGAGCTGGAGGAAGTGTCCGGGGAGAGGGATGTCTGGGTGTCGACCCGGCCCGGATAAAGCGGAAGAAGATGGATGATGGTGTATTGACAAGAATCTGTCCATATCATAAATTGTATTAACGATGTGTTATATATTGATGTATAGTATACTGCTACAAAGACAATATTTTGCAATTTTATATATATATTAGGGCTGTCAACGTAATAATTATTAATAGAAAAAAATTAACGCGTTAAAATTTATTAACGCAAATTAATCACATGATCTTTACACCAGCGCTTCTCAAAGCGCTTTGGAGGGCGTCAAGCCGTGTCGGGGGACGCGTGACCGTCTTGGAAATGTGCGTATATCACAGCATTGATTTGCTTTCACGGTGAACGACCCGCGCGTCCAGGAAAGAGAAAAAACCTGCCTCACACACATTTGCCCGTGGGTCGACTTCAGGACGAGTCCACCTCTTTGGCCGCTGCACTACAGCTCTCTCCTTTCCCTCCCCTCACGAGTCTGTGTAAAACTTTTTACTAATAAATGTTACGTGTGCTTTTTATATCGTTTCTTTTCACTGCCTCCGTCCGTGCGCGTTCCTGGGAGCTGTGCATTCTGTGCGTCCTGGACCCGCGGTGAGAGCGGGGGGCAATCCATTTTGTGTATTTGTAGACACTAGCGTTGTTTGTCCATACTGCTTACCATTGTTACAGTTACCTGGAGTATCCAATAGGTGTCGCGGCAGTTACACATTGGTGATATACTGGATGCAGTCTGTACCACATGTTCATATGGGCTACAAATAAATGGCTTGGCATACGTTAACAATGGACTGGTTATTATGAACGAATCTACAGTATTTATGCTAAGTGTTTATAAAATAATCATGATATGAAAATAATTTTGATAGGGAAATGCACAGGGAACGCTCAGGTCACACTCGGGCCACGTTCTTTCAGTGATCTTAGTGTTTTTGTATCTAACTTTGTCCGTCTTATTATTTTATGATTAACGTTAGCTTAGCCCGCAATCTTATTTTGAAAGACGGATACAAGGTACCGGGTGTGAAAATTTGTTAACGTAAATATCCCAGCCTTAAATTAGAGCCGAAAAATCCAACAAATAAGGCTGAAAAATCAGGAAGGTGAGCGTGTCCGATATTGGAACTTCCGTGCGTCCGACTCAGAGCCATAGCAATGCCAAGCTTAAACCTCGGACAAAAGCGCTCTTTCATACGGCCGCAATAAAATATTTGTAAAAGAAACTATCCAACCAATATATCGTTATAAACGTAAGAAAGTGTACTTTTATTATATACAATTTGCATTAATGAAGATAATAAATGAGCGACTTTATGACCTGTTGAAGATAAAAAAGTAATAGAATTTTAGCTGAAAGTGTCCGACTCAGGACACACATAGGTTACATGCATACAGATACAGCTTAAATAACAGTCTATTTCCAACTGTTTTTATTATAACAGTTAATATTTGAAAGGGTGCCTTCTTTGCCATCAACACTGCTGTTTTACTAGGTATGCATGTAATAATGATATAATGGCACAACAATGTAAGCAGATTTCAGTTTTATGTTTTATTTAACATTTCCAAAGTGTCTGGATGCGCTCTTTTTAAAAATTTACCCAAGCCTTTAGTCCTTTTTCACACAGGTTAAGCACTAGATGTCCTTGTGAATTTAAACTGTAAACAAATACAACATATGCATAAGCAAGTGCATACTAGGATACATTTGCATAGTAATGTCAAGAGGGAAAACCCATCTAACTACAAAATTTTAAACTTAAACCATACAGTAATTTGTAAACACAGTTAAACACCTAAAAGTGCAACTATTCCTGATACAATGGGACTACTATTAACATAGTATGGAAACAAATATTTCACAGTTAATTTATATTTAGGGTTTTTGTCATGAGATAGCAAAGTTTGCTAATTATACATGCCAACATTAATAAATTACAGACACACAAAATAAGATTCTGAATAAATTAGTAAACTATAGGTTTACATGGTCATAAAACATCTACTGAAAAGTGAACATTGTGTTGTCAAAATATACAGCATCTCCAACTTCTGCTTTGATAAGGCACATATTCATTACCTGCACAGTCCCACCAGCGCCATTCCTCTGAGAGTTTTAGCATTAAATACACAAATTAATAAAATAAGGTTTAAAGTCCTTGCAGTCTGTTCAAAACAGATACCAACCATGCAGAAAAAGTGCCTCATACAGTTAGGTCCATAAGTATTAGGACACTAACACAAGTTTTGTTATTTTAGTCTTTTTTACCAAAACATATTCAGTATACATTTATATACATTATGTTAAATTATATTATTTCAAAATATAAGCTAAATATTTCAAAACACACTGCAAACTCCTGGGTTGCTTTTGCAGAATGTTTTGGGTCATTGTCCATCTGTACAGTAAAGCACTGTCCATCAACTTTGTGGCTTTTGTTTACATTTGAGCAGAAATTAGTGAGAATTCATTCGGCTACTTCTTCGGCTGCAGTTTGTGCTTGAGCCGATATAGTTTTATGAAAGAAAAAAAACAAAAACATGTTTAAGAGACAGTTTTATGATTTTAACATTTGAGTTTTTCATAATAATCTTTTAAAAACAGATTTTTTTTAAAAGATACATTCAATCTAACTCACTGGTCTGGTCTTACATTTCGTAATAAGTTCACAAATATATCTAAAATTATTTTATAGGTTAGGGTTACAAAACTGGGTAATGTCATGTGCTGCTCTTGTATATTATTAATATTTTAAACCCAGACATGACAAGAGATGTAGCCTACAAGAGCTCTTAGAGGCCCCTGTTCACTTGCACTGGCTGCACTGCCTGATGTTACGCTCCTGATTGAGCTCAAAATCTCTTTTGCAAGGGTGAGCTGGTCAAGAGGTCAGCAGCACATGTCATTATAAATTATAACTAGTTTAACATTAATAAATATATAGCTAGAAATGTCAATAACACGTCATTTGGATGTGAGTACTCTCAAATTACAGCTTAGAGTCTGCACCTTAAGCACATATAAAGTATATAACTCTATTTTGAATATGGTAAAATATGGTAAATATGGTATGTGGTAAAAAGACTAAAATAACAAAACTTGTGTCAGTGTCCAAATAATTATGGACCTACAGTAACTGTATATGGTTGCATATAAATGTTATACCATTCAGATCTTGCCAGTTTTTAATGATCGCATCGGCTGAAAATCTAATCTCTGTATTATTGATTTAATGGGCCTATGTCTATCCCAATGATATTTGCGGATCCTGAATACTAGTTATTTAATATGGTGTAACAAAACTAACAAAAATTGTTTTCCTTAACTTCTTAATTATACGTAGAAGAAAACATTCCCTGGGATTTTATGCATGTAGGTAACACAAAGGGCACTACAACATGCAGCGTTCAGTGTAACATGCAACCAGTGCATTTTCAGTTTGACTGCATTGTTACTGCAGCTATCAGAAAGGCCCATTGTCATTTTTAAGGGTTCCAGGCCTGGATATAGCGGCTGAGTCTTGAGTCTTTGTTTTTGGTCTCGGAGATGATGTATGTGGAAGTGATAGTCGTCTTTTACCGGTCAGCAGCCTGAGGAATCCACCCACCTGGGACTTCCACCTGGATGTCCCATACAGAAAAGCCAGGTCATCGCTGGTGGGATGGTGTAGTTTCATCTATCAAAAACAAAGCCCAGAAATAATATCTCCTTTTTAAGATGTCTAAACTAAATAAATACAATCTTTGACTGTAAAAACAACACTGAAACTTCTTTCATCAAAAAGTAGACTCTGAAAATAATTATATTACTCTCAAACAAAAACAAAAAATTCAAGGCAATTTATTAGTATAATGTAGTAAATTAGTATAAGTCAAGGTTTAGTAAAACTTTTAACAACTTTTCTACTTATTATATTATACAGTGGTGTTTATAAATTAGTTGACTCACAGTGTAGTACATTGTTACCTGAGCTTTGACAGCTTTGGTCACTGCTGTGGCTGCATCGACCAGATCTCAAGTCCTGGACTTATTCACGTCTAGACCGAATCTTTGTGCATCAACAAAAGCATAAAAGGCCCCTCCATAACTGATGTCCACTTTTACATCGCCATATCCTTCCACCTTTACTGTCACATCTAAGTAAAAGGATTGTTATTAATATTACAGCAGTTATTATACTCACACCACCATAGTAAAATCATCCTCTCACCTGTAGCAAAAGCAAATGCTGCTACACTGTGAAACCTCACTGCTCGTGTCTGACCATTTGAATACTCCACAAAGGCTTTTACCAGTCCACAGGGGCAGTGGATGTTCACTTGTGCCTCTGGTGATTGTGGATCCTTCACCACTTTATAGTCCACTGCAAACCTCCCCAGAGCAATGACAGCGTGTTCACACATGGTGCTGTAGCCCTCACTGTGCATGAACAGCAGCCCTCGATCAGCCTCAGGAAGCTCACTGTCCACTATCAGAGCCCCGTACATGTCGTAGTGGCCGCGTGGTTCAAACATCAAGACCTTCCTGAGATGGTCCAGGTGCTCACAGGACGTAGCGCCTTTTGGACAACAGAGTGTCACCCTGGACAGTTGGATAGCCGCTGATGATGATCCGTAGCGGCTCACCTCCTGTGTGCGTATACACCACTGAGAGCTCTGGGCCTTCATGGGGAGGGAGCGGCTGGTCCATGTTTCAGCTGATAAAAAAAGAACAAACATACTTTGCATAACAAAGTATAATAGCAGAACTATTTCATTCATTTCCTCGCTATACAACGTAGTACTGCTGTCATCACTTAGTATTATATTTCAAGTTTCAGGTAAAAAAGTATAAAACAGCAATAAACATCTCTCTATATGACCCTAGCAGGCTCTTGGCTGAACCTAACCAGGCATGTGTCCAAACTATATGGGTTATAAAACTGCCTGTGCAAATCACATATGTATAATAAATGCAACAACAAAAAAACAATACTTCATGTTTTTTTTTTTTTGTTTTTTTTTATTGTTCTTCAAACACATTGTAAAGCGTTGCGTAGGTACAGGAAGTAACAGCTTACACGTTGGGCCCAGATGACAGATAGGTGCTGAGAGGGCCAGGGTGGATTCCGTTTCGTCGTCTAAAGATTTTGAACATTCCTGAAAAGAAGCGGGCCAGTCCAGACTTTGGTGAATGGTTCAAGAAGGTGTTGAGGTGGATTTTCACATGTTTCACAGTGGCCTTGATAAAATCTTTGTCACTTTCAGAGAAGAGCCTAGAAGGAGAGCCAAACTCTTGTAGCAGGCTTTTGGCAGCTGCTTTGCCAATTGTTTTTAGGTCTCTGGCTTTGATGTTTCTGTCCTCTGGGATCAGGACTTGGTTCTCGACCTCTTTCAGTCTTACAACAAGGCTCATTTGATCGTCAGTGTCAGGGAACACTTTGACTTTTTGCAACAGCTTCCTGACCATTGCTGCGACTATGCAGTGAGTCGCTTCAGAGAAAAGACTTTTGTCTGTGAACTCGAGTCCCACACTAATCTCTGGGGAACTGCAAGTTTGAGGCTGAACAGAGGCCTCTGTTAGACTGATGGTCTCTCCTGGAGCAGGGTGGTCTGCAGGTTGTGCAGGACTGACAGCGATCCCTTTTAGTGCATTTGTAGACTGTGGTCCACTGAGGGTCTCTGTTGTACTCTGCACTTTAGGTAGACTCAGTTGGTCTGAAATAGCAGACTTTGTTGGACTGCAGGCTTTTGGTAAATTTAAAGGCTGCGTTGGGCTGGCAGCCACTGCACTCTGAGCCTTGGCTGAATATTCTGTCTTTTGTGGTACACTGCTGTCCAGACTAAGATTTTTCTGACTGACAGATTTTGTTAGACTCGGAGCCTGAGCTTCTGTTGAGATCCTTGGTGGGCTGAGAGTCTCGGGATTCTGGATCATGGCAGGCTTCAAAGGCTGTGCCAAATTCAGAATTTTTATTGGACTCTGGGCCTTAACTGGACTGGCAGGTTTTGGTGGAGTAGGAACCACACTTGTGGCCAGTGATTTCCTTGAGGTCTCTAATAACCCTGGTGTTTTTGGCTTTGCTGTACTCGGAGCCACTGCTTTGCTCTGGATCTTTGGTGGACTCAAAGCCTGCTCTTTACTGGGACCCATTGTTTCAGTTAAGCCTTTAGATGGAGTCACTGAGTGGTCTGAACTGGCAGGTTTTAGTGGAATGGGAGCCTGAGCTTCTGTTGAGATCCTTGGTGGGCTGCGGGTCTCAGGACTCTGTCTCTTGGCAGACGTCAAAGTCTGTGCTGAATTACGATTTTTTTGGGGCCTCTGGGCCTTAGCTAAACTGGCAGGTTTTGGTGGAGTAGGAACCACATTTGTGGCCAGTGATTCCTTTGGGATCTTTAATAAACCTGGAGTTTTGGGCTTTGCTGTACTGGGAGGACTATGGACATTAGAAGGAGCCCGTTTTGCTGGTTTGGGAGCCTGGGATGGTCTTGAGGGTTGAGAGGGCTGAGAGCCGCTTGGGTGAGCTGTAAGAGTTGATGCCTGCTGGGAGGGTTTCTGATGTTCAAGGCGCTCATAACCACCAAATCCCATCTTGTGCAGCATTTGGTTTGCGGCCATGGACTTGGCTTCCTTCTTCGAGGGGGCCACAGCGTGGGCTTCCAAGTGGCCTACTCTTACCTGGACACAGTATACCCTACCGGTTTCTGCAAATCTCTCCCACAGCAACTCATATTCAGCTGCCTTCTGCTTCCTCGCATGAAGTACTTCTACCAGGATGCAGATCGGATCTTTGTTCACGAACATTTCTGGACGCTCCGTGGGGTCCACCAGAGCAGTGCGGGGTTTGCACCAATAGGGAATGACCCCCTCTGGAACTGGAAGCTTCTTCAATTCATCAACGACTTCCTTGGCAGCTTGATGTTTAGCATTTCTTTTTGTTGGCCCACTGCCACTGCCAACAAAGTTGCCCACATGCAAGTCTATGTGAAAGATCTTATCATGGGGTGGGCCTTCTTCTCCCACTTCTCTGAACTGCACATGAAGTTCATGCATTATTGCCAGATCGTGCAAAAGTGTCAGAGCTGTCTTGTAGTCTTCATTACCCTGCTGAGTCTCAGCTGTGGCATCAGACACTGGACTTTTTTCTGCAGCAGTTGCCATGTTATTATCTTGTAGGTCTGCTGAGATCTTTGTATCGGCTGTAAATAATTATAGCAGTTGAGTGTCTCTTTAGGAGCTAGTTATGCGCTGTCTTCACTGGCGGAAGGATAAACACAAATGAAGGTCTGAGCAGAGCAGATAGACTCTAGGTCTACATGGCACAGAAACTCGCTAAGTGACGTCACAAGGGACAGAACCTTTATGTCTTTGCTTCGTTCCCATAGCAACGAATGCTGCGTGCACACAGTTGAACAAAAAAAGTTAGGCCTAGGTTACAATACATGATTTCTAAAATTATTTGCATGTTTTTTTATTCATATAAAATACGCGAAACTTTTACATCGCTGTCAAAACCAAGACCTACAAAAAACATTTAAGTTAGCATGTTAGAAGTTTGTTTCTGTCACAGCTGCAGAGCTGAGTTGTGCTGTAGGTAGTAAATCAAGCACTAGTTTGCCCAAAGACAATACTGAGGAAAAGACACTTTTCAGTAAAGCTATGTATGAATTAAAGCTGTCAACGTTATTGCGTTAACGCATGCGATTAATAGAAAAAAAATTAACGCGTTAAAATTTATTAACGCAAATTAATCACATGATCTGTTTTGCCGTACACCAGCGCTTCTCAAAGCGCTTTGGAGGGCGTCAAGCCGTGTCGGGGGGCGCGTGACCGTCTTGGAAATGTGCGTATATCACAGCATTGATTTGCTTTCAGGGTGAATGACCCGCGCGTCCAGGGAAGAGAAAAAACCTGCCTCACACACATTTGCCCGTGGTTCGACTTCAGGACGAGTCCACCTCTTTGGCCGCTGCACTACAGCTCTCTCCTTTCCCTCCCCTCACGAGTCTGTGTAAAACTTTTTACTAATAAATGTTACGTGTGCTTTTTATAGCGTTTCTTTTCACTGCCTCCGTCCGTGCGCGTTCCTGGGAGCTGTGCATTCTGTGCGTCCTGGACCCGCGGTGAGAGCGGGGGGCGATCCATGGCCATCCTTGAACTTATGGACCCGCAAACTCCTACAAACGATTCATTTGCGGTGTTGCGGTGGTGTTTTTCCATAAAGCGAGCGTCAGTTCTCGACTCAGAGCGGCAGCCTCACTGCGGACAGGTGACTGTAGCAGAGCAGAGGCTCAGGTGTCTGCAGTATATTTAATGCAGAGCACAGTTCAACAGACACTGTTATCTCAGTTACTACACAGACTAATTAAAGGCTTTCTCACAATATTCAGAAGTTATTTCTGAGATGTATTTTTTATCCAAGTAAAAACACACTCCTGAACCTCTCTAAACTTTTTTTTTTAAACGCTGCATATTGTCATGGAAAATCTACCAAGTTATACAGTTATACATCGTGATTAATCGTGATTAATCACAGCCCCAAGTGATTAATCTGATTAATTTTTTAATCGATTGACAGCACTATATATATATATATATATATATATATATATATATATATATATATATATATATATTATTATATATATATAATATTATTATTGTTATTATTGTTATTATTATTATTATTATTATTATTATTTTTTATTCTCTTATATCTGCTATACCATGTCCAGTCTGGCTGCCCGTGTACTCTGGCGTGTCACCAAAGACACAGGAATTGCGACTGACAATCAGCTGGTGTCTGTGGACAAACTGGAGGACCATGTGGCTGATTTGGGAGAAGAAGACCTCAAACAGCTTAAGGCTGATGTGAAAAGTTTCTTTGAATACTGGTCCTATGGGAGCAAGCAGCACTCTGCGGACTATATTTCACACATCTTTGGCATTGTAAGGAGTCAGTCAATATCCTTTCACTCAGCCCATCCCCGCAGCTCCTCTTAATGCACAGTCTATCTTCTCTGTAATATTTTAGATCAAGTGTAATGGTTTTATGCTCAGCGACCAGCGAGGTCTGCAGGCAGTTGGTGTTGGGCTCTTCCCAAACCTGTGTCTTGTCAACCATGACTGCGGGCCAAACTGCACAGTCATTCTCAACCATGGCAAGTATGTAACAGTGTGTCACATTAACTGAACAGTAAAAACACTTCGCCATTCCTGTAAAACTGATGCAGCAAATGTGTAATTTCTTGTTTTTCAGCCAGTCAGCTCTTAACTCTGCTCTCCACTCTAAGAGGAGGTGTGTATCACAGATTCAGTACATCCCAGTCTTTGAAAACCCTGATAACATGCAGGGTATTCAGGGTATTGCCATTGTCTCTAATGACCCCATTCTAGTTAGGTTAGGTTAACATAAAACCAGACAGCAAGTAAAACAATTACCAGATGTTTACTCTTGTGCACCTAGTTTGATGATGCTCTTTTGCTCAGAATTGAACTTCGAGCTCTGAGAAAAATCTCAGCAGGACAAGAGCTGACTGTCAGTTATGTTGACTTCCTGAACCTGTCCGCTGACCGCCAGAAGAAGCTGAAGGACAGATACTTCTTTGAGTGTACCTGTGAGCAATGCACACAGCACAATAAAGACGACCTGATGATGGCTGCTGCAGAAAGCAAAGTGAGTATGAAGCTGCTGTTTAAAGTAGTATGATAATAGATGAAGTGATACAATCATGTTATGCATTATCTGTTTCTGCCTCTCAGCCCTCGGCAGATAAGGTCAAAGAGGTCACTGCCTTTAGTAAAGAAAGCCTGGAGAAGATTGAGGCAGCTCGCATTAGGGGCAATTACCATGAGGTACGTAATGCTCACTGCTATTCTATGACCATGAACTATGGCTGTCTGCCCTCAGTGTTCATGTGTTCATCTCTGTCAGGTGGCCAAATTGTGCCGCGAGACTCTGGAGAAGCAACAAAACGTGTTGGCTGACACTCACCTGTACAAGCTGCGTGTGCTCAGCGTTGCCAGCGAGGCACTGTCATACCTGCGCCGCTTTTCTGAGGCTGCAGACTACGCTCACAAGATGGTGGATGGATACACGTGAGTTCAAAGAGAAATTAATGTTTAAAATAATATATACAGTATAAGAAGTCAATAATATTAACTTCCCAACAGAGGTAGTTTTAGGTTTAAAAGAAAGAAAGAAAAAAATTAATTAATGCACTCAATTGAGTCGACCTAATGTTTTGTTTTTTGACAGGAAGTTGTACCATCCCAACAACGCACAGCTTGGCATGGCCATCATGAAGGCAGGTGTGACCCACTGGCACGCAGGACAGATTGAGCAGGGCCACGGTTTCATCTGTAAGGCCTACTCCATCCTGATGATCACTCATGGACCCAACCATGTCATCACAAGAGACCTTGAGGTTTGGTCACCTTCACTACACATTCATGTGTAAACCGTTATTTTTATAATGTGATATATTTTGTGGTTGCAGTCCATCCGTGCACAGACAGAGATTGAGCTGAAAATGTTCAACAAGAACGAGAAGGAGTACCACACCATGAGACAAGAGGTGCTGAAGGACAGTAGCGCCACAGACAAAAAGATTTAATGACAATCACCTCTACACTGCAAACATGATTAATCCTCTAGCTCAGAAAAATGTTACAAAAGCATTGTACTCAATCACAGTGATGAGCACCTACACCAACCACAGCTTGTACAAAGCAATCAGTCTTTTTGGTGGTGATGTCTAAAACAGTGCAGACAAAAATCCTAAAAGTGAGGCTATAAAGTAAAAATGATATGTTATTTTCAATTATTAGGAGATCATGTATTGTAAAACTAGGTAATTCTTTGTGATATATTATTGTAAACATACTCTTAACCCTCAGGCCCCCTCTCTCATTTTGGCATTTCTTATGCTAGGGTGATGATATTTGACAAAGATGTTCATTAATACATTAATTTTAGAATTTCAGTGCCACAACAAGAAAAAAATGAATTTTCAACTGTCTGGGCAAAAAACTCACATTGTTCTTTTTAAAAGACCTTTTTGGTCCCAATGACTTACATTAAAAATTACTTATTTTCATTCTACAGCCACCAGATCCACAATTTTTTCTTTGCATTGTGGGAAATAATTCCGTTATAATTCCGATTAGATAACATTGACTGTAGACCAGCTCTTTTAGAACTTCAAGAGGAAGACCTTTTTTGTAATGGGACAAAAAGTAAAAATGTATCAAAATTAGCTTTAGGACTAATCAGGGACATATCCGGGGCCGGTAATTCTTGCACTAACAAAAAAATACTTTGCATCTTTAAATAGTAAATAACGCATTTTTTGTTTACTAATATGTGGGAAATTATGTCAACAATCTGGCTTTTAGAGGGTTAAAAAAATTCAAATTAATGCACTTTTGTTATGTTTGATGAGGACAGGAAAGTTTTTCTTCAAGTTCTATATTTTTAAATGTGACCCAGTGACCTAAAAGGGCTTTAAGAGGAAGAACATGATTTTTTAGAGGGTCTGAGGGTTAAACATATTCTCCTCACCATTGTTGCACATTGGGTTCGTAAAAGGTGCCATAAAAATATAAGTAACTTATTAACGTTGCAAATGACTCAAGAACTAGAGGTTATCAGACAAAGGGAACACATTTTATTCAGTGCTCACCTTGTGATATAATGATGAAAAATCCTTACAAATAGAATGACACAAATCCACAATATGCTGTTTAAGAATATACTGCAGAAAAAAAAGGACAGACAATGCAAAACTCGTAAAAACATTATTCTTGAAAATAGATGCCCTGAAAATGCGCAGCTGCATTTTATTACAGATCACAGTTAGCTCTGAGAAGCGATGTGCTACAAGTCTGCTTCTAAGAACAAGTTCTGCATAGAGGTCAGAGGTCATCCCAAGTCTCCAGATCCCAAAGTGTGTATTGCTTCTCTAAAAGACACTTTGTGAACTAGTTAAGCATTTACATAATTATTTAAAAATGTATCCCTCAATAAAATAAAAAATATAAAAAAATTAAATAATGGTGAAATTAATCTCACAACAAGGAGAAGCCGAAATATTTTACAGTCTTATATATTACTTTCTGTGCACTAGTGTCATTTGAGATTTTGTGTGTCAAATTCATAAAGTGTACCACACCAGCAGATGAGACAATAAAGTGACAACTCTTCCCCACCTCCTCTGTCCTATTGGACCACACAGAGCTCTGTGCCAGACTGGCTGTGAGTCCCGTCTCTGTCTCTGTGTTCATCGCTCTCTCCGTCCAGGGACTGAGGCTCCAGACCCTGCCTTAACTTCCTATTAGCAGCTCTTTACCATCACTTGATGGAAGGTTTCCTAGGAAGTACTGGGGGACCAGCTCCACAAGCCTGTAGCAACACACAGGAACAAAGTTTATTTATACTGGATCTCATATGGACCATTTACTTAAATCTTACTGCCACATGTATTAAAAAGTACATTTGCCTGGCCCGGATATCAAATTTTTTTTAATAACATAGACAAAGGCCTGTTGATTCGATTTCCATGAGAATAACAAATTGACAGACATGCATACAAACAACATTCAGGAGTGGAAGCACCAACATACACAGAACTGATTCAGGACTGATGCAACTGAAAAAACACTAAACATTCAGGGATGGCTGGTATCAATGGGCTTGGTGGGCTAAGCCCTCCCTGTCATTTTCAAAGACAAAACATATTTAGTTGTTATAGTAAAATAATAGTATAATAATATTTAAATTTTTGTCTAATATGTGATTCTAAGCTTGCATTGTATTGGGTACATGCTCGCTATTGTTTTTTGTTTTAAAATAAACCAATATTGCCGCAAAGAATGGAAAAAGGGCTATTTTTGAATAGCCCAAGAGCTGCACGGCACATTACATTAATGTAGTGATTGACAGGAGTGAGTCCTGCCCCCGTTCATATCTACAGCATTAAAGACTAGATTTATTTAGCCCAGAGTCCTAGATTTGAGAAATCACAGAGCACGTAGTTGTGTCGCCTGTACTTTTGAGTGACTGCGGCAGTAATAACAAGCTATAGTGGTCAAAGTTGTTTAATAATGAAAATGTACAGCAGAGCAGATTTTGCAGGATTTTTCAAATGCGCTGAAATTAACTCGTTACTATTTTTTATATATATATATATATATATATATATATATATATATATATATATATATATATATATATATATATATATATATATATATATATATATATATATATATATATATATATATATATATATATATATATATATATATATATATAACTAACGGGACTGATTTTTGCATCTTCTTTTATTGTTAGCCTGTTTTGCCATTGTCAAGTTGTAGCTGTACAGTATTTGGGTAAAACAGTCAGGTAAGGTGCTGTTATACATTGGCTGAATTAGTTTAAATTGCTGAGTAGTACCTTGAAGTTATGTGCAAGCTTTTGTGTCACAACTTGGCATTAAATAATATTTTCTGTGTGTGGAAGCTGAGCAGTTGCTGTCTATGGCCTAATGTTCTGCTGAGTAGTATGCACTACTAATAACACTAGCCTCTCCACCCAGAGACACCACCAGCCGTCACTGTCAACACTAAATATTCAAGACCAATTAATTCAGATGAACTAGTGAATATGTCTAGCTGGCCATGCAACATCTATATCAAACTACAATTAACCTTCACTCCACTCTCCAGCGAGTGGTTGTGTCAGGAAGGGCATCCATTGTAAAACTCTGCCAAATTACCCATGCAAATTATTTTCTATGACAGCCCCGAAATGAAAAAGAATAGCCCAAAGGGTCTACAACTTGGAGAGGCCAGACTTCTGCTAAGGCATTACATTTCCACTCTAAATCCAGATATACACCAAAAAACAAACAATTAGTTCCTTTTCCTACTCATGATGTTTCCTGAAATATTCATAAAAATTGATTTACAATTACAATTTTGTAATAGTAAAGAATCCTTTAAAAATCTGGATCCAGACAGTGAACCAGTTTCACTCTTCTTCCTTGGCCCAATACTGACATTTTCTGAAATTGTAATTAAAATCTAATCTTTTCTTTCGAAGTTATCAACAAACTAACACCGGGAAAACGTAACCTCTTTGGGGGCAAAAAAATATGGTTAAAGCAAAAATTGTTTGTACAGATTTTAGGAACTACCCCTCATTAAACAACATCACAGGGCTATGTAAAACTGGTAATAGCAGTAGTCAAAAGGTTATAGACATAATGGAGCTGCCAGAGGCCACTCACATCTGGGAGTCGACTTCTGACGCGATAAGGATGCAATTGTCCCTGAGAGATGGTGAACTCATGGTACAGGACCCAGTTGGGGGGTTTGGGGCAGGGTTGGCGACACAAGTAAGACGAGAAAGGATGCAGGTGAGCCACGTGACGGTGAGTCAGCAGGAGGTAGTTACCTGAGCCGTCCACATCATGAGCAACCTAGAAAGAATTACAGCAATTACAAAATCACAATTTTACCTAAATATTAAACTATACATGTTGTATTACTTGAAAAACTTTGATTTGGTTGCAAATAAATAGTTGTTCGGTAAAACCTGTAAATCTAGCTGGTCGCTAAAATCATTTGAAATATTGCAATAAAACTGATGCTGAAAAAATCTGCAAGAATATACAATGCTTTTACTGACCTCCCAGAAGTGACTACAGTGTAATTTAGTAGTCTCATACAGAATACAAAAGAGGTTCTCCCACAAATGACAATAATAATAATAATAATAATAATAATACATCAATTTTATAAAGCGCTTTTCACACAACTCAAAGTCGCTTTACAATTTTTGATCTATTATTCATTCACTCCTCAGTTACACTCGGTGGTGGTGAGCTACTTCTGTAGCCACAGCTGCCCTGGGGGTTTTAACAAGAAATTCACAAATATTGTGTATAATTTAAATGTGCAATGCTATCCCTGTAAAAATATTGAATTTAATTTAAATTCATTTTGATTTACTTTGAGAAAGAAGCCTGAGATGAGAGCTTGCTTGATATTTGTGCAGTTGTTTTGGCAGCCAAATGCAGGTGGAGAGACTGGAAGCTCGATTCTTTGCATCACCTCCAGTAGCTCAGCTCGTATCACAACAGCCAATCGTAACGCAGCATGACTCAGAAAGTTTGTTATGCACCAAGCCTCATCCTGATTATCTGCAAAAAACACAGTTGCACTTTTAGGTAAGAGCTTTTATTTATAATAAAGCTGTTGTATATTGATAAGTGTCAGCTTACGCTCTATGAATGCCTTATAAATGTTAATCAGGGTCATGTGGTCTCCCTCAGTGTGCATTAGAGGTCGCCAGTGAGTTATGGCATCCTCCTCTTTGCTGGGATCTGCTGTTACAAAACAGGAAGGTGCTAAGGAGCAAAGAAGAAATGAAAATTAGGACTAAAATGAACAGTTGTAATATGTCTGCTGTCTAATTACCAGTCAACATAGCAGCAATGGTGAGTAGCTCATCAACGCAGTCGTACTCGCAGGCAGCAATGAGGGCTTTAGCAAGTGACGGCTCCAGTGGTAGCTCTGACATTATGATACCGACCTCAGATAGGTTCCCATCATCGTCCAATGCTGCCAAATAGTCCAAGTCCTCCAAGGCCTGCATCAGAGCCTCAGGAGCTGAGAATGAGGATATACAGAGTAACTGTGAGCAGTGAGTTTGGACTGAATAATTTGTGATTTTAAAATTTTGTACCTGGTCTGTCCAAGAACTTGCACTGTCCCATATCAGCAATATCGAGCCTCTTTAGCAACAGCACCAAATGGCTGAGGTTTTCCTCCATCACTCCTGGACAATGAGCTGCCTCCATCCCCTCTTCATAAAGAGTCTTTGGGTAAAGACGGACACAAAGCCCTGATAGACAATAATAATTATTATAATAATTATATTACTATTGATTGAAGTCATATCTATTACAATTAAAATTAATTAATACAAAATACTGGTATAAATTGCAGAAACAAGATACCAGGTAGGTGGCTTTTCACCCTCTGAGTTCGGATGTCTGCCTGCTGTTTGCTGACTGTTCTCAGAATCTGAGAATTTGCTCTGATTTGTGGATTGTAAACCTGTTGCACAAAGCACAACACATTTGTACAACTAATAATAATACATATATCAACTTAAAATAATAGATACAGTATATTTGGTTAAATTGTATTTGGCATAGACTCACAGTTTTAAGGTTCAACCCTGTGTCTATGACATAGCGAATTGCTGGAAGAGAGAAAGATGCCTCTCCGAGCGTATCTGTGAGAATAACTTTTCTTCTCACGCCTGTGGCTTCAGTTGTAAGTGCTGAGTCGTCCACATCGTTGGGACTCAGTGTAGACACTTCAGGCTCACACTCATAGACTCGCTGTGTCTGAGGCCCCAGACCACAATGGAGCGGGATGATCCGTAGAGGACCCAGCTGAGGACTCAAGGCTAAACTCTCTTTATCCAGCAGGGCGGCACACTCTTCAATATTCTGTGACACAGAATTCCTTTTTTAAAAACCACAATACACATTACAACATAGTACAAGACAGTCATACAATAGCTGAATAATAAAATTGACAAGGTAGCTGCACTATCTTTGGGTCACATTTTAAAAAATGACTTGTAAAAAATATACTGTTATTGATAATATGAAAAAAAAAGAAAAACAATGTGATGGAGGAAAAAAGAAGATAATGACAATTAGAAGAACTTGCTACCAGGTGTAAAATATGACCAATACCACCAAAGTAACAAAACCTCCCTGAATTTCCTCACAATTTATAGTGCTTGTGTGGCAGTACTGACCAGTATCAAGTGTAGGTTTAGGGCTTAGTAACACACTGATACCAGGACTCTGAGCAGGTTAATAAACAGTAGGTGTGGCAATACTGTTGACACAAAGAAGTACACAAATGTAATGTAGGTCAAAAGCATTGCCACTTGTGTTGTATAAAGTGAAGTCTCCATTGCCTTTGTAAGTGTGAGTGTATTAAGACACCAGACACCTGAATGCACCATAGGCGTCTCAGGTGTGCTGTCCCTGTTTCACTTCCGTGGACAAACTCCCAGTCCTTTTATAATAGTTTTCTCCTATAAATTTCATAGCTACATATAAAGTACTATATTTCCAAAATCTCATCAGAGAACTCTAAATAAATGCAGAATATATTCAAATAAATGTTCTTACAAAACTATCTTGAAATTTAATAGCCACAAACCTGTGGACTAGCCAAAAACACCATGACGTCACCTTCCTCTCCACGTCGATGCAGATCCAGCACCATGTGACAGACTGCTACTACATGGTCCTTCCCAGGCAAGACCTCTCTATACAATATTTCCACTTGATTGTCCACTAAAGGCTGGCTATCCCGCTCCTCTGGCACCTCTGTCTGATTTTTGGTAGGACCATCTGTAATGGGACTGTCCAGAGAGAGTTGAGGCACAGAGGGTCCGAGGAAAGAGGCGAGGCGAGGAGCTAACATTGGATGTGTAAGGAGCACTACACGGAAGTTGTCCGGTCTTTGCCGACAGACGTCGCACAGCAGTCCCAGCAGGACATCAGTGGGGACAGTGCGCTCCTGGAGCTCGTCCAACACAACTATCCCGTACTGATGTAGCAGTGGGTCAGACATCATCTCCTCCAGGAGATGAGTGTCACTGACAAACCTAGATTGAGAAAGTAGTTAATAGGGCATTTATTTTGTAATATTTAAAACACATACAAGATGTTTGGTTGACACGGTATGTAGATACTAAAAGAACCAAAGGGCAAAGGTGTGGCTTTGACTGGAGACAAGATTATGCAACATATTGTGTCATACAAAACTAAACTTTAAAGCCTTAAGATCTACCTATAAGGTGTTTCAACTGTAAATGGGACAGCAACAAGTATCTCAATATGAGTGATTTGAATACATTTTATATGTTTGCACAACTGTTGCCTCACCTGAGAAGGGTGTCTGGTGTGCAGCTGTCATCATGGGACACCCTGTAGCCCACCTCCAACCCCAGGCTCAGGTCCATCTCATCAGCCACTCGCAGAGCCAGACTCACTGCTGCCACTGAATATGGCTGGGAACAGCACACTAGGCCCTGAGAAAACTCATAGGAAAAGGCATACTCAAGACACCACTGTGGCACCTGCAGGGACACAGGGAAACAAGTATTTTAAGACATTAGCATTGTAGAGAATGATTAAATTAACACAGATACAAAAGGGGTGACATAAAGAATTAGATATACAAAAACAGTATACAGTTTGTGCTGTAAAATAATTCCATGTTATCTCTTAAGCATAAGAACTAGGCCACAGCCCACTGATATGCATTATGCTTTTGTATGATAATTTTATAAACTCACATGCAACCAATATAAAGGATGCATTGGCCCCTGCTATAATTAGAGGTTTAGATCAATGAAGCTTTTTCCCTACTGCTGTAAAGTTAGCTGATTACAGAGTGTTCAGGTTTCAACAAAGGAGTGTAATTTGGTCAGAGCGGTTTATTGTTGTTATTCATTAACTTTAAAGAAAGTAGAGTTGAGGGACATGTATAAACATGTCATGCCAAGAAACTCATTAAATGGTTATTTTATAAAGAGAGTGCCTTTTGCAGAGTTTAAAAGGTGATTACAAAAGCAGCCCACAGAAAGCCTACAGGAAAATATTGCAAATGTGAGTTTATTATTGAGATTAGGATGAGCAGTGTTTTCTAGCCTCCTGGCATTACCTGGGTACTTTTTCCCAATCCACAAGATGCACTGACCAGCACCATGTTGTTGCTCTCCAGCAGCTCCAGAAAGCTTTGCCTGAGTCTCCAAACAGGCAACTTTTTCCTTTCTTCCAAAAGAGCATAGTAACGTGAGGAAAATGGCAAACCATCGTAGGGGTTTACTTCCAGGTCTTGTAGCCCACCGTCATCCCCTCCATCACCATCATTGTCTAAATCTGCCGACAGCAGGGAGGACACAGACAGAGAGTCCAGGGTCTTGGCTTTTACTGTTGGTGATGACATCATCACTAGGACAAGTTTAAAGAAGGACTGTAGGACGGTTCACAGAGAAGCTCTATTATCTGCAAAGCGAAAGTGTCACAGTCACATGATGAAGAACAAACAACAATTACAGGGAGCAGGGAGTAAAACTTACAACACAAAATGCAAACTCTTTTTTTCAGTCTGTGTTCAATGTTGTTTCACACAGATCCTTTAAACATGCAGCATGTCTGGTATTCAACAGGAATCCACTTCTCCACCCAGATACCACTGGGAATGTGTGCCTGACAGCTGCGAGACACACACTGAAGTGGCTAAGTTGTAATATAATGTTGGCAGATTACAAACCCCATTATGCAGTTCAAATTAAGCAGGTTCAGTGAGTAATTTACAATAATTTATCAATCAATATACAGTAGCTTACATAACCGCATCTTACATCCTCAGTTAAATTCTTGCTCAATTTGATTGCCCCAAACAAGGATGCGCAATATGTCTGTTTAAAGGTTCAGTGTAGAAGATTAACTGAGGGAATCACCAAATACATTTTTAACAGTGACAACTTGTATCATTTATTTCAAAAGGAGACATAATGTCCCCGTAAGCCATAAATTTGTAATTTAAAGATAATCTAAGAGATCCAAAGCTTGGGTTACCTGGTAAACGTATCAAGTAATGAGCAAAGCCAGTACACGCAGTCCGTCCTCTTTGCAATGTTGTCTGCCCCCTCCGGGTTTACGGCTGCTAAACGTCCTTTCAGAATCGTAACAAAGCTGGTCCACAGCGAGGGAACACGGGGAATAATGTTATTTTGCTTTTCCGCGCATCTTTACCGTCGGAAGCTACATAATGAGAGCTGACAGTGACAGTAAAAGAAAGAGGTGCTGATGGTGGCTCTTGTTAGCATCCGCCATGTTTACTTGTCTGGCTGTCAAACCACGGGTTACATTCAGGGCTCCTCGGAAAACTGAAATAAACCCAGTAAAACGGGGCAGGCGTTCTTGTTAACTTTTATCAACAATCTCCCACTGTCAAACTAAAATGTCACAATTATTAAATACTCATTGGTGTATTGACATTAAAATTTAAATCACACATACAATTACGTAGGTTTGTTTTATAATAATTGTTAAAGTTTTTTGTACATTAATTTTGTTTCAGATGTAATTTTGTTTTGCACTTCTGGGCCAGCGTATAAAATATAAAATATAATAATAATATGATAGGCTGTGATACCATTTGCTCGGGCCCCTCGTCTGGAGCTATAAGCCACATTCATTTCACTGAAGCATAAACCCAATTTTCTCAAGACAGAGATACCTCCTAGTGAAGTAAGTTAACTAAATTTAGCGCCACCTTAAGGAGAGAAGACGTAACAAGGGCAAAATAAAAATACCTTTTATTACCTTAGATCTACCTTATTGATTAATTATAATATATTAATTATTAATTGTTTTATTTCAAAAAGCAGAAAGAGACACTATTTGTTAAAATTAAACAGTTTACTTTTTACATTCAGTAGAAGTGACACTTTTGCTGTGCAATCTTGAGCCAGAAAATGGTTATATTACATTACATATATTCCATTTGATTAAAAATGCTATATAGCCCATATAGCATCATAGATGCTCATAACTCTAAAACCACATGTTATTTGTAGTAGCAGACATTGTGTTTCCTGGCTGAGCCCACAAACTTAATCTTTTCTCTTAGTCTGTCCTCCCAGTCTTTGCACCAGTTTGGGCTCCTCTCTAGGTTTTCATATCTAGAAGGTAATCTGTACAACTCTTGCACTTTCTCAGGTAGGTCAAAAGTCAGGCCAGCCTTTTGAACAGCTGACTGAAATTTGGCTGGAGATGCTGTAGCAATGTAACACCTGAAAGAGAGGATTTAACATTAAATACTTAAGAATAAAATGTATATGGTTTCACATATCAAATGTAAAACACTAAATTAATTTGGAGATATTGTATATAAAAAATAAACAATTGTGTAGTTTCTATGATAAAAACAAATGCTGCTAGAGGGAAAATAAGGTTATTTGGTCAAATTAATAAACTAAATCCTATTTCGGTTTTAGGTGGCAAGTTTACCAATAACCACTATTTCAAAATAACAAACTAAAGAGTTTCCCTGTTATACAAACAGCGATGGCCAGATATTGCAGATCTGCAAGATCTATGGTCTAAACAGAAGTGCGTGTCCATGTGAATTTTGAATAGCGTACAGAAGTACAGTAAAGTCTAAGAGGATGGCTCTGGTCCAAAGAGGTTGCACTTAGCTCCTCTGGACCAATCAGACCTCTCCCTTCCCTATTTTTGACCTACTATTTTAGTAATAAAATGCAAAAAAAAAAAAAAAAAAAAAAGCTTTCTCTTTTGTTTTGTATACTTTTTTTTTTTTTTTAGCCCTGTCATATCTCCATCATCTGCACACATCTCTGTGATTAATTCACACGATTAGGGGATGACTGAAATAGGGTTTGAGTGCAGAGGCTTTTATCTGCCTATAATCCACAGTTGCACATGGAGAATTCTAATTCTATCTATCTTCTAATCTTGTAATGCTTGTGTGAGTAGTCTGCACCTGCTCAAACAAAGAGATTCAATTTTTGACTGACACGCCTTATATTTAGACCACCACGACCCCGGTGTTGGCAGTGAAGCGGGGGACAAGACACCACCATATCTGCATCATCGCCAGCTTGCACCATCCAGAAGATTGGGCCTGGAGTATCTAACCTTAGCAGCTCAGAGCTGTGGGGACAGTGGTAGTGATGCCACACAGCAACAGCTGTATGAGGACACAGAACATACTGGTTCTCCTCCCAACACTTCTTCATGGTCTCCAGAATCCCATTATCACTCACTGTTCCAGTTGACAGCACTTGCGAGAGCTAGATATTGTAATAACAATATAATGTTAAAGAGAAGGACTCAACATAAGCATGTTAAAGTTTGAATTGTACCAATTTATGGTGATTTTCAGGCAGAGTGTGTCTATGTGAATGTTGAAACTCCTCCATCAGTTTCTTTACATAAGCTCCATCTTTGTCCAGCAGAAGCCAGAATACCCGCTCCATGTTGTATGGGTCCTACAGGGACCACCAATAAAAAAAAAAAACACATAACAAAACTAAGCATTTGTTCATATATTTATACATGTTTAACAATATAAATGTGTTTATTTGTCAACATATTGATCAATATGTATTGTAAATGCTCCACCTGAATGTCTATAGCAGGGGCCAAGGTTTGCAAGATATTTGGTGCCATAGAAAAGTCCCCTGCGGTTACTGCCCTGTGTACAATATCATTAGAGTTCACCATGGCCACAAGCCTCAGGGGCAAACCCATCTGCTTCACAATGTAACCAGCTAAGGCAAAGAGACCAGTTTGGAGTGGTTATTACATACAACTCAGTGATTAAGCTTTACATTGGATTTTCTATACATCAGGTCAAATAATAATATTGTTATTAATGTTTCACCTGCAATGTTTCCAGCCCCTCCAGTGGGAACCACCACTTCAAGCTCTGGTAGGGCTTTGAGGTCCGTGGCTTGGTCCAAGTCAATAAGCTGAAGATATGCGTAGATAAAGTGTACTAGCTGGACCATGACTCTGGACCAGTTCACTGAGTTCAGACTCATAAGACCATGAGATTTGACAAGATCCTGGTCAGCAAACAGTCGACGTAGTGGCTGATCAATTTCATCTGAACAACCGTCCGCTGTGGACATACAACATAAAGCACAACTAAGATTTCATTTTGTGATCTACAATACAATGTAATATGTACCTGCAAATACATGGACATTATCCTCGAGTGCTGTGATCATGTGTTTCTCTTGGACTGGGGTGATGCGCCCTCTTGGATAAACAACTATGACATCCAGTCCAGACAAACCTTTAGCACTCTGGATAGCAGAGCCTCCAGTGTCTCCCGATGTACCTGATTTAAAGATGTAAATGTTCAGATCAATATTAAATAAAGGTTTCCATTTTTTGGTTTTGTTTGTCAATTAGTACTCATAGGGTAAGAACAAAAAAAGCAAATGAAATAGTTCAGTGGTCGCTATTTCATTTATCCTGACAATGGGAGCTAAAACTGTGTGCAAATTGCGCAGGTTGGAGAAACTTGCAATTTTTTGTGGAGGAAAGACTGCTGCTGTTTGTGGGGCACTGAAAATAAGATTTAATGTTTTAAAAAGGGCTCATTTACAAAAATGCAATGATAATGTATTGTTTGCAATGTCCAACCATCTTCTCCCGCTTTATCCGGGGCCGGATCGCAGAGGCAGCAATCTATGCAGAGATGCCCAGACTTCACTCTCCACAGACACTTCCTCCAGCTCTACCAGGGCGACCCCAAGGCGTTCCCAGGCCAGCTGAGAGACATAGTCCCTCCAGCGTGTCCTAGGTCTTCCCCAGGGCCCTCCTCCCAGTGGGACATGCCCAGAACACCTCCCCAGGAAGGCGACCAGGAGGCATCCAGAACAGATGCCCGAGCCACCTCAGCTGGCTCCTCTCGATGCGGAAGAGCACTGGCTCTACTCTGAGCTCCTCCCAGGTGACTGAGCTCCTCACCCTATCTCCAAGGGAACGCCCAGCCACTCTGCGGAAGAAACTTATTTCGGCCGCTTGTATCCGGGACCTTGTCCTTTCGGTCATGACCCAAAGCTCATGCCCATAGGTGAGAGTAGGAACGTAGATCGACCTGCAAATTGGGAGCTTCACCTTTCGGCTCAGCTCTTTCTTCACCACAACAGACCAATACAATGACCGCATTACTGCAGACGCTGCACCGATCCGTCTGTCAATCTCACGCTCCATCTTTCCCTCACTCGTGAACAAGACCCCTCAATACTTGAACTCCTCCAACTTTCAATGGGATGACAGCAAAGAGACAAAATTTACTGGGGGGACAGTGTTAAAGTTGTGTTCATCTCATGTGCACTGAGATGTGTATCATAGGTCCTAACACATCTCTGGCCGGCTTGAACTTGCAGCATTGTCCCTTCAACCTCTGCATCACATCTATAGAAAGGAGACACTCTCTCCCTGACAGTGAGGTTTACTGTGAAAGGTGCAGCCTGATTTTAAAAGAGAGAGGTCTAAAAGGTCTCTAACACATCCATGGGTCCATCCACAACAGCTGATGGACAACTGGGTCAAGGCTGAACTCCTATGCCCCACTGCACTTGGCTCTCACTGGATATCCGTTCGCAGAGACAGTTAGTATACTTTTATTACATACAGGCTACCTGATACATTTTTAGATGCTTGAAGGATTACTTGTTCTGCGAGACATACAGACTTTTCCTTTCCTGTCTTGTAAACAGAGGATACTTATCTATGAAGTAGTGAAAATGTAATGTACAGTAGTAATATGTAATAGAAGGAATGAAGAGATACTGGCCCCTGAAAGAAGCTCAATCTTCAGGCCTTACCTACAAGAACAGTTGCTCTGCGATTCTCCTTATGCAGAAAGTAGTCAAGTAAACGCACAGTACAGGTCATAGCCAAATCCTTAAAGGCCAATGTGTCTCCATGAAAAAGCTCCAATACAGACAGACCATCCTTCAGATGTGCAATCCTGACAACCTCAGGCACAGAGAAACCTAAGAGAGCGGCATGTAGCAGGGCTGGAATAGAGACAGAGCATAAATTAGCTTATATCAACAATTTTTTATTTATATGTTTGTTTTTTGTTTCATCAGGTTGATACATTGTTTGAATCTTTCTGAATTGAAGTTTCCCCAAAATATTAAGAAAGAAGGTGTTAGTTTTATTGTTACACCTTTAAACTTTACTTTATTTGTTTATTTAGGACAAAAACACACTATTAACTACACCCACCTTCTAAATCCTCTCGGGGTATCAGCTCTGTGGGGATGAACAGAGAGGCCACCTCCACCACCAGTTTGGGGTAGGACAGCTTCCTCCAGTTCATCAGTGTCTCGGGACTCAACACTGGGACATTTTCAGGCATGAACATCCCCCCATCTGGGGCAAAACCTGAGAACAACACATCCCGGAAGTCCCAGCCATAGACCTCGCCACGAGTGCTGCAGTACCTCATCTTCACTTATCAAAAAGGACAAACTACACAAAAAGCAACAAGTGTGATTGTCATCTGCTTGTGAAACTGCTTAAAGTGACTAATGACAGTAAAATATGAGCTGCAATTTCGTTATGTGCCACATTTGCACTAAATAATGAAATCACAAATCTGAGAAGTCAGAATGCATGATGAGAAAAGAATACACAGTAATTGTTTTACCAGAGCTCATAGTTTGTAAAGCTACCCATTTAACAGCAATGTACTGAAAAAACTTGACTGAATTAACTTACCAGTTTCTTTTACTATACCTGTGTATACTCTTTGTGTCTGAACAGCTTCGAATTCAATTTGTTTCTAATTCTTAGAAACAGAGTTAACTCTAGTCCTACGTTTTGGACCTTGATGAAGGAAATGAGAACTGGACTTTGGAATGAGCTGTCTTTGAGGAATGCAGCTCACCTGTAGCCTGCTGTGCTTTCTTTCTTTTTTTTTTCTCAATATTATTATTTTAACAACAAATAACAAAGGAGGAGCATACATATGTGAATGTTGAACTATGTGTAGAACAAAATTATTTTTTTTACAGAAAAAACTGTACAATGGCTGGTGGCAAATAAGGTTCTCTTAAAATTACAAATAGACCTATTATATATATATAAAAAGTAGCCTAATATTTAAAACCAATGGTATGAAGCAGTTTATTTAGATTCTGCAAATGTAAACAATTGAATCGCTTTTATCCACAATCTGTCACTTTTAGTGATGTAACTTTCCAAAATGTGTGGTTGGTATCTCATGATTGAGATGGGAAATTTGTTTTGTAAAAGGTTTATCTTCTAAACTTCTAAAAACTTTTCGTCCAATCTTCAGAGAGCATTTTTCCAACACATATGACCCATCGGCCTATCTATCTGTATTTGTTAAGACTACAGTTTGCAGAGAATAGTCCAACGAGATTGTGAGTCTCTAAGTGCAAAGACATTCCCAGGATGCATAATATTGTTTTTACTAGATCGATATGAAAATGTAGCTATTATCAGTGAAATTGTGTGTTGATAAGGATTGTTGCCCGTATGCACGTTAGCTTACTAGCTAGCCACTGCCACTGACCAACTTGCGGCGTTAATGTCCAAGTTCCACGTAGAGTTACGGCTAATAGCGCTGTGCTAATTATCCTACTCATGGATAATAAGAGCAATATCTACGCTGTATCTATAATACAGCCATGGTCCTACTGTATGCCAAATGCAAGGCGTAGGCTACTAGCTACTAGACATGTAATTAGAAAATGAATAACAGCTAAGTACAATATTATTAACAAAAGCTCGCGAGCCCCTAGTGGCTGCGGTTGTCACTACAGAGTCATCCTCAGTTGTAAAAATATACTGATATATTGTATATGCCATCACTTTAATGAACATGTGCAAAAAAGTAAAACATATGCTGCTAAACACTTATTAGACATTACAAAATTGTGCTCACAAAATTGGAATCATGCAATAGAAGACACGCTACCCCAAGCACTTTACCCTGAAGCACAAAAACACATTAAAAAGAGAGATGACTCTCTCAAGAAATGTCTGCAACACTGGGTCAATACAACATTGGTGTTTTGTGTCTTATCTTCAACACTTTGCATTCAAAATACAGAAAACATTCTGGATGTGACTGGGGCTGACTGTGTAATGTAGCCTTTGTAACCATCAATCGGTTAAATATTTTAGGAGCCACTTTTGTAGATAAAAAGCATAAAAACAAAACATTTCACTGAAGGTCAGATAAAATTATTTCCAAAATGTTGTTCAGGGTTAGCAATACCATGTATTTGTTCATTTGCACATTTCCCTTTGTTAATCATGTTTTTATTTGTAGCAAATGCCTACTTTATTAATAAGACAGTTGTACCAGACTGACCTTTTGACAGAACCTTAGAAGCAAACAAAAAAGTAAATTTCATTTGGACCTTTTTGGTTTTTAGATAATACACAAACCGGTACAAAAACATGGTAATTAAATATACAAAAATGTAAAAGGTGTTATTGTAATTTTACAGATTAGAGAACAAATCAAAAAAATTGGGACCCTATGATACCAATATGTTTCTTTATACTTGTTTACATTCAGTTGTATAAGGATAAAATGTAAGATTTATGGTTTAAATTTTATTTTTGAAAATATGATGGTAACTAAAATGTTCTTTTATGCCTATTTAAATCCATGGGTAACATAAAATAAATAACATTTATTTAAAAAAAAATGTGTTCAGTTAGTTAAAATGAAAAAAACAAACATCATAGTTTGTGCCATTGTTTTAAAGATACTACATGTAAACTGAAATAAAGAGGAAATGTAATTTATGTTCAGTTAAAAAAAATGTATTTTGTTGTTTATAATTTCAGACCCAAGGCTCAATAAATAATAGAGGGTTGTGGTGAAAGAGTCATATCACAATAAGGCAATGTATTTAGAAACAATGTATCCTATTTCACTTCATTAGTATATATATATATATATATATATATATAAGGCATACATGTTACATAAAAAGTCTAAAAAATGTTTTAAGGAACAATCATGCACTATTGCTCAAACTATAAATATTTGATAGATACTGTACATAGATCAAGTGGCATTGTTGTTGGCTTCATTGCTGAGCATTTCCAGCATGTTAATGTACTAAAATTGGTAGTGCAGGATAAATGTAGCAGATGTTCAGAGCAAACATCATTATTAGATCATTAGAAGTCTCCATAGGAGAAATGGCTTAAGGAGGACAACCGCAAGGTGCAAGTGGCTATCTGCTCCTTGCACCAACAAAGCAATACTTAAGCTGTCCTTTCTGTTTCTATGGCAGTCCCCACTGACCAAACACACATTAAGTAAAAAAGAAGTCTGGGCTCTTTACTGGGCTGGGTTCTCCACATACAAGTTATGAATTATCTTGCAGGTCTTTGGCTTTGGCCAAAATAGTTTGTACATCTGAGATCGGATAATCCTGAGAAGAAAAAAAAAACATCAGAAAAGGAGGTAAAAATGACCAAAATAAACAGACATTAGGTCTTATTTTTGCCACTCTACCTGTAATAATCTCATATTCACAGTGAAGTCTCCTGCCAGCAAGTTTTGTCTGATAAGTCTGTGCACAGAGGAAGACAACAGACCTGTTTAGTGATATTGCAGATAGTCTCATTAAATAAATAATGCCGAGTAAAACAAAATACTCACATAAGCATGGCACAGCAGACTACAATCAGGAAGTGGAAACGGTCCTGATCCGAGAACAGGGTGTCCCAAATACGGATGACATCTGGCAGGAGGAACTCTTGTGATAACAACAGGGTCAACCATCGGAATGTAAAATATTGGGGTTTGATGTTCTGCTCCTCCTGTGGGGGAGAGAAACAATGTTATATATTATAATAATATTATTCCTTACAATTTTAGGACCCTGTACTGCAAAGCTACTTATCTTCTATCTTGAACTTATCCTGGATATATCCCGCCTACCCGGATAGACAAAACCAAACATGAATAAGCAGTACTATGAAGAGAGTTAATCCTGAGTTTCTCTGTGAAGCTCCATGTTCACAGCTGGCAGAGTTGGTGCTTAATGACCAATCACGCCAACGTCAGAGACATATAACTACCAACTAGAAACAATGATAAACCATAGATCTTTACACTAAACTCATGAAAAATGTAGCACACAGAACCATAGACTGAATGTCATCAAGTAGTGCAAAGACTAATAATGAGACAGTGTGTGCACTCTCCAGTTGTTAACATGTAACATTTTTATGACAAAGTTTAACCAGAGGGTTTTAATATAACAAAAACAATTTGAGTAACTCCAGACAAAATACAGAATAATTTACAAATTACATGTTTAAAAATGTATGCCTTGATAAAATGGTACTTTACAGTGTCTCTAATGCTCACTGTATGTTGGTGATCTCGTCTTATGCACTTTTCTTTTTTCACTGTCCGCTGCAGTTTTTTCCTCCTTTACACCAATAGCTCATTTCTCATCATAGATTGATCAAATTCACAACTTCTTATACCGGAACTTATCCAGCTTTGGACCAGTTCAGCTGTTAGCATAAGTTTCCTTAAATATCTACCGGGATAGGAAGTGAACTGGGTTTGTGGTACCGAAGACCCAGGGTTAACCTCAAAGTTGCCTTGCTAACTCTCTATTCCAGCTTTGTAGTACAGGGCCCTGGTTGGATAATATGATGTGCTGCAGTTTTCTGACAACTTACCAATTTCAGATATAGCTCTAAATCTTTGTCTTTAAGCATAGAGTACACACTTTCCATCTTGTAGGTGATGCCACACTGTGAATCATCAAGGCTCTTAATAAAGTTGTCTCTGTTTTCTGACATCAGGTTTGTAAAACAGAAGAATGTGTCTGCTTCAGCATGCTCTGAAAATAAAGCAAGGGGGTTAATCATTTGAATTATTGTGTTGCACGTATAACTGTATACTCTTACCTTTCCACTGGCTGTTAGGATCTGTAGCAAAGGTGTAATAAATTGGGCCTACAATCTCATTCATGCCCTGTACGTAAGCTATGCCAGGGTTCAGCTTGGCATATATGAACAGGATTCGCTCCACAACCTCCCAGTGTGCTTCACTTCCGTTGGGCAGCACCTCGTATTCATTTGACGGATAGAGGTTCAGAGCCTTTCCAGGAGAGCTAACCTAAGAGAACACAATTAAACAGACATTATTTTATCCCAAAAACAAAGCAACCATTATGCATAACAGTGACCTACATTGGTGACTCCACTGCGGTTGCGATTTACGGTTTGTGCTTTTAGTGTAGTTTGTTCCACGCGCCGCCGAAGTGTCTCATATTCATTTTGGGGGTCTAAAATGAGTTGGCATGGGTAGTCAGTAGGTCGCTGGAAGAATGCCATGTCTGGATATAGCCGCCTGTAAACATTTAACAGTAGAGTACATTCTTGCTAGGTGTATACTTTATTTTCTTGATGAAAATTTATTCATACCTCACATCCTTGTCAATCTGTAGAAGAATTTCATTATCTTTGAAGTAGTTATTCCACCTGCTGTCTGGGTTTGGATTGAGAGGCTAAAAAACAAGCCAATAATTACACAGACAAACACACAGATACAGCGACACATATGACCATAGTAAAGCCAACTCACATGGTCCTCCAGGGTCACATCTTCTCTGGAAAGGCCCAAGTTTGCTTTGGCAATACCAGGTTGAATGATCATTTCTTTTAGGAACTGTGAGTACACTTCCCTTTTGGTGAGTAAAATACAAATACACTTTTGTTAGACTGTTAATAACAAATTCAAATATAATAGTTTTACACATCCCATATTTATTTTCTGTTATTTTTAACTAAATACAATATTTTCTAACTATAATTTGACTTAGCTAATCAAGATAATACATTTGTATACAATTATTAAGGAACATTTAAAGTTTATGGAAGACACAGAGAAAGCTCTTGTTAAATTTAGTTTCTTGCCAGTGTCATAGTGAGCACACTATAATGAACAACATGAGGCTGCACGATTCACAACTTAAGTGTATATGTTTATTTACGTCTAGTGACCTAACAATATTACATAATGCCAATCAGCTATTTGTACTGATTTGTGGCAGCTGAGGTTACTAAAAAGTGCTTTAAGGAAATGTTTGAGCAAACATAATTAATAGTTCTATATCACAAGTAATTGGTAAGAAGTACCTCTGCTTTTTTAGAAAAGACTCCCATAATGTCTGATCAAGAGGTAGGTAATTGAGAAGAATCTAGAAAAAATACAGAAATTATTAAAAACAACAAGCTGACATCAGGTCAAATTAAAATAATGGCCATATAATAAAACCCCAAGTAGTTGGCAGGGACCCAAAAGTTACTTCAAGGGTAGTGTCAATGTTCAGTTGATCCTAAAAGTGTTTCAATGAATTTAAATGTAATGGTGAAACAGAAATACAATGCCATATAGGTAGACAATTAACTTAAAAGAACTTAAAAGATTGGGTCCCACAATCAGAACAGAACAGCTGAGAAACACTGCTATGAAAGACATTTTGTTATTTTTACTAACCATTTAAACCTTATTTTACCATGCACCATTTGACTAAAATGTCTAAATGACAGGCTGTAATCTATCAACCTACTTACTTTCCAGCAAAGTGCCCGTATACCTCCTTCAAATGGGATACCTACAGCAAAAAAAGAAGGTATTTCAAAGCTCTCTAACAATTAAAAAAGTACTTAGTAAATAAAATTAATACAGAAAAATCACCATTGAAGCACAGTTCTTGCAATGTCTTCAAATTTATATTTTCTTCACTCAGTGCTACTTTAAATTCGTGTATTCTGCAAAAGAAAGTCATATTTTACTGGATGACAAATAAACATGGTGTACTTTGTTTGGGCGTTTGCACAAATCTCTTCAAACCTGCAGACCAGTATTCATAACATTTAAATACACTACATAAACCGCATAAGACAGAACAAAATGTGCCAAAGGAAATCGGCAAGCAGAAAAACTACACTGCAATGAATGCAGCTACACCGACTGAACACTAGATGGTATGTTTAGCAGTTACGAAATTAAGACATCATGGCTATTATTCATACATTATTAAACAGACTCTAAGCCTAGTCAAATGTTATGAATATAATAAGCAGAATTGATGCACAGTTAGCGGCGGGTCACAAAACACACTACGACTAGATAACAGCTGCTAAGGGATGGCTAATTGTTAGCCAGAAAGGAAGTGTGGGTCAGCTGATGTGCTAACATTGAGCTAAACAAGTTAGCATTAAACGTCAGAATAATAGGGTTAGCATGCAGCGGAATGCGCATACTAAATACGTGTTACATTAAAATCAGTGTGTTTTTTGTAATCCGGAAAACAACGTTTGAAGAAAACTGCCGTAAATTGGTGTTGTGTTTGGGCTTAGCTAGCTGTGATGCTAGCCTATCCCTGAAGTTTTTGTGGTATGGTTGGAAGCTGCAAAATTAATGATGAAACTAGCACAAGTTACTGTTACGTTACACACTCCGCATGAAACGCAAAATAAATATTACTTTTTGCCCTACCTATGTTTGTATGCAGTAGACATGTCTGGACAAGCGACCGTGGTGTAACTCTGTTAAAAATGTATTGAATTATTGTCCAGAGGAAGTCCTCCTCTATCACTTCCGTCTTCACCACAGTGCAGTGGGCTGTCTGACTAACTGCAGGTGTCATGCACAATATACAAGTGCTATCCAAACAATTACAATATTATGTAAACGTCCATTTTTCTCTCAGAGGTTCAATTAAAAAAGTGAAACACAAATATATAGTTTCAGTAAATACAGAGTAAAACATGGGGTCCTCTCTGTGGAGGGGTGCAGTCATGAGGATAAACCACAAAAGATTATTGATAAAGAAGCTGCTGCTCACAGAGTGCTGTATTAAAGCAGATTACTAGACATTTGAGTGGAAAGAAAAAAAGTGTTGAAAAAGAGATGGACAAACAGCAGGACAGCTGCATCCTGGAGAAGTCATGAAAAACCCAGTCCAGAACTTGTCGACTGTGTTAAGGCTTTTTTAAATCAGAGACAAGGTCCGCAGCATCTTTTCTAATGAAAGTTAATAGGCCACTGTTTTTCCTGAAGTATGCCAACACAGCCTTTTACTGTGGAGTTTTATAGGCCTACATGATTTCCTTCTGCTCACAAGCTTTATGAAGATGATAATTTGATCATCCGGCAGGACTTGTGATCCTGCCCACAGTGCCTAGAGTACCAGACACTTGGACACTGGGTATTACTGGGACAGACGGACCAGTGAACTCTCCAGACCTGAGCCCCAGAGAGAATCTATGGAGTATTGTCCAGAGGAAGATGAGAAACAGCAGGCCCAGAAACACAGATGAGCTGAAGGCTTCTGTCAGAGCGACCTGGGCTTCATAACACCTCAGCAGAGCCCCTCCAGGACACACCGCTGAATTTGGGGTTTTCTTTAGCTGTAACTGTGAGCCATAATTATCAAAATTATGCAATATCAATGTTTGAAATGTTTCACTCTGTATGCAAATGCACTTTTACATGTTAATCTAATTTATTATAGAGCACCATGTACTGTCCATCATCAGATGTGTCAGCACAGAGAAGGTGTATATAGTAGTCACATTCTCTACTCTAAAAATGTAGGCCTAACAATACATGGAAAAAATATTATAGGTTACATAATGAAAGAATATTTAGGTTATTTAGTCTACTCAAATATGAAATCTGTAACTCTAAGGTTATTTAATTCATCTTGATTGGTGTACTGGAACAACAATTCAAGGTTTTGAAGTAGTTTAGGAAATGTGCTAAATGAATAGAGAGACCAAGGCATGTTGTCACACTGGGTAAGTTTTCACACAAATTAGTTGTTTGTTTAGCTGAGATATAGCACCAGAAAATACATTTTCACAGTCAAAAGTATTTTTTTATCAACACTATTGTTGTAAATTTCCTCTACATTTGAATCTTAAAAAAAAAAACTGCAACTGTAGATGATTAACTTAAGTCTAAAGTTCTGTGCATGTTATCCAGTTTATTACTTTAAGAATAATATAACTCAGAGTATTGCACCCGGTGGGTGCGGGGCAACTTGTCATAGTGATATTGGGGTACATTTGAAAACCCCACTTTTATTTGAGATTAAATATTAGATACATTATTGATCCCAAATGAAAGTCATTGAACATAAGCAATGTCATTCCCATGATGCAATTCACAGAACACCTTTCTAATGACTGGGGGTCTTTCACAGAACAGAAATGTAACCTCTAAAACTGAAATTACACCATTTTGTTTACACATTGCATATAATATAGCAACATTTGTTCTATAGGCCAAACAGCAACACAACTATCTCAGGTCCCTGAACTGAAGATGCCTCTATATCAAACAAATTAATACTTTTGGATACTTTGTATGTAGATGAAGATAGTATTACATTCAAGCTAGAAAATATTACAACAGCAAATGTATTGTTTTTTAATTAGTTGAAAAAGTCCAGTGTGACATCTTACCCCACTTGTTGTCACTCTTTTCCATCTTGGTGTTTAAATGGCTAAAGGTCTGTACTTAAACAAGATACAAAAATTGAATGAATCGACAGATTATACCTCAGACCTTGCATTATAGTTTTTAACGCTCATCAGTGTCGTTAACCAGCCCTAAGAAGTCATATCAGTTAAGTTAGTTTCACATTTTGTTTACGTAGTCCTTTAATTTATTTACTTTATTGTAACATTTAATGACAGTAAGATACCTAAATACTATTTTTTAACCATACAAGACACAGATCGTGGACTGTACGCAGCGGGGCTGGGTGTAGGTCAGGATATTGGGAGAGATTAGGAGAAGGGTTGGGGACAGGAGCAGTACTAGTACTAGTACAGTACAAGTAGTAGGAGGAGTCTGTTTGTTGACATCGGACGAAAACCAAAATCATATGAGTGAAGATTGGCTGTAATAACTCGTTTTATCGCCCACACCAGGACACCTCGCCTTGGCGAAGGCTAAGGTAGACCACCTCCTACAGAGACGTACATTCAAACACCGCTGACCACTGTTTGTAGTTTGCATATTCCACACAAACCTGTGAGCTAATGCTAGCTCTGCACCAGCTAAGTTAGCTAACATCATAGCACCAGAGAAAGTCATCGGTAGCTAAGCTAATTTAGACGCTGAAATGCACCGGTGACACCGTATAGGTGAGAAAATACTTTATTTACAATTACAAGTTGTGGCCTTGGGTAAATTTAATGTATTGAGTAAGTAGACTAACAATTGCTTTGGCAGTATCTATGAACTGTTAGTGTTGTTAAAGTAAATTATTCTTAGCTAGCTGCCTTGCTAAGTTGCTCAGAGCCTGGACCTATGAGTCCAGTGCTGTATAGTATCATCATCTTATAGTGGTCTTAATGGCCATTAACAGACTGTGCCATCTAACTCACTTGCCTTACCATCTGCTTAATTATCTTTGTTAGTAATGTTTACCAAATGAGTCGGCTGCAGTTATACACTGTTGCTAACTAACCATAACCTTAGTAGTTTTAATAGTTCTTCCAAATAGAACATATTAAGGTGTGATATTTTTGTTTATTTATTCAAAAAGGTATTAATATAAGAAAAAAATCGTTTGGGATGTTTTTACATTACTAATTTGGGACTTGTATCATTTGTTCTTGAATATTTTTTTTACTTTCATCCCTAACTTGTTGTGTCTGCAGGCTACCTGCACTGCCTTTTCACTGATCAGAGCTGGAGAAGAAGGGGCTAGAATGGCAGCCAAAGCAGGAGACAACCCTGATAGCCTAATGACTCTGGCAACAGTGTTTTGCTTGAAAAATCTCAGGAAAACCATGTGTTACCATGGGTTCAGAAACAAGCTTTGTCTCCGATCTGACATCTTTCTTCCAAGTGAAATCTGTGACAAGTTGGTCAACACGTATGTAACTTACAAATCCTATTATCTTTAGTAGTTCCTTATTTTTGCACCTCTTTGTTTACTGTTGAATTATACAAGAATGATTGGCTTAATTTTGCAACAGATATATGGAGTTGGTCCATACAAACAGTAATTTTGAACCCGAGGAGAGCTTCTTCCAACTTTTCTCAGACCCCCGAAGCACTAGACTCACCCGGGTACAGCTAAGAGAAGACTTTGTACGTGACAAAGACCTTGAAGCTATAAGAAAGCAGGTGAGATCCCATAGTTTGGTATCTGTTTTCATTGTCTTCTTTTTGGTAAAAAAAAAAAAACAAGTGCATATAATGTTAGTTTATATTAATTATTTATCTATTTCATTCTTCACCAAAAGTATAACTGGATTTCTACTTTGATGGTTATTTTGGAGATTAATACAATTCTTTGCTCTTCAAGGATCTTATTGAGCTTCATCTCATCTACTGCAACAATTTGTCATCACGCAGCTTGAAAACTCTGACTTGTTTTCGGGAGACTTTAGTTTCACTTTGTATCTTCAGCTGCAGCAGCATATTTTACAAAAAGGGTGGTGCTCCACTTGCTTGTAACGATGACTCAGAGGACAGTCCTACTTCAAGGCAAACATTAGAGACAGACTTTAACTTTGAAGGCTTCAACCGCCTCCGCTTGCTCAACCTGGGAGGCCTGTCTGAAGAGGTGGACGTTGAAACCCTCCTCAGACCACTCAAATCTCTTACATCATTAGACCTATCTAATGTACAGTTGCAAGGTACAGCATTTCTGACCCAGTGGAAAGACAGACTGGCCTCTCTTGTTCTCTATAATGTGGATCTATCAGAGGAGCTGGTAAACATTGTTCTGGAGCTTATCAATCTCAGGTAAGAACCACTCGTCTAATACAGCCATACCAACAACTCTCAAAACAGTGATTCAACTAATAATGCCATAATATGGACACATTTTAGTGTAAGTTGTTCCAATCAAAACAAAAAAGTTCAAGAAATAGTAGGATGATTTTTTTATAGTATATAAGCATAAACATTTTAGTGCACATATAATCAAATGTATCCACATTAACTTAAATTTGACCATTTTGTCAGAGTATGAAAAGTTTTTGATAAACCTCCTGTTTTGTCTTAGGCATTTGGACATCTCCCGTGAGAGCAGGAAGGCCTCTAAATTTAAGATGACTAAAAAAATCCTTGTAGCCATTGTACAGCGACTGGTCAACCTGGTTTCTTTGGACATCTCTGGACACATTATGCTAGACAACTGCACAGTTCCACACTTTGAAGAGGCTATGGGCCGACCAAGGTAAATGTTTAATTTTGGTCATTTAAATAACATGCACATTTAAAAACATTACTACATTTTTTACAATAAAAAAAAAAAATCAGAAAAATTATATCTGTGTTGTCTCTGCTCTTAAGTATTGAGCCATGCAAAAGTAGCATCTACCCTTTCCAAGAACTGAAAAGGCCTCTGCAGTTTTTGGGCTTGTATGACACCACTCTCTGTAATGTTACACACATCCCTGCATATAAGGTACGTTGTACTTGTGGAACTTTTTAAAAGCCTAAATGATGAAATCCTTGTGTTTAAAAGTTTTATTAAATCATATGGATGTTCCGGGTTTTTTTAGTCCTAACATTTTTATTTTGAACTGGACACTGAGAGTGCACTCTGTACCTTAAAGGTAACTGGGTCAAAGAATGAAGACCAGGTTTTGAATGCTATTGAAGCTTACACTGAATTTCGGCCAGAGTTGGCCCACAGAGCCATCAATCAATTATTTGACATCGCCAGGATACAGCACTGCGGCCAGCTTCTCAGAGCTTTGCAAGTAAGATTTCATTGTTACTGCATTGAGTTTGTGTTGTCTAATATGACTGATTGACTGTTTCTTCTTTAGCTTGTTATTGCTGCACTTAAGTGCCACAAATATGATAAGAGTATCCAGGTGACAGGCAGTGCTGCCCTGTTCTACCTGACCAACACAGAGTATCGCAGTGATCAAAGTGTGCGATTGCGTCGAGAGGTTATTGAAGTCGTGCTGAATGGGATGGAGCAGTACCAGGAGGTTACTGTAAGTATTCATCCCAATGCACAGGTTATATCACCTCAGGTTTTAGGTAAAGTCTTAAGCCTTACTCTTTCTCCTTCAAACCTTTCATCAGGTCCAAAGAAACTGTTGCCTGACATTGTGTAACTTCAGTATTCCAGAGGAGCTGGAGTTTCAGTACAGTCGGGTCAACCAGCTGCTGCTCAAAATCCTGGAGCCAGCCAGACAGGATGAGTCCATCCAGAGAATTGCTGTCCACCTTTGCAATGCATTAGTTTGTCAAGTGGACAACCACCACAAGGAGGCCGTAGGAAAAATGGGATTTGTCAAGGTAAAGTCCGGTACTAGTATTTTACCAGAGAATGGACCATAAGTTTTGTACTGAACATAATCTGTTTAAAAAGATGGACTAATCTAGAGCCTCTAAGATTTGCAGCAATCTTAAATTGATTGGATTGTCAAACCTATTGTATACAATTATTTTTATTATTTTATAAAGGATTTGAAAGCCTACCACAAATACAATGAGCATTAACATTTTTATTAATGCTATAGTGTCTCTTCACAACAACAACAAAACACACAAATACAAATAGTAAATCCTCTGTTGCTTGAAGCTGCATGTTTATATTTCCACAAGAAAGTTGCCTGCTAGTTTTATTGTGCTTTGATTTTTAGACCATGTTGAATTTAATTCAAAAGAAGCTGCACGACAGAATGGTAAGTTGGGCTCTTACAATAATGTAATTGTCACTTCTGTTACTTAATATGAGGAACTCTATTTATATTTGTGCTGCCTGGGTTGACCACAGTGTGACCAGGTGATGGAGTTTTCCTGGAGTGCTCTGTGGAACATCACCGATGAGACTCCAGACAACTGTCAAATGTTCCTCAGCTGTCGAGGCATGAGTCTCTTCCTCGAGTGTCTGCAGGTCAGTGCAAACATCTGGGAGAAAAATCAACAATAGGGATGCTCAGGCTTTGGGTATTTACACAATGACTTTTGTCTTCATTTTAGGAGTTTCCAGACAAACAGGAGCTTCACCGCAACATGCTGGGTCTTCTTGGAAATGTTGCAGAGGTCAAAGCTCTGCGGCCACAGCTGCTCACGCCACAGTTCATTGTTGTATTTAGGTAATTGACAATGTCTGACTTATAAATAAAATATCAAATTTTAGAATTACTTCACCGGTCTTACATGATGGATAAATTAGTATTATTCGGATTCATGTTTTTTGTTTTCTCTGTGATTTTACAGTAACCTGCTGGACAGTAAGGCGGATGGGATAGAGGTGTCATATAATGCTTGTGGCGTCCTTTCACACATCATGTTTGATGGACCAGAGGTTTGGTCTATGGATGAGCCACTGCGAGAGACAGTCATGGACAAAATGTGGGATGCCATCCAGAGCTGGGATGTCAGCTCGCGACGCAACATTAACTACAGGTTTGTGTTTAATTTTTTATACTACTGCACTGCACTGCACAGATGTCACTGGGTTTTTGTGTGTTTTAAATGTTTAACTTGAGTTTGGTCTGTTAGGTCATTCGAGCCTATCTTGCGGCTGCTGCCTCAGAGCATCTCGCCTGTCAGTCAGCACTGGGCCACATGGGCTCTCTACAATCTGGTGTCAGTTTACCGTGAGTATCACAAATGCTTAGCCGTTTTTAAACTGTCCTTATTATAACCCACTTAGATCCAACAATGCCTTGGTAGACTTGTGCTTGTAAGATTTTATTATCTTGTACTTGTTGCATGCTGTGATGCTAGCAATTTAAACAACACACACATTAATCTTGTACATGTTTCTGTATCTGACCTACAGCAAGTAAATACTGTCCATTGCTTATAAAAGAAGGAGGAATAGGTCTTCTGGAGAAGGTTTTGGACCTGGAGAGCTCACACCCCGAGACCAAGGATATGGCCAGGTTTGTGGGACATTTTAAAAAGCACCTCAACCGTAAGCCAATTTTGTTTAGCTGTACAAATAGGGCTTTAGTGATACATCTCACTCTTTATAGCCTTATGTTTGACCGTAGACAGTGGTATAGCTCATTTGAAGCCTATAGCATCACATTACAGTAAATGTGTAAAATTTATTAAAGCATATCTGTAAAATACTATTGGTCTAATTTGGGAAAACCTTTAGTTCTATAAAACTGTGAGTTAAATATTCTTAAATAAAGCTTAAGTAAACTGAAGTCTACAGTGATGTCATCAAAGTTCACAAAGTAAAACCCAGGCAGGGTCCAGGCAGGGTCCAGGCAGGGTCCAGGCAGGGTCCAGGCAGGGTCCAGGCAGGGTCCAGGCAGGGTGACAGCTTGAATAAAAATAATCAATAAGTGATTAGTTCAAAGGTTATTCATTAAATTAAATAAAAACTAGCATTGATATCTCAGTTTGTTTGTCGCCGACTAAGACAAACACAGCTGATAGTAGGGTCTCAGAAAGGTTAGATCTGGCTCTGGTTCATTCAGCTCCTGTGAGAGACGCTAACCTCAGCTGCGCCTGGGTTTGCTCCAATTTTAGCGTCATTTAGCGTGCACGCAAAGCTTTGATTAAACTGTTCTTTAGTCTGACAGCAGACATCATACACAGGTATACACTTTTTCCTGAATGGGATGGGTTTGGATGTGTATTTTTTAATTTATTTTCTGGGCCTTGGCAACTCTGTTGTGAAGGATGCTCATAACGGTGCTCTGACAGCTGTCAGTCACAGGTCCAGGCCCCGCTCCACCCTCAGTTCTCCCACTCTGTCTACCTGATTTCTGCCCACCATCCAAGCATTTTTTCAATCTCTGTCAGTGGGCAAAGTAAGGCCTGGGCCAGGGTTGAGTTGCTTTTTAAATATAATAGTAACTTTTCCTTCAAAGTTACAATTTTCATGTTATTTTTTTATTTTTCAGAAAAGTAATGGAGCAATGTGAAAGCTTCAAAGAAGATCCTATGGAAACTAATCATGGACAAGAGGTAAATTATGAACAAAGGGGTTGAAGCCACAGGAGTCACCGTTTTCATCAAACAAGGAAAACCATCTTTATCAGCCCAAGGGTCAAATAGTGTGCATTACTCTTTTGAATTGTTTTTATTATTTGGTTGTAGAGCAGATATAAGTATTTGGCCCTCTTCACAGCAGTTTGGACAGATCTTTCATATATGACACTTAAAAGTTAAGACATGGTGCATGGTGTTTTATTGTGAGGGTGCTTACTTTTTGCTGCACATAAGCATCTCTTTTGTTGGGACAGGTGTTTTGGGGGTGACTTACACTTCAGCGTTATCTCTCCTTTTTTGTGTGTGTGTCAAAGATATACAGTTGGAGTGATGCTTGGCTTCGCCTTGCTCACTGCAATAAACTGTGATATAATGATTTGAATGATCAGGCTGTCCGATCACTCCACTGTCTCCTGAGGTGGAGGCTGCAGGGCTGAGGAGACAGTCAGTGGATATTTTGTGTGTAGCTTGCAGAGATGGTAACACTTGATGAGAGGGTCGTCCTCTCAGTGTGGCACAATAATGGACTTCTTTGTTATATATGTAAATATTCTCTGTCTTATTGTTTTACTGTGTGTATGTTTTATAATATAACTGTAAACGCTCGCCATATTTAAACTTTTTTTTCTGACAAAAGGTCAGTGGTAAACTACAGATACCAGTCCTTCAAATGTAGTAATACTGCATATTTAATATCCCATAAAAGATCAGTTGGCTTCCAGTCTTGTTTTTGTTTTTAATAATTTGGGCATTTTAATTTAGTTTTTTTTTTTAGGTTTTTAGGTAGTCTAAAACATACTGGCTGTTGTAACTTCATCACACAACTCTGTCACACCATGGCATGTTAAGCAACATAGTGTGTGCCAGTTTGCATATTGAGAGGGCGGATGCCTTTCCTGACTTTACACAGGCCTGGGAGCACAAAAAGTACATTGGCTTGTGACTCTGTTGTGGCAGGATCAAACAAAAATAATCACTGTTCAATTTATGAACACTTGTCTAGAAATGTAAAAAAACACAACTAAATGTGCACAAATCAAATTACTTGAGCTTTGCTTGTCCCTTGGGTCTCTTTGGTTTCTTAATTTCTAAAAACACTTGCTTTGGTTTTTATAATGTCTGTAAATGCTCTCTGCAGTCCCTAATTTATGTGTTCATCCAAATATTAACAGACAAGACAAGACTGGACCTTACGCCCGTTCACTAAGACCTGCACTGATCAACATGCTGCTAAAATGACTGCTTCACTTAAAGCTAACACATTTCTCTTAAAAGCTATGAGGGGAAGAACAGCCACATAAGTGTGTTTGAAGTTGAAAGAAAAGGCCTAATGGTTCTCACTAAAAATCATTATTCATGAACTAGTTAGTTAAATATGAACCAAGTCACAATAGCATAAAAGTTTTACTTTTCTCAGAGACATTCCTCAACAGAGAGCATTGCTCTAGATTTATTGCTGGAAAGGTGAATAATTAGCTGGGAACAGAACATTTAACAACTAGCTTGTTATTTGTATTTTATTTTTTTTAACCTTTATTTTCCCAGGTAAGTTATTAAGAACATGTTCTTATTTACAATAACCTGGTGGGGTATAATGACTTTTAAAACTGTACAGAGACCTTGATTATTATCGGTCAAGTACCAGACAAAGAAAATTATTACGACAACAAATGTTATTGTCCAACTAGGATTCAGGTATTCTTGTGCTCCCAAACTATTTTTGAGCAAGCTCCTATCAGGTCATTGGTAGCTCACATTTGCACTGCAGCTTTATTTCTGCTGAGCATGTAAACAAGTAGGGACTGTGTTGTTGTAATTAGGCCATTCCTAATCTTGTCAGAGATTTCCATAGAAAGCTTCCCCTTTCATCTTTTAAACTGTGTTAGTTTAGATGAAACAGGTTACATGTATTGCACACTGCTCTGTGACTCTGTATGTAGCACATTAGCGTCCCCCCATTAAGGATTATGAGTGAGTTTTTAACCCTTTTCCTCAAATCTGTTGAGTATATTACTGATTGATTTCCTGGTTCTCATGTACAGAGTGTCTTGGGGTGATATAGCCTGACTGGTACAGTGTGTAGCTCCATAGATTTACTTTTACCATTTAAACTTATGTCAAAATAGGTAGAGTGATATAAAAAGGTTTATTAAAGACTCTAATTTTCTCAACTTTTAATTTGTATTTGTGGATAGTAAGAAGATCAGCTTCACTTTTATAAGAAGTAAACACTTATATAGCTTGTTCAAGAGGAATAATTGTTTAGTATTTGAGGATTTAAATAGCTGAGGAGGGGTTTGCATTCAAACTTATATTCTTTAATTTCACAAACACATTTTTGTTAGATTTTCACTTTGGCAATTACTAAATAAAAGCTACTGTTAAGGGTGGACTGTTATTTAAACATGACTGAAATTGTACCTGACACTGGCTCAGTCAGTCACGGTTTCAAAATATAACCTATATCTACGAATGTGGTGTTTTTGAAACTCTTGTCAATTTTGGAGGTAAATGTTGATAACTGTAAACAAATCAAAGTTAGCAGCTTTTGATTAAATCTCTATGTCCTGACGAGTACAAGACAGTTATTATGAATAAGCAATAAAGATGGAGTGGTAAAAGTAATATTTCTGATGTGTTTTTAATCGTGAATCAGGAAGTGATGATGAACGTGATCGAAGAGTTATAATAGGTCAGTGTTTCTGAGGCAATGGGCAATTAAAATAGCCCTTTCAATGAGCAGTAAAGCCTATGTTTACTTCAACTTTTTAGTTTTCCTAAAATGCTATGGTGAGCTCCTGGCTCTACGTCAAAACGATAATCAGGGCCGTACACAGAATTTTAGAAATACTACAGCCCATCAAGTTGACGGCCAGTTTAGTCCTTGTTTAGGTTTGGTTTAGACCTCATTGAGTCCTTGTTTAGTCCTGGTTTGGTCCTTATTTAGACCTGGTTTAGTCTTGATTTAGTCCTGTCTTTTTCCTAAATAAGTCCTGGTTTAGAGTATTTTTTCTGGTTTAATCCTGATTTAGTCCTGATTTAGACTTGGTTTCGTCCTGTTTTTCGCCTGGTTTAGATCTGGTTTAGTCTAGCAATAGAAAAATACCGAGGACCGGACCTCTGTGACCTCTGTGGTGCGTACGGCCGTGATGATGAAAGCGTCTCTTGATATGAATTGAACCTACTGTGCGTGTGAGAACTGAATGACGGTGTCGGATTCATTCGGCGAGTACAGTCCTAAAAGATGATGGGCTCCAGCGGTGCCTTGGAGCCCAGCGCTAGTGTCTCTTTAAAGCCAGGGCGGAGAGCAGATTTCCGATCGGGCTTGCAGCAGATTAGCGCTTGAGTCGTGCGTCTGCGGCCACATCATCTCAGCTGATCCGAGGATCCCGGGTGGACGAGCACTAACGAGCCGTGCCTGTACGTGAGGAGCAGCTCGGTGCCATGGATTTCAACATGAAGAAACTGGCTTCTGATGCGGGAGTTTTCTTCAACAGAGCGATGCAGGTGAGTAGCAAAGCGTTTGGCGGTGGATGTTGCAGCTGAACCGAGTGGGGTAGTGCGTGTGTTGATGATGCGCACTGTCGCTGCATGAAAACCCACGCAGCCCACATCATTTACACTGGATTGTTTGACGATTGCGACTATATAACGGCGTTTTACGATTATGTGGAGCAGTACTTTAAGGGATGTAAGCCGATAAAGCGATGTCAAACCTCGATCCATTATTGATGGCTGTGATGGAGAAGAACCACCCACGTGACTCAGGCAGGCAGGCTGGTGCAGGTCATCACCAGCAACAACAAGATGTGTGAAAAGAGCACAGCAACAAAATACTTAAAAAATAATCATAAAACGTCACTACAAATTGTCATTGTTGGTTTGTGAGCAGTAATAGAGAATTAGTTGGGTATGTAAAAAAGCCAGGCTACGCAGAGGCAACATACTGTAGGCTAGAAGCCAGTAAGTCAACAGGGACACCAGCATTGGCTAGGGAATAATGACATAATTTACATTTATACGCACTTGTAATGTGATTATTAATACAATTTATTTCATTAATTACCCAAGGAAAAGAGCACTTGCAACAAGTAAATAATCTCATATATCAATGAACTTTTCATTGTGATGCTTTTGTTGCATTGGAGCTTAACTTGTGTGTCCAATTGTCGATTTATTGTAACCCTATGTGTCATTATGGTACATCATTGGTACAGTATTTCATTACATAGCGTTTGAAAATGAATATCTTAAAATAGTTTCCGAATATGGCTAAATTATTAAAATCTTCTCGTCTCTTCATGGCAGATGTTGTTTATTAGTGTCTCTAAGCTCAGAGGTGTAATCAGTGGCACACTAATTTTCTACCAGTTTTGACAATGCATGCCTCCTTTGTGTGAAATTGTTTTAACTGTGGAATGACTCGTGTCTATATATTGGTAGTTCACAGAGGAAAAGCTTGGCCAGGCTGATAAGACAGAGTTAGACGCTCACTTGGAGAACCTGATTGCTCGGGGTGACTGTACCAAAAACTGGACAGAGAAGATCTTAAGACAAACTGAAGTGCTGCTACAGCCAAATCCGAGTAAGTCCATCCAAATCCTATATTTACTCTAAACAAAGATAATGCTCACAACAGAAGTGTCTAACTGTCATTTGTTTTAACTCTGCATGCTTCAGTCGATCACACTGGTAAGTGCTGAGCTCGATTCCCAGAGCATTGTATATGGAGGACTGTAAATACATTGTACTGAAGCACTGATAAGTGTAGTGATGGCCCTGAGGTGGTTGAGTAGGTCAGTGTGCCATACAGTGCACAGGAGGGACAAACAAGCTCTGAATAAGGCCTGGTGTAGAATTACTAATGCGCTCCCAGACAGAAACAAGCTACTACTCCCACTTGATGCAATGACAGAAGTATAGTGAAAAGCAATGAGTTTGTTTTCAAGACACTGAACAGGCAACAATTAAGTTTATGGTAAAGTAAAGCGGAAGAAGATGGATGGTATAGTTTTGTTTTTTGTTTTTGTTTTTCTTCAAAGTTTATCATTCTGCTACTTATCTCTCTATGGATGTCAGAAAATGTGCGTCAAGCAGTCAGCTGTGAGAGGATGTATCACATAAAGACACTGTAATGCAACTGTCTCCATCCAAAGATGCTTAAAATGTCTCAATGGGTTTAATAACATTTTGGAAAAAAATATGTTTTTATTCTTTCTACCCTTCTAGTTTTTATTTTGTATTAATTTGTAGGTGCTCGAATAGAGGAGTTTATCTATGACAAACTGGACAAGAAGATACCATTACGGACCACCAATGCTGAGCTGCTGGGCCAGTACATGCTTGATGCTGCCCAGGAGTTTGGTGCTGACTCCCCATATGGTCAGTGAAGTATATTTATATTATTATATTTAATATTTATTAATAGTTTTATTAATTCAAAGGCTTATGCTTTTGTCTGTTATATTTTCCTGGTTATATTTTAATAAGAAGACCTATGTACTCTGTGTATACATGTGCACAGGCAGTACAATGATCACTGTGGGAGAGTATCAGAAGAGACTGGGATCAGCTGAACGTGAGTTTCTTCAAACGTCATCAACCACTTTCCTCACACCACTGCGCAACTTCTTGGAGGGAGACTGGAGGACTATATCTGTGAGTTATAGAGCTTAAGCAGGTCAGCGGGTCTTAAGTGGGTGTGTATGTATAGTCTCTGATGTCTGTGAAGACTCTCACTCATCCAGGCTAATTAAATCACAACAAAAGGTTTAAAAAGAAGTCACCTGGACTTGGTTTTAAAGTTGAAAACATTTTGCGTCTTATCCAAAAGGCTGTCTCAATTCAGAACCAACAGAATTTAGTTTCAGGTCTAAAACTCCTCCTTCATAGGAGCATATAAACCAGCTCTCATACCAGTTCAATTTCAGAATTGAGAAAACTTCTTGGATAAGAGGCGAAACATCTTCAACTTTAAAACCAGATGACTTCTTTTGTTGTGACACAACCTCTGATGTGTTTGTTTGTTTGTCTGCAGAAAGAGAGGCGACTTCTGGAGAACAGACGACTTGATCTTGACATCTGTAAAGCTCGGCTGAAAAAAGCCAAGCAGGCAGAAGCAAAAGCAGCTGTAAGGGTTATTTTTATCTTGATCAAGTTCACAGGTACAATATAACACAATAAAACACAACTGATTTAAATGTAAGTCAGTTGTTTCAGCCTTTCAGCTAGACAGCTAGTTTTTCAGTATTAACATGAAGCCCAGTTCTTCTCTAAGATGAATAAAGTGTGCACATCCAAGACTGAAATAATGCTTTAAAGGCTGTTATGTGGCCATAATTAAGTACCTTGTTGCTTGAGAAAGCATGGCAAATAGCCAGAGACCCGCTTGCAATGCCTGTTGCATGTATCATGAACTTAATCTGTGCCATGTGATGACTGACGCACCTCTATTTTACTGTTTCAGCTTTGTCAGGCCTTTTTCTCAATTTGCCTTTTTTGCAGTAACATGGTACAAATGATACTACCTCAGTGGTGGTTTCAAATAAGACAGTGTGACCCTTAATTATTTATTAATCTTAGGGCCTGAGGTAGGGTAAACTCAGGACATTGTTATACTTGCATCATAGAGGGAGACCTTAAACTCACTGCCCTGCTATGCCTGTTTAGTGAGAGCTGCTAGTCTGCTGCTATCTTTTGTAAGTGTAATTGCATGCATGTCTATGTTTGTCCCTCCTCCCTGCTTCTGTTTGTAGGCTTCACCTGATTTTCAGGAGACAAGGCCACGAAATTATGTCCTTTCTGCTAGTGCATCAGCGGTAAGAGGCCATCGATCACTGTTAAGCACTTGGACAACAATAGACATCTAATACCTAACCAAAAAATGTTTTCATTTTAATTCCCATTGAAAACTGTAATGAGTTTAAGGGTATGTTTACACTTGCTAGTCTGCAGATCTTGATTGTCTGTATTGATGATCTAAGTGGTCTGGTTCAAATTCACATTGAGATGTGTCAAATGAACTGAATGAATGAGGACTCAAAGCTCACCATACTCAGACCTCTGATTTGAGATGGACCACAGTTTACTTGTTTGGGAAGGGAAGGAAGCAGGATAATCACAGCAGCTAAAAAAGTGTTTTTTGTAGGTTTACAATGAAGATAAAACGGATTTAAATCTCATAACCTACATGTTGTAAGTCATTTTGCTTACAGCTGATTTGTCCATTTCATTTTTGTCTGTCTAAACCAGAGCCTACCCTGCTGTGTGGAGTCTATTACGTTGACAATTAACGCTGCTCTAAACCAAACCTCTTTCTGAAGACAGAAAACTAAGAATTGGCTCAAAGTAAACGTGAACTTACCCTGAACTAAACCTAAACCAGCTTCAAGCAATAGGCCTTTGGAATCTTTGATTTTTTAAAATATTTTATTGTGTGTTCCTTTTGCATGAGGTTTGGACTGTGACATGATTGCATGCATTTGCAGGAGAATTATGATTCTGACATGGCATTCAACAATATTACTTTTTTTTTAGAGCAAATGTGGCAGCAAGAGATTACTAAATAACTGGAACTTAATTACTTTGCTGTAACATATGATTTGCATGTGCTTGTGTGTGTTGGTGGTGTAACTGAACCAGCTGCTGAGTGGCCCGTCCCAGGGAGGTTGGGATGAGCCAGATCCAAGGGAATCAGAGCAGATAAAGGTTGTAATGGACCTGAACCATGTAGTTTTACTCTCTTAGGTTTGTAGAAATAAGAGGCTTTTATTTTAGTAAACTTAACCCTAAACTTACTTTTGCAGAAGCTCTCAGAAAATGTGTATCCTTATATCCTTTAACTAGACAGTCCTTTGTTGTAAGCAGATTAGTGCCCTAATTTGTTCTGACCTGCTGGTCTTGTGGCAGTTTCACCACATGATGGTGCAAAAAAACTTAGATAAAGTATTAGAGCCAGTGACAGCCGCCATCCCTTAGTATTGGATAATATATTAGATTTTCCGGGATTTGATAATTTTCAATATGAAAATGTCTGTCTTTTTTTTTTTTTGGCCTGCTTTCTCTTAGCTACTGAGTGAGGAGGTGGACAAAGTAAGTAACTCAGAGGCTATTGTATTATATTACATGCAGAAGTGTGTTGGCTGGTCAAATGAACATCATCGTGATTATCATGTTTGTGCATGAACAGGCCGAGCATGAGCTTCGTGTGGCTCAGACAGAGTTTGACCGTCAAGCAGAAGTCACTAGGCTGTTACTTGAAGGCATCAGCAGCACACACGTAAGTTATCAACATTACTGACACTTTTATGGGTGGACCATAATGAACATTTAAATTAAGTAGGTAAACATTGTATATTTGTTAAAGAGATAATTCATACTTCTTTTTTTTTTCAGCTGAACCACTTGCGCTGTTTGAAGGACTTTGTTGAGGCTCAGGCCACATATTATGCCCAGTGTCATCACTATATGCATGAGCTTCAGAGGGAGCTCAACAGGTGAGACAAGAATTGTCTTAAAGGTATAATTTGTGCAGCAGCCTATACAAAATATGAACTAATGTTGGTCTGTCAGTAACTTGGTACTAATGCTATTTTTTTCCCTTCACCAGTGAAGTCAATATGAACAACTCTAAAAATCTTAAAAAATTAATTGCACTAAAATTATTCTTTCCCATTAATTGCCTTAACAGATGTGCAAATTCAGTGGGTGCTCCAAACTCAGCAGCAGTGTGTCCTAGCCCAGTTTCCTCAGCTTTCCTGCCCGAGTCTGGTCCACCATCCTCTGCTGTCCAGGGACTATCCTCATCCAGCCTGGTACAAAAACCCAGTGCAGTGCAGCTCCCAGTCACAGGCACCAGGAAGGCAAAGGTCCTGTATGACTACGATGCCCATGATACAAGTGAACTTTCTCTTTTGGCTGATGAGGTAAAGTGTGGCAAACCATCTTTTTATTCTACTAACTTTTGAATTAAATCATTTGTCCATAAAAGTCAAAGGCCCATTATTTGCCCATTGCTGATGTTATTATTGTTGTCTAGATTTTTGCCGTGTTTAAAAAGCTTGTGGATTTAATATAGATTATTTTTAGATTGTGGAGCATTAAATATGGCTTCTTTGTATGACGTGATATGATTTTTTGGACCATGGCCACTATGAACAATTATAAGCTCTCTCAATGTAACCCCCTAACAATACTTATACTACTACTTCCTGGTTGTTAGCAATGTGAATGTGACCATAAAACCTTTCTTGAACTGCCATCTTATTGTAGTGGAAGAGATTGAGTGCTCGATTGATCCTAGGAGCTGTTATTGGGGGATTTTTGCCGCTGGTAGGGTGTCCCAAAGCAAACAGGTGCTAGGTGACGAGTCAGTCTAAGAGTGGTTCAGAAGCCCTTTATGATGATGTCAAGAACAAGATTTGTTACGTCGCCCAGATTGGCGTCACCATGGAGCCAGACGTGGGGTCAGGGTTTTGCAAACAAGTGCCTGATGGTGGGACCCTGCCAGGCCCAGCCCAAAAAGGCAACCTGGGATCGCCTTCCTGTAGGCTCACCACCAGCAGGAAGGACTATAATGAAATCACTGAGATGATCAAAAAGCTCCTCGACATGCCTCTGCAGCGTGGTTTGGCAGTCAGTGACAGTACTTCTACATCTTTTTAAGAATGTGGACCGCAGAGTGTGTTCCAACTATAGAGGGATTACACTTCTCAGTCTCCCCATGAAAGTCTATGCCAGTTTGCAGGAAAAATTTGACCAGTAGTCGAACCTTGGATTCAGAAGGAACAGTGCGGTTTTCGTCCTGGCTGAGGACCACTGGACCAGCTCTATACTCTCCATGGGGCGCCTGAGCGGTCATGGTAATTCATCCAACCTGTCCACATGCTTTATGGATCTGGAGAAAGCATCTGTTGTGGTGAAGACGGAGTTGAGCCGAACAAAGCTCTCTATTTACCAGTCAATTTACATTCCTAAAGTGTTCATTTCCTCAGCATTTTTCCTTTATTGTTACCTTACAACCCTAACCCTAACCCAGGATTTTAAATGGATCATGGGTGGTTTTCATCAGTCACTTTACGTCACATGACAACAACGATGAAGATTTAAAATATATTGCAGAAAAACAGGAAACTTGAGCGTGCATAAGTATTCATCCCCTTTTTAAAGAGGCCCCTAAATAAAACCTGGAAGTCTCAAAAGTCACAAAAGGTCCGTAGGTCGGCAATTCAATAATGTCATATATGTCATTAATATGGTCATATTGCCACAAAACACAATTTAATTCATCATAACAAATTGTATATTATAGGGAACCACACCAAACTTGGCTAGAGAGGACCATCTAAAACACAAACTGGGCATGGAGTGCATTCATCAGAGAGGCAACAATAAGACCAAAGGTGACCCTGACAGATTTGCAGAGCTCCACAGCAGAGACTGTTGTATCTGTTCACAGGACCACTCTGAACCATACACTCCACAGAGCTGGGCTGTGTGGAGGAGTGGCCAAAAAAAAGCCATTGCTTGGAGAAAATAATAAGAGGGTATGTTTAGTGTTTGCCAAAAGGCACGTGGGAGACTCCCCAAACACAGGAAGATCCTCTGGCCAGAAACTATTAAAATTAGCCATCAATGAAAGATGCTATGACACAAACAAACGGTGCCTCCTCTCTAAAGTGAAGCCTGGTGATGGCAGTGTCCTGCTGTGGGGATATTTGTCATTGGTTGAGACTGGGAAACTGCTCAGAACTGAAGGAATGAAGGATGGGGCTAAATACAGGAAAGTACTTGAAGGAAACGGCTCCGTGCTGTACAATGCATCTAACCTGAAGGAGCTGTAGCTATTTTTAGATGGAGAAAGAGCACAAATCCTAGTGATATTATGGACCAAGCTCATTAAAACACATCCTAAAAGAGATGCGGAAGTCCTTCAAATTGTGGTTTCTACAAACTATTGACTTCAAAGGATGAATACTTATGCACACAATTTTTCATTTTTTTCTGTCATATTTTTTGTTTGCTTCACAATAAAAACTATTTTGCATCTTCATAGTTGTTGTCATGTGATGTAAAGTGACATAAACCTCCCAATGATCCATTTCAGCTCCTGCTTGTAAGGTAACGTTAAAAGAAAAATGTTAAGGGAGTGAATACTTTTGCAAGCCACTGTATGGTCATGAACTTTGGGTCATGACCAAAAGGACAAAATCTCAGATACAAGCACCCAAAATGGGTTTCCTCAGCAGGATGGCTGGCTGCTCCCTTAGAGACCGGGGGAGGAGCCACCAGGGCAAAGCTCGGAGTAGAGCCACTGCTCCACGTTGAGAGGAGCCAGATGAGGTTCTATGAGGTTGTCTGGATATCTTAAGGCATTAAAAATTGCATTTGGTTTTATTTTATGCAATATATCTTGTGTATCAAATTTCAGGCATCAGAAACCCTTATTAAATTCCCCTTCCTTTCCAATAAAATCAAATACATTTTAGATATTTTAGAATATCGCCCTATACATGTAATAAATAACAATGTATTCTCCAGTAGGTTTTTCCTTAAGGAACAGACTTATGAAATCATAATCAAAATAAGATGCGGGGATGATGCTTTCATTATTGTTGAGCTGGTCTTATTTTGCTATTGTCACTTAACTTATGTTGACTTAATTTGGATGAATTACCAGTGTCTTCATCTCTCTCTTTCAGATTATCACTGTTTACACTGTACCTGGTATGGACCCAGACTGGTTAGTAGGAGAACGTGGGAATGATAAAGGCAAAGTTCCTGTCACATACCTTGAACTACTAAGCTAGTGGACTAAAATGGACTTTTAAGTAATTTTACACTGTTTTCACACCTAAAAGTGTGCATCAATATCCACTCTATAAAAATGTACATGAATAGATGTAATAATAACGTATTTGTTTGGTGTTGTCATGACAACAGGGGCGTGTCTTCTGAAAAAATAAGTAAACACAAGTGTGAAGTGAAATCTGTTGAACATTGTTGTTGTTATTGATACTAATATAACTGCTACCACTTTTTACCAATCAGCTGCATTGACTGAGAATTTCCTGACACACACTCATCTTGCCATAGAGATAATCAAGAAACAACCTCTCTTATTATATGTAAACAATGTTTAGACACACCCCCGTTGTCATGATGACAATATACTGTCCCAGGAATTTCTTATGAGAAAACCCAAATCAAACAACCCAAGAGTGTGAGAACCCTTTGTTTTAAATCCAATAACTCATTTATGTATTTTTATAAAACTTATATTAGTGAGTAGATTATTTTTGTGTAATGACCCTAAGAGCAGTTTTTAAAATGTCCTTAATTTTAGGAGGAATGACAGCGCCATCCAACATATTAAATCCACATGCTCCACTGAATAAACCTATGATAATAATGTTAATTTGCAAACATGAAGCCATATAATGTCTCACTTTGACTGTCATCCACATCTAATTACACAATACATGAAGATGGTGAATAGAAGTTCCACCAAGATCTGTGACCTCTTGATATTTCTTACCGTAGGGGATGCTGTTGTGCATTTCTCCTATGATTTCATATAGCCCGCTCCAAAACAAAGTGTGTAGTTAATAAAAACGTCTCTGACCCAGTGAAGTGGATAACAGAATGGACCCAAAAACTGCTTCAATGTTTTGACCAGTTAACATATTTTGACATCAGCTATCACTGTCAGTAATAATAGCTTGTGTTTTTTTTTGGTTTTCTTGGGTTACTGAGTACAATTAAGATTAATTGTGTCCAGATTAAAATGTTACAATAAAAGTGCTGCTCTCTTCAGTCCCACACATCAACAGGTCACAGATCTCTGCACCAGCTGTTCGCCAACACATTAATACAACATGTTAATCTTAGCTTGTCAAAAAGCTTACATTGTATCGGATATTTTTCTTTTTTTTCTGTGTGAATTTTAAATGCTTATGATGACATTTGCAAATTGAGTGGTAATTATCTAAGGAGCTCCTGGGGGAATCTTGTGTAAATGTACTAAAATTAGAAAGTAACAATTGACTGAGTAGTGCAATATGTGTGAGTCATAAATGAGTATTTGTGTGAAGTCATAAAAAGGGAGTCCCGGGTGTTAACATCTATGTCAGTCTGGGTTTACCTGGTAGTAATACAGCAGAAATAGATCAAGGAGTCCTCTGAGTCTACATTGAAGTACACTTTCTACAGGTAATTCATCTTTATAACAAAGGGAATGCTAGATCCTTACATTTGTTGCATGCACAGTATCGTATAAAGTCAGTAGATCAACTAATTTATGTGTGAATGTGTGTGATTTCATATTTTTAACCAAGTGGCTTTTGTTAATGTCACTTTTATGTGTTATTTTATGTTTTATGTGTGTTTTTGTTTGTGTCATCCTCTGATGTCCTCATTACTGGTTTGATATGTAATAAAAATGCATGTGCGGCAAAGTAAAAGATTCCTGATTTCAGATACTAACAAACCAAGCATATGACATTTTAAAATTTAGAAGAGAAATGGTCTATTTAGATCTGCAACAATCAGTACCACTGACAAGCCCTAGCATGGCCTCTACTGTAGGCTTTGTAACACTGCCAGTCTCATTCACGGATCTTCTGTTTATTACCGTTAGGGGTTGGGTGTAACTGGAGCCTGTCTGAACCTATAGGCTACATTCATGTTTTTGCACAATGGGAGGAACCCTACAGTAACATTGGAGGACATACAGACTCCACTGTCTCCCTCCAAGTGCGGTGCATGGGTCGACACAAGGTTGTGTCGTGTATGGACCAGACAAAGAATAGAACCCACAACCTCCTTACTGAGAGGCAGCTGCAGTAATCATTTTGCACATGTCCATGACAATGTTATATGATAAAAAGGCTTTATGCAGAGTTTGTACAGTCATGGAAAACCATGAAAAGTCATGGAAAAGTTTTGGAAAAATTTAAGCAGTCTGAGTAACATTCGACCACTACTAGTTAAACCTGCACCTGGCTAGATGATTACTTTATATCTTAATTTACTTTTTAAAAATTAGTTCTGAACCAACTTACCAAGCATAATTACCTTATAATCACTGGTGTGTAGGCTGTAAGTCAATGAAATTAGTGGAATATATCTCGGGGAAATGGCAAATGTTTTTTTTTTTTTTTTTTTTTTTTTTTTTTTTCTAATTTCTGATTTTAACAAATTAAATTGCAGAAAAAGTTTATAATGCACCACAATGGACATTTTGAATACCATTTATAAGTCATTTCAGTCATTCAGCTCTTGGAAATTTAGTCAAAGGTTTTGGAAAAGTCATGAGAAATGTATAAATATATGTAAAAATGTGTGAACTTTGGCAAGTGTTGACAATGATGGGACTGGGGACTACCTCATTTTACTGCATATGGTTTGCTCCAGGTATAAGTTAAGTAAAAATATAACTGTGTTCAGAAAATAAAGAAATGCCATAACACTCAACCTGAGGGCAGCCACAGAAAGCCTTTATCAATGGCAGTAACTTCTGTTTGATTACCTCATTGAGTGGACTGAGTGGTTCAATAAAGTCACTGCATCCTCTGCTTATTCTTGTTTTGAGTTGTGGGTGGCTGGAGCCTATACAGCAACTATGGTCCTGAGGCGGAGTACACCCTGGTTTATTCGCAGGCCTGACATCATTCACTTTACATTCATTCACTCTGGGCAATTTAGATTTACCAATTCTCCTAACACCTCCTCCTAAGTTATTAGATGGAGGAAGGAAGACCAGACTATAACAGTAACAATGACCCACAAGGTGTAGACAAAGAGACCATTTTGTATCACTGCCTGCTGAGGTTAAGTTAACAACAGATTTCACATTCAAGGTTTCAAACTACGGCAATTACATACTACTAATACTCGTTCAAACCCACTTCTACCTCTGCGTGGGTAGGTGACTGAGGTTGGCCGTTGTGACAGGAATAAGTCTGAAACAGGTATTGTACAGACTGACTCTTTTATTAAGAAAGAAGTTAAAATGAAATACCCACAAAAATCCCAAGTCTTGTATTCATTCAATCAACCAGACTGACAGCAGAAGAGAGAGGAGGAGCATCAATACATCACATGTTTGCCCTTTCACTCTGAGTTAAATAGCAATAAATAATACATTAAATAATGCTTCTGGTATTTAGTTATTGTGAGGTGTAGTGGTTTGGATATAAAACTCAAAATATTTACCTCTACTCAAGCCAATGCCTAATGCGCAGCCTAATCCCAAGACCATGAACCCCATCCCGCATCTGCACTACTCGGACCCATAGAGGGGGCTTGTATTTAATAGCCTGAACGCTGGAGCCTGAAACTAAAACTAGCTGCAAGAACATGAAAAGTCACCTTGCTGGCAAAAAAACAAAACAACAGATGCCTCCCTGGGGAGGAACTGTCTCCTGGTTAGCCCTCGAACACTTTGGTATTCCCCCAAAAGAGGTGGTGGAAGTGTCTGGGGAGAGGAGAGTCTCTACTTAGACTGCTATCTCCCCAACCCTGTTCCAGATAAGCGCAACAATATAAATGAATATATAAATGAATGCAAAGGCCCACAAAGTGGTGACAATTTATTTTATTTGTCCGTGCATCTCTTCTTTACATATCATTATACTGTAGGTTCAGCCATGTAGCTCTTAACAGCTGGGCTATTGCCAGCTTTAGCAAATGCAGACATTGTAATTGTTTTATCACATTTGTACTTTTAAATAAATGTTTATTATCATCATCTGTTTTCATGTGAATTGCTCATAGGATATCATGCGCTCTCAAATATAGATTGGATTTTTTGCTTCTGGATGCAGAACAAAATTATCTGTACTGTATACCTGAAGCTGATGAAAGCCAAAGATAAAGAGAGATAACATTTTCAAAGTAGTAAGGTAATTCTTGTCTTACCCTCACTTTCCTTTCATGAGCTGTGAATGATTGAAGACTACATAAAGACTGTGTTGATGTGTTTATGTAAATTAGGCAATTTATAGCTTTACGTGAATTTAAAAGTTAGTCACTAGTAATGTGTTACATTTCAGAGATTTCTTTTATTATAAATTACAATTTGGAAAGGGGGGTGGACTGTAATAACTGCATGGACATCTTTTACAGAAACTGTATTGCATTAAATAAGATTAACAGTAAACATCAGGTGCTCAAATATGTTAACAGTAACAGTCTCAGTGTTGTGTACAAAGCTTAAGCAAAGCTTAAGGAAAATGTGTACAACAGACTTCCTGAACATATCATGTAAACATTTTATATTTATGCATCCTGGTGGACGTTTGCAGGAGAGCTTACTTAGTGTGGTCTTGGACCCATTGCTGTAACCTGCGGCAGTAAGTGTTTGGGCTAACTGTAGAAAAACTTCTTCTTGGATGACGCAGCCTTTTCCACAAATACTCTAGCCGCTTCTTGAAGCTGTAAACTGTGAAAATGTCTATGATGCCAATGAAGTAGCGCTGCTCAGGTCCATCGATCACATGCAGAGGGTTCTTTAAATTTGGCAGCAAGCGGCGGTTTTGAGCCTGGTAGTCTCGCAGATCACCAGTGTCACTGCATGGCACATTGCACTCTGGGGAGACGCCTCCGGGTGCATCTGCTGTCTGTTTTTTGACAGCGTTAGACATATTCAGACTTGAGTCATCTTCTAGGATTTCTCCTGGGACTGCAGCAACAGGGTGTTTTGGGCTGTGGCTTGGGTTCACAGATCTACAGGAGACAGTGTAAAGGTGGATAAGTAAAGAAGTCAGCACCTAGGCGTCTACAATGTAAGATACTAGTTTAAGATGTCTGAAGTAAACAAGATTTACGTCTTTCACGTCTTTTTAACGATGAAAACATTTAGTAGCAGTGGTGGAAGAAGTACTCAATTTCTTTACTTAAGTAAAAATACAGATAAAGGAGCAAAAATTTACTCAAGTAAAAGTAAAATATAAGTACTTTTAAATGTACTTGTGAATAAAAAAGTAAAAGTATTTTGCAGGCTCAACTCATTGATGTGTTAAATGTGAGGGATTTTGCTGAAAAATGTTGCTAATTACTAAAGAAATTAACAAACTGGTGCAGTAGAAGAGACTGAATCTGCCTTCTGTCTTTATTATTTTGATGTTTCTAAAGGAGTACTACTTTACTGCATCTTTCATATTTAATTAAGTACTTCGTCTTTACAATGGGGGCATGGCAAAAACACATGATTTTACCAAAACCCAAAATACTTTGTACTTCAAACCAACTCATAAATGTAGTGGAGTGAAAAGTCCACATTTTTGCTCTAAAATGTAGTAAAGTAAAAGTACCCCTTATAAAATTTACTCAACTAAAGTACAGATACATTAAAAAATTTACTTAAGTAGCTAAGTAGCATTACTTCGTTACATTCCACCATTGTTTAGTAGTAGAGATGCTGAGTATGACCCTGATTACAAACAGATGCGTTTGTGTAGTGACATCTAGCGGCCGAACCCGGAATAATCACGTGGCAGTGAGAGGAGGTGACCTATGCAGTCCAGCTAAACTTTTTTAAGGTTTTGTGCTCATTTAAACCAACTCAAACCCTTGTCACTGTGGCATACATGGTGAGTAAAATAATGTATAAAAATACCGCTTGGTTCTTATGATGAGATTGGCAAAAGAGTGTCCCTGGTGCCGCTCGTCCTGGTGCAGGTGCTGGTGGGCCAAAAGCAAACTGTAGTCCAATACATTTAGCCTCCTCAGAAACTGTGTGTCAATCTCCACCTGTTGCAGCAGCCAGGACCTCTGCTGGTCTGTCCATGGTCACAAAACACATATACTGTTTTTTCACAGGACAAAATACAGAGCATAACAGATGTGACTAAAAGCATATGCCTCCTGCTTTGTTACTTTACCCAGTGTAATAAACTGCCCTTCAAAGTTGAGGTCTTTGAGCACTACAATAATATGGCTTCCTTCTGGAGCAGGATCTGTCCAACGACTGACCTCACAACCTTTAATGTCATACCTGTAATACAATAGATCATACTCACTACAGTGTATGGTGTTCATACATTTAAATAAAACACGTAACTCCACAAACCTGGCACTGATTCGCTCATCTGGATAAAACACACTTTGCATTACAATAAAGTACTTCTGCACAAGACATACAACAGGAAATTATGTAAATGAGTTGTATGACATTAATAACTTTATCACTTATAATTGGATCGTACCTTCTGGCAAGGAAGCGTGATTCTGTGAACACCTAGAGAAAAGATTAAATAAGCACAAATCATAATCTGTAATATCTGAATAATCATTACTAATAATGATATCTGTATCACCTTGTCCATACCTAGGAACTTGACAAGAAGTGAATGGGGGAACTTCTTTAGATGCGCCATGTAGATCTTTAGGTTGGACAGAAGAAATCGAATTTCCCTTTTATTCTGAGTCTTCAAAAAGAAGCGCTTATCATTTCTATAAAATCAGAAGCACACAGCTATAGTTCAATGTTAGGTTCATGGTAAATAAGCTGAGCTATTTATTTTCAATATTTCTACATTATATTGCATATGCAACAATAAAAATATATTTTTTATGATTTTGGAAGTAGGACAAAAAAACACTTGCGTCAAGAAAAAGTCAGCCTTGCTTTTGGAGTTACTGATAAACTGGAGATAACAGTGTTCAGAGGTAAGAGACTCTTGATACTCCTGCTCAGTCATCCCCAAAAACCCACGCAGACTGGCGAACACTGGGCCTGCAAAAGTCTCCATAGTGAAGTCCTGACCATGAACAGATAAAAGTGTTGGTGTTAAAGCTGATCTGAGTTCAGTTCACCTTCACAGATCTGTATTTACCTTATGAATGTGAGTAACTTCTGAGCTGAAGTCTTCATCTGTTAGTTCAGTCTGCACAACAGAATAGATACACATCAGATGAGAGAGTGGAAAACAGGAAGACATGACCTACAGTATATTATAGTAAAAGGAGGCCGGACACTATTTTCACTTTACAGACTTTCCTCTGTAATGTCTGTGGTCAGAATTTGTAAACAAGATGTCTGTGAAGGCTCTTGGTCATCCAGGCTGATTGAATCATAGCAAAAGATTGAAAAATAATTCATCTGGACTTGTTTTTTAAAGCTAGCTGTTTCACCTCTCATCCAAGAGGCTTTGTCCAATCTTTAAACAAGAGTGACACTTCTATGTCTTTTTTGGCACAACCTGCCACAGTTCAGCCCTAAAATCTTTACCTAATTTCTTCTACATCACATCACATTGCTCGACATCTCTCCCGCCCAGGGTTTAAGTCTAAGTCTCTCTCACAATAAATACTAACTAATAAAATCATTAACATATTATTCATTTGTTTGATCATTTCATTTGAGTCTCTCCTGGTTGAAATGGTTTCTATCAATTTCCTCACAGGGATATAGGATTGACCATGTAAATGTCCTACTAATATCTAATAAATGTTCTGTCCATCCTGAGTGGGTCCTTCTGTGAGTCTAAAGACAATAAGTGTCATCTTGTTCAGTTTGTGAAGTGCATATAGGTTCAGTAAAATCGATCATATAATTTCAGTGGTCCTACAAACTTCACTAATGTGGCAGAGCAATACGCCTGTACACAGAAGCAAGTGATTGTTTTTGAGTCACAGCCCATGATGTGCTGCATCAGCAGGGATTACACTGAAGCCCCACAGAGTGATTGCTCTTTCACAGGCCAGGCTCAGGGTTTGACCCCCTCATATTTATGAACAGTTATGCTGTATCATATCCAACATATCAACTTGTTTTACTATAATTCTTTTACATTGCACTACTGTTCAGTAAAGTGAGCAAGTTTTGAGCCACACATTTTGTAAATGCAAAATGGCTGACATTGCAGTCTTTAGCATTTCAATTATTTAGGTTTCTCATTTAGTTTACTTTAGTTTACTTACTAGAGGCTCTGATACTATTGGTTCATTATTCTTACACATTCATAAACATCACACATCAGGAGACATGACATTTGGTGTGGTGTTACCCATAAGCAGTACGCACAGTTGGCACGTGGTCACTGGTGTTTTGGATGGCTGCGGCTAAGCCCTCTTTCATCATACAGGTCAGGCTGTAAAACTCATGCTGCTCGTCGATCTGAAACAGACCCAGGAGCTTCCACTGCTGACTCAGACCTCCCCACCTCCGCTTCTTCAGTGTCTTCGAGCGCTGACGCCGGCCGGACATCTCCATCTGGGGTGCTCTGTGACGTACACAAAAAAGAAGCTGGTGGGACTGCAGCAAAAGGAAATCAAAGAGTGGACAGAGGCCAGTGAGAGCAGTGCCAAACACAAAAGATAGCTGAGAGCACTGAGACTTTAACAGAGTACCCATAGCAACCAAAACAAAAGCATAATCGCTGAGCTGTGGATGATGGACAAACATGTTATTTATGTTGGTAGAGTAACTGCCTCTGCCATAGCTGGTTTTATAGATTTAATGTTATCAATATAATACCAAAAGGTTCATGATTATCTGTTGTGAGCTACAAAGATAATTAAAATATAATTGTTCTAGTCCCTAGCCTGAACAATAAATGTAAATTTAGTAGGATCCCTAAGGAAAAGTTTTGGGTCTGTCCATTCATTAAATTAGGCTAAAATCAAAGTTTGCAGAAATGTCACAGATAATGGCTATAGCTTTATCATCATCAATTATCCACAATACAAAACATCTTCAAAGCTATTCGCAGCTATTGGCAACAATTAAGATCTGAAGCTGTGTCTTTGAGAGGCTTTTTTTCATTTGCATTTGACCATGAAGCAGGCTTTGAGCCTGTCTTTTATTGCCAGTATTTTAAAATACATGCAAACATTCATAAGCTTCTTTGTTATTTCTGTTTAAGATAAGATGTCACATGCACACTCATTCACTACATAGGATGAAAATGTATTTTTGTACCTGCATCCAGAAGCAAAAAATAAAATAGTACAATAGCAGATCATATGACACATAAGAATATAACACATAAGAATAAAAAATATATAATAATGACAAAAATATATGGATTATAGAGGTTTACTGGCCTTGTTTTGGCAAGGTTCAACTATGAAACATTTACAAAATAATTATGGCAAAGCAGGTAAAGAGTGTAACTTACTAAACCAAAAACAATTTGGCTATTACATACTATACGTGTATACCATTGTTTGGACAAAATAGGGCCCTATTCTCACCTAGCACAATTGTTGAGATAAACTGAAATGTTCCCCGTTTATTAAGAAGTGAGTCAGCTTCACATGCACCATAGCCCAGTGAAGATCTCTGGTTTTAGCTAAAACATACACCACGCCTCAATTCGGAACCATGTCCCAACATTTAAAGTACTTTGTAATAAACTATTATTGGTTTTGAATAATGTTAATATTAGGGTTGATGAGTGGTACCTGCCGCATGTGGCTCCTGGAGTAGGGACGGTCCGCTGCAGCCTCGCCTGAGCAGTTCTGGTCCCGGGTCACATGACTCTGGTCCGACTCTGGTCCGCATCACTCTCACGCGCTGCCAGTGACGTGCGCGGGGCCTCTAACATTAGGCCTCTATCGTAATCGGAGGTTTTGTTGTCATTTTGTTATTTGTGTCTTTACTACCTATGCTTTTAGCATGTAGTATTTGTGTTTTAAACATCTGAATTGACCAATAATCAAATAAATATTATATATTAATTAATAAATAAAACACACAAATTAAATACACAAATTTACCATTTCTTATTTTACTAGTTATGTTTAAATGCAACATTTTACAATTTTAATTATTTACTATCATTCACTCATTCCAAATAATTCTATTTACACAACAACACAAAACAATAGGCACACAATAGGCTAACCTAACAATTGCTGAAGTACGTTTTTGAATATATACATTTTTGTTAAGTTTTTAATCACAGAGATGAGAAATCATACAGAGTAGCCTGCCACCACTGAAATGCCTTAAAGTGGCTATTCAGGAGATATTTAATGATTGATTTCACACTGGCAACTATGGCATTAAATACAGTTTTGGGGAAAAAAAAAAAAAGTGTTTTTTATTTTGCATGAACATGATAGATGGTTGTGTAATGGATGTCAGATACTGCACAACAAGCCATTGTCATCTTCTCTGTCATGTTCTGGTCTCAGTCCACTTTCTTTGGTTTGCTATTTTTCCATAGAACTACTGCTGTGAAGGCTCCTGTGTAATAAACATAAAAAGATGGGTTTTATAACAAATGCAAATTGACAAGTCCAGTGTTGTGGTGATGTTGATACAAACCTATACAAATCAGCACTATTATTGCTGCAACACCGGGTAGAATAACTGAATACTCCCGCGGAAGGAAATAATTGTGCAGCACATGATCGCGGGCCACAAAAGGCTACAAAAAGAACAGAAAATGTTAATACATGTGTGGCAGGTAATGCATATCTGCAATATCTACATAAATGCTCAGATACCAGAACAATGACCCAGACAGAGTAGTACGTGAACAGGACTAAGCTGAAGACAACAAGGCTCATGCCCACTGCCTGGTCCACTCCTGTTGCCTAAAGACACAAAATGACTATATTAGAGGTTCAGTCGCTCTTTTAAACATCACCATGACTTAAGCTCATTGAGTTTTCAATTATAAACTAGGCTGTAAGCAAATGGATTATACAACTATAATATTAGATGTATTACAGTCTGTTCATCCTGGGAATTGAGGGGAAAAGGAAATGATGGAGGAAATTGTGTCTTGTTGTTGGATGTATAATAAGACATCAATGTGTGTACAGTTTGTGAGATGCAGTTTGTTTGCCCATTTGTTTGTATGTCTCTTTCTGAAAGGCCCTTTAAATAGTCTATTAGTGCAACACTGATAACTGGTCTACAGATGCTACTCAATTACCCTGTGATTTTTATTTATTTTCTTATTTTTAAAATTTTTATTTCTATATTATTATTATTATACTATTATATTCTCTGTTTTGCACCTTATACTTACTAATAATGCATGCTTTGTGCTAAATATTTTGTTACTTTATGAAGTTGCTGCTGGAACTTGAATTTCCTTTGGGATCAATAAAGTATCTATCTAATCTAATCTAATCTAATCTAATCTAATCTAATTCAAATAGCTGAATATGTAGCAGCATTATTATAGGCTAGTTATTATTTACTAAAATTTAAATGCGCATTCCTTTTAGAAAATGACTAAACACTAAGTATTGTGTTGACATAAAAAAAAATACTGTGTACTACACTACAGTTACAGTTTTTGGCTTAATACTTATTGGGATTAACTTTAACTATAATGGCAATAACCACATATTTTATATTACTAACTCAATTTAAACTATAGCAGTGAAAGGAGGCTGAGGTGACTTCAGGTAATTTATTGTTGACCCTTTCGGCTGCTCCCTTTTTCATTCAGATGTTGCCATAATTAGACTAAATGTGAATTCACAGAAGTAGTCGGCAGATAAACCAAGTTTGAAGACAGCTTCTCTGCAGAGTAACAGCTGTCAAATCTAAACTAAACTAATGCGGCTGCGCTAATTTATTTTCTAAAGACAAGCGTATTTTCAGAGAGAATAATTAATGTACTGAGTATATGTTCTTACCATTTCGGCTGTTTTAATCCCGTTTGGGGTTACTTCCTGAAAGTCTTCTTCTGGGAGTAAAATCGCACTCACCACACTTATCCTACGTCCTCTGCTGCCCTCTTCAAGCAGATCTATGTACTACACTCATCTTTTTTGAACAAATTAACTTTAAGTATAGCCTGGTCCTGTCATCCAATAGGATACTCTATTTGAAGTCCTAGGTATAGATATTTTATTTTTTCATATCCACACACATATTACCTTAAAATAAGACAGAAAACATGAACACTGATTTAAATAGTTGTCTTTTCATGAATATTTTATTTAAACATATCATCAAACCCCAGAGTAACTTAAGATTTATTGTTTACATAGAGCGCAAACCCATTACATTTTGGCTTATGCATCTCAACATCCCTAATAACATTTTCACAGGTTAACTTAAATCACCTAACAAAATCTTAATAATATACAGATCAGCAACACAAACACTAATGTAGTATTAAGACATAAAACAAAATATTCAATCCTTGAACCTCATGCAAAAAGAAATTTACTGTCAAGTACAAAGGGGATAATGCAAATCACAGTAGTTGATAATGAACAAAGCAATTTCTATAGGTACATTTTTATAAACCATCTGTAGACCAGCCAGCTGGTCTGAAAGTAAAAAGTCCCAAAAAGTCCCAGATATGAAGTGTTACATGTAACATGACAGACAGATTTCCCAAGACACAAGTAAATGCTAACAAAGCTTTGACACACATGGAGTCACAATATTGAGATGAATACATGTCCAGCATGAATCATATGGAAGTCCAAAATAAACAGAAAGTACTAGAAGAAACAAAGCGAGTTGTGGGTCATTTGGGGTGAGGACATACTGCCCACTGTACGTCCGTACAACAGGAGCTTTGTGCTGCTGCTGCAGCTGCTGCTTTGACCTCAGTTGGACCAGTTCTGGACCAGAGCTGTGAGCCCCACTCAGTGACAGGGCCTTTTAGCACAAACAACAGACAACACTACTCCTAAGAGAAAGAGCTAATTAATTCTGGCAATTGCTAATGGTAAAAATGTTTCATTAATATGCAGATATACAGAAAGTGATGTATACTTTTTTTCATTGGTTAATATAATATTTATATTGGTAATATATTTGATAATTTTAATCTCAACTAATCTTATCTATTTAAGTAAACATTCAGTTTTTCTTAATGCCATGATGAGCAGTAAGCAGCAGATGATTGTCAACTTATAAGAGAAGAGAGCAGAAGTCATACTGACAATGTTTTAATATAATTATATAAAAAATAAAATAAAAAATCCTGGATCTAAACCATTAAATTGATGTTAGACACGCACATAATCACAAATACATTAATATAGTTTATTAAATTTAAAAGAGTGGTTAAGTACTAAATAAATTTTGAGAGTGCATAGATGCATATGGCCGGCCATATGCACATGGGTTTTGTTGCAATCTCTTTGGAGTAACTTTGATAAATTCAACACATCTCTGTGTCTCTATTAGAAAAGCTCAAACCTTGTTATAAAAGTTTTAAATATAGTAAAATAGAAGAACATGCATGGAGTCATTTTAACAACCATGCCAATTTTACTTAATGGTTTGTGTTTCCCTCCTCAGACGATACACGCATGTGCAAAACAGTAAAAAGTGGTGCATACAGAAAACACAGTGATCAAAAAATGAAAAGTAAAAAGGTGCACTGGATTGGTGCATTCAAGCATCAATAACAAGCCTCGGAAACTGTCTTCACTAAAATGTTAAATGCTTTAAATTCAGTGTTAGACTACAGTTTCTAAAGTAGTGGTGCTTTGGGGTTTATTTTGGTAAGTCCCTACCTATATTAGTGTGTTTTGTTTTGAGAATAATGAATTACCTGCTGCTACAACTTGTCAACAGTCATGCAGCTACTAAAATAAAGTGCTCTTTTGAAATTGAATATTAAACGGCTGGTCAAATTGAGAAATTAAATCAGTAATCATGCCACTCACTGATCTAAATAACTTAAAGAAAATACCACATTATACAGTAGACTTAGAGTGTGCACCCAAGACCCAAACACGCTGGTCCAGCCTCTCTGTCAATGTGTCTCAATCACCACTGGCTCAAAGATACCTGAAGTCACTCTGGAAAAAAACAACAACACACAGACAAACTGTAGATTACTTCCTCAACTTAAAGACATTTAGAAATACAAACAAAAATCTGTTAACTATACCTGTTTGTGAGCTGTGTCCCACCCAGGGCAGTGGTACCATCTTTGCTTACAAATAATCTCAAGTTGCTGTCTGAACAGGGAGAAGAATGAGCATTTCTAACCACAGTTATAACGTAATGTTCAGGTCAAAATGCATTAGCCAGAGTGTAAGTTTGCTCCACCTTCAGTGTCGCTGCTGTCAGAAAAGTTTTGGCTCTGGACAATCTTCTCGACAATGTCGTCAGCATCGATACGAGTATCATCTACACAACTGTGCTGCTTCTCCACAGGCACCTTTTTCCTCCTGAAGGTGGACATGAATGAATAAATGAATAAATAATTAGTTCAGATTAGCTTTACTGTCAATGTGTAACAGCACTTGATGTGCAGTCTCCTGCATAAATGTACAAAACAGCTGCATGCTTTTAACAGTGGTGGAGAAAGTACTCAAAATATGTATTTAGTCAAGTAGAATTAAAAGTACTACTTTTTTTCTTGAGTACACCTAATACCACTACTATTACTTCTAGTGCTATCACTACTGACACTACTACCACCACTGTCGCTATTATTATTAGTATTACTTATTAGTATTACTTCAACTACCACTGGTACTACCCACCACCGCTACTATAAGGTCAGCAAAGTACAAATTAGTAAATGGTTTGCTCAATTTAAATTGTACTAAGGAAGTACATATTCTTAAAAAAATGTAAACCCCTTTGGCTGACACAAAAATATACAAGCTTGTGACCCCCTGTGATGGGATTAGGTGAATGTTTTAATCATTTTCCAGAATTTAAGAAGGTTGCTTTGTTTAGTTGATGTGGGGTTGTTTTATTGTTGTAGCTAAATTCATTTTCTCATGAGCACATCACCTTCATAGAGACAAATTCTTTAAAAATGTAAAGCCTGAATGTTTACACATGCCTGGGCCTCAGTGTATGAGCCCAGGCATGCCTGACTGAGACACTCATCCTTTAAAATGCACAGAAAAAGCGAGAGGTATGTGCACTTTTCTACCTGGACGATCTGTTGAGCGCGGCTGCTGAGGGCGGTGGGGGTCTTTCGGGTTTGGTGGGAGAGGCTTGGCTGTGTGCCTCCTTGGGCGTTGAGGGCTGGGTGGGATGGTTCAAACCACACGAGACACTGCTGCTGGAAGAGGCATTTCGCTGGTGGCTCAGGTCAGTCAGGCTGGACGAACGAGAGTGGCCTGTGCTGTAGCCTAAGAAGAAAAAAAACAAAAAATGTTGATTTTGTATGTACATGTCATAGAGATAATCAGAGCTTCTTCCCTTTTAGCTTTTCACTTCAAGGGCTACCACAACCTAAAACATGCACATGGCTAATCCTCCAGCTAGGTTCTCCTGACCAGGATCCCGGGCCAAATCAGGAGAAGGGTCCCCAGGCGCTGCCCTGCGGTCACCCACTGCTTCTGGCAGGTTGCCCTAGCGGCATTGCCCTACATGGACATTAAAGTATTCCGTACCACAGAAAATCACCTGCCTAAAGCAATGCACTGCTTTGCATATTGACTCAGTATAGGTTTTACACCAGATGCCCTTCCCAACAAATCCTCTCCTTTCATCCAGGCATGTGACTGGCACAAAGGGTGGTGAACTGTGACCCTCTGTGGCTGAATAATCAGAGCATCTCATGGAAATGTTTTAATATTTTTGTTTTGCTTTTTTGCCTTGATTTGTTAGCAACAGTTGACAGGAAAAGGGGAAGCCAACAGGCCTTAGCTAGAAATCAAATCTGGACTACACTGATACGTGCCATGTGCTTTACCAGATGAGCCACTGAGGTACCCGTCTCCTGAATATTGAATTAACAAAAAGAGACACACCGGATATCCTGCTGTGTTGACTGGCATAGCTGGAGCTACGAACATGACCGGTGTGAAAGACATCCTCTGGGGTGGACACACTCTCCCCCTCCTCAGGCAGCCCTAAAACTCAAACAGCAAAATTCAACTTAAACGTAAGAAAAAAGGTAAAATATTCACTACAGCTAGTTTGTTTTAATAAAATCAACTTTTTAACACATGATGCTCTGCAAAGTGTAGCATTGATCCCTCATTTTTTCAGCTGTGAGAGGACCTTGTGATGATTAGGACTTCATACAACATAAATATATTTTAAATATCTGACAGAAGAGATGGCTTTTTCTGTTTAAAAAAGTGTGGTTGTGAGATTGATCAGTTTACCTAGGCTACGTACTGATGACTGTCTGGGTTTTAAGAGGCGGCTCCCCTCTACAATACCCCCTAGTGGAGATGTTGCGACATCAGTGCTTTCCCCCTTACAGTCCAGCTGCAGGGTGGGGTCCACATTTCCAATGGACACAGATTTGGCTGTGCTGGGAGGCCTGTCACAGAAGGCAATGACAACTAGTAAACATTACGGTAACAGTAATAAAAAACTAACAAAACAACTAACAAAAGTCAGACTAAGATGATAAATTACGTTTTAAAGCAAGGGTCTCCAGAGAGAAGAGTCATCCCAATTGTTACCTGTGAAGAAACAAGTGTCACTAAATTAGCATGTCCAAAGGAAATGTTTAAGGATAGATTTTTTTATTTGTGTGTATACCACCTTGAGGATTGAATTGTCCTGCCTAGTGTTTTTGGTGTCATAGCCTTCCAAGATGCAGCAGCGAACAGTGGAGCCTGAGCCAGCAAACTCTGCAATGTTGAGATCAGCAAAGCCAATCTGCAGACAAGCACGCACAGAGACATTGAAATTAGTGGTGTTTCCCATACCACTACCACTACACTATTATTCAACAGATCTGTCCTATGTCACCGTCTGACACCCATTCAGTCTTGTAAAAAGGAAGTAAGCACAGCAGAACAGAGGAGAAAGACTTTATCTAGCCATTAACCTCTTGTAACCTCCTCTTCAACTTGGTGCCTCGTCAGCGGGGCTTGACATGTTGATACTGACTATATGTCTAATGTTTTTACAGTACTAGAAAGAATGTCTAGATGATAAAATGTTAAAGAGTACACACATAAACACTCCTATCAATTTTAAATAATTTTTACAATGGTGGAGAAATCTCCCAATATCCTTACATAGCCCTTAAATGCATAGTATGTTTAACTGATTTTCAACAACTGTATAATAAATAGTACAATACACTCTGATCACACTGCTAGTAGCTTGCATAAAAGATTTTAAAGAAGATTCATTATCATAAAACTGGTTTCCAATGCACACAATTTAGGCAGTCTATGTCCTCTTTTCAGGGACTAGTAAAGCGGAAATCAAAAGAGTGTCCACTTACAAATACCTGAGAGAGCATCTAGACTGGGCCTTGAACAGAAATGTACTTCTCAGAAAAAGCCAGAGTTGGATTTACTTGTTCGAGCCTGTTTTATATTTTACATAGCACAATCATACATATTAATATATTAGAAAATGATGGCTCAACAATGTTAAAAAGGTGAGGGAGGTGGTCCAGTGAATCAATGCTTGTGTAGCTGCTCCAGATACATAAACAACAGTGACATCCTTTTTGTTGTGTCAAAGGTGACAAGTGGAAATTTACAGGGGTCTTACGTTCAGCTACTTAGTTTCTATCAGAGATTATTTGTCTTAATGTATACATGCAGATTATATTACTTGTAAAGGGAGATGAAAAGTTTCCAATGAGGTGTAACTCCAGTTTGTTCCTGTAATTGGTCATAGCAAGCCGGTGAGGTGGCTGACACAACAGATGTGTAAAGTAGCAGACAGGTGGCTCTGGTTTCACTCATACAAGTGCATGAACAAACACATCCACAGAAACCACAGTAACTGTCCATTAGAGACAGTAACAATTATCCAGTGACTCTAACTCTGTCCCTTTTACAAAACTCTATGATGTTGACAAAGCACAACAGCTTTAACAACCTGTTAAAATGTCACTTTACTAGCAAAACATATTGGCCAAAGTACAAGCCATTATGGGAAAATACATACAGCTAGTGTTTTGACCATATAAAAATAAACTTACTTTTGAAAAAGCCTTTCCTCCTTTAAGCTCCTAGAAATAGCAAAGAAAAGGTAACACACTGGATACAAGTTGCTTGTATAATATCAGTACTAAAACCAAAAAATGTCTAATAGATTTAATCATATTAAGTGAATTTACAAGTAAGTAATGGGATTTTTAACTTACCTTTCGTACAGAGACTCTACAAATACAGGGGTCCAACACACCAGTGATGGGGTTTGCACTCATTTTACAAACAAATGACAACTTCTTGCTCCATCGAACACAGTTCTGCTGCACCTCCTCCCTGCACAAAAACAAAACAGCAGGTTAACATCTTTGGAAAGTTTAGCTTTGTCACGCCAATGTATTAGGAACTGAAAAAGTTGTGAATCATTGAAATATCACTATTACAGGGAAACCCAGCATGCACCTCCAACACTGTGGACTATAAAGTTTTATGTAAAATAATAACTATGACTCAGTGGCACAATTTCTAACTATTGCATTGTTTAAGAGCAACAAGAAATCAAATAAAACCCATTGGACAACACTGTTGAGTCACTAGATGAACTCATTGAGTTAGTAAGAGTGAAAGTGTAGTGAGGGATTTTCCACAAACATAGATTGAAAACAGATTCTGTGCTTATCTGGATCTCACAGAAATGTACTTGTGTGGAATCAAAGCTTGGATTTGGAATATGATTGTAATGCTGGCGTGCCATTGTACAGCGGGTGTAATTAAAGAGCCAGATCAAAGATCTACTCCATTTCAATCATTTGTTACAACATTTATGTGCTTTGTTGGAAATTAAAATTAACTTTTTTCAAACATGTTTTGAAAGTTATTCCATAAAGATTCAATATTTATATTTAAGTAGTACTAAGAGCTCCACTCTTATCTTCTTGTGTTCAACATGAGGAGATAAGTAAGAGTGCCTTATGAAATCCAAACATGCCTTTCACAAATTCTGGTCATATCAAAATATAATCTATAACATGTGCTGCAGGAAAAGCTCCTCTCTCATTTGTTTCATTTTTGAGTTATAGGAAATAAGTGAAAAAAATTCTTGGTTAAAAACATGCATTAATGAATAATACATAATTGTACTCACACTCAAAATAGATTGAAATTTAAACTAGCAACATGTCTGATGCTATTATAATGTCATTGTGGTAATAACAGCCAGGTCAGCTGATAATTAAAGAGCAATTGTAAACTATTAGCAAGCTTAGGCTGAGGTTAACACTTAGCCCACAAACCTGCAGGTCCTGTCTTAACTTGACAAAAATGCCTGTCTCATGTCAAAAGAAAGACATGATGAAAGGCATCTGGTTTTCCATTTGATCAAAACATGAGTTACACAACACACAAGTGCAGAGTTAGGCTGGTGCTCTGCTGATAACAACTGTCCCATATGCAGGAATGTCAATGAAGGAAGTGCAAGCAAATCACATGGACGTCTGAACAGTTCTGAGTGGGCTGTGACTGTGTAAGAGATACTGAATGCAATCATTACTGATGCTGCATTTCATTATTGTGCACTAACTCTATTAACTTCCTTGTTAGCTTATCATCACAAATTGTTATTCAACAAGAAATCTAACCACAAGGGATCAAAAGTCAGTGTACTACTTGTGCCGGTCCCAAGCCAGAATAAATGGAGAGCATTTAGTCAGGAAAGGCATCCGGTGTGAAACCTGTGCCAAATGAATACATGAATCATTGAACAGTGGCAGACGAAGAGGCAAACGATTTGCTGTTACAACACCAGGGGGGAAGAAGACATTTAATCTGCAAGAGGAAAGTATAACAAGTCTTGAAGTGTGGACTGCTGCGTGCCGAAACAAGCACATCATTAACAATACAACCCTAAAGCTTTTAAGACTTTCCTTATGAAGCTGAAACGTAAATTCAACCAGGAAGACTGGTCAATCATTGTACCTCCTCTACCTCTCTGCCATCGCTCAGTTGTCTAAATTTAAAAGGTCTGCCCTCCTGTCATTCAGCTGGTTTCCAGATTCGAGCCGCAGCCTTCCTCCGCCCCATCACCCACCTCAGCAGAACCATCTCTTTCTCCACAACTTCCTCTTTTCAGCCACAACCAGTGTCTAGGCTCCGGGGGGGCGGGGGGGAGGGGGGGGGGGGGGGTATATATAAAATCCCTAATCTCTCCCTAACTCTCCTCTGCTCTCTGCTCAACGTCTCTCCCTAACTAACTAACTAATAAACTAGTATACATCACTTATCACAACATTGTCTGAATATTTTATTAGAGTTTCTCCTGATTGAAATGTTTTTAAAGTTACTACATAAAGATCACATAATTAATAATTAATCAGAGACATATTAAGAGCTGCACTCTTATCTCCTTGTGTTCGACATAAATATTAACTGTGCCTGAGACACACAGAGGTGATCTGACGTTTAAAGCTCCCACACAGGCCTGGGGGCCGTCCCGAGCCAAATGCAAACTGGAATTTACTAGACAGGTTTAGCCACTTCTTTTCTTGCAGCTCAACCCACCTGCCTTCAACAAACACAGTATTGTATGCAAGGTAGACCCAGGCAACCCTATCTCTCTCGGCAATGCAATGCTTTATAAGGCAGAATTACAACACACAGGAGATGATTCAAACTGTTCACACAGGCAGGTAGACAGATGTATCTCATGGGGAACAAAAGCTTGATGCCAACAAAAGTAAACAACTTTCCATGATTGAAGCAGGTTTGACTTTTAAGTACAAACCTCTTAAGTCACCTCTTAAGTTCCAGAAGTACTTCAAAAATGGCCTACTCAACATACCACCTTTGCCTCAACTGCTTCTCCAAATGTGTTTGGGTTACAGACTCCCACTCTGCCCGAATATCAGTCTCTTCTGCTGAAAGTTTCTGAGAAATGAGACCAAGTTGAACACCCGAATATTCTTATATATGCAGCTGATGCTAAAGATGAGGCAACCAACAATATTACAGCATCATAAGTGACCTGTAGGTGTATAATTCATACATCTCTCTTATGTAACGCACTCCTTTGTGACCAGGTGTGTGCCTAAGGTGTGTGACAGCTCAAAGGTGCTATTTGGCCTGAGCAAAGAACAGCGCTAAGACAAAGAGGCTCTTGCACAATGTAATAAAATGCTCAGGAAGTGAAATAAAACACGACCAAAATAACAGAGGATGCTCTAGATTAGAAGTTAGTGATGCTCAACTCTTCTTACTCAAATGAATTATAATAAATAGATAACTTAAAAAAACAATATACAGGAGTAGTTTTTTAATCTTTAGCTAGAAGAAAGTGACTGGTGCAAGTGGCATTGCTACATGTGTCCTAATCAAAGGTTTCACTGTATTTTTTTTTTTTTTTTTTTGCATCGCTTCAGGTACCAATGTGTAGAAATCACAAGGACAGCAGTCATACTGATGTAAATAGCTTTGGGTTAGTCACTCTAATAGAGAGAAACCAAAAAACAAGTGAAGATAATTTCCATGTTTTGCTTATTCACAACAAAAGGTTAAAAAGTCCAAAAGTTTAACCTTTTGTTGTGATGCAATTAGCCTGGCTGAGTGCGAGTCTTCACAGACACATTTGTATTATTGTAAAAGAAATAACTGTCACATAATGTAACTGAACACAATGGATAACGCAGCTATACAGCTATACAGCTATACATATACTTACATTTTTTCCAGTTTTAAACAGAAGTACTATTGCTAGTTAAATCAATGTGGTAACAAAAAGGTTTGGGCTTGTTGTATAGTTAGTTAATTAATAGCTAATTTCCTCATTATTCTGTAATTCTCCCCAATATCAGTAAACACTGACTGCAGACTACATTTACACTTTTTTTTTACCATAAAATAACTAACTGTTAAATACTCCATGCGTCTGTGAAGCTTTGTGAAGAAAACTCACATCAGTTCAGCAGCATCCCTGAAAGTCAAAGTAACCCATACTGTGGCAGTGTATGTTTGTAAATGTTTAGCTCACAACAATAAACACAAACTGAAACAGCCCAGGGTGACATGAAGCAAGGCACTTTTAAAAGAATAAGTTATAAACACCAGATGGTATTTATGGAACTGAGCAGGGGTAAATATGTTTAGCTTACAAACACACCTACACAACTAATTACCAGTACAATAAGACTTTTGTTTTGCATGTTTACAATAATATGTCCAGTTTGTATTCCCTTGCGTTTCTGACTACTATCTTACAGTTTAGCATGTCATATTCGATGTTGCTAGTATTTATTATAAACCACTATCCTTGTAGCTAGACCACAGTCACTTTGAACCAAGGCAGAAACAGAGGATGATTATCTCTGAGCTCCACTCTACAGAAGCGCTCTTATAGCTGACACAACACTAGACTGTGTGGAGATTGTTAGTACAACCCAGAGCCTACAGTGTCCGTGACCTACAGGGTGGAGCTGGGAAAGAGTTTGTGCACAACTTTCCCTAGAGCCATGAGGGTGGAATAAGATAAGTGAACTCAGAGCTGAACCGCAAGATGTGCCGTTTCACAGCAGTTTTACAGCTGTCAACATACTCAAGCAAGCTTTGGCAAAGGTAGAGGCGTGTAAGCAGCAAACAAATGATCCACTTTTTACATGTCCTAGTTCTGTAAGAGGTCATAATTGTCAGATGGTGGTTACATGCAGAATAATAGGAACTGGTGCCACATACCTGGATGACAGAATGGCAAAGTCCCCGCCATCAATGAGCCGGATCTTACAGAAGAGCACCCCATTGACAAAAGGCACTGATGTTAACTCCTCCAAGGTGAAATTGACTTGAAACTTAAACTTCTTCTTTTTCATCAAAAAGGACATGGTTCCAAGTTGCTGGAGTGTGCTCATCTTCAAGGCTGACCACTAACGCTAAAAGCAAAAAAGAAGTATATATATATTTGCCTCCTGGGATCAAAATTCTGTTAATCATTCTGGAAATTGTCCTCTGAAATAAAAGAATGTAGGATTATCGTCTGCATTTCATAAGTATGTTTTCAGTAGCATGCCATTGCACTATTACACCAGTATTACAGATACAGTGTCTGAACTCTGTGCAGTGTAACTGAGTCTAATCAAACCCGTGAGCTGCTTTCAACGCTCTCGACTCTCCCTTTACACTTCTGCCACGCAAACACCAAAACCAACCCGTGAACATTACGGACCAGGAACAGATATAACTTTACTAAACCTTACCGTTTCGCCGGTCGAAGGTAAAAGTAAGCATCGCTGCAAAAGAGAGGGGTCCGGGAACGTGGTATTTCTTAGCTTCCGCGCATCTCCACTAAACTTTTTCTTACAAAGCGCGGAGTTCAAGAGTCACTCAGAGCTCGGTTACTTTAGGGATCGTCTCTAAAATCTGAGCAGGCGTGGAAGCGTTTAGGGAGCGTGTGAAGAAAACTACTACAAGCTTAAATTAGAAATAGAAACTTTACATGTAGCCAAATATTCTATTAACCATCGTGCTGTCTTTGATATTATTTTCGTACTTTGTCATTGAAAATGTTGAATAATTTTGTGTTAATTTACCAAATTTGGTCAAGGTTACTGTTTTTATGGCAAGATTCACATTTTTGTCTCATTTGTCAGTTAAGCTCTATAACACACTGTGTACAAACAAATGTCATGGTCTTCAGTACCATTTTGGTCCCATTTACTTCCATTAAAACTTAATTTTTTAATTGAACTGTAGTGGCACAATAAAATTCTCATTTACAGGTGACAACCATTTCAATAAAAGCTTCTGGTTTGGAATTTACATTTTTTCATGATTATTCACCAGAAAGCTCAATAATGATTATGTAGCTGAGGGCTCTATTATATACTGTTTGATGTTGGTTTCTCTTACTTTGTCCACTACTGTAGGACGAAGACATAAATGACTCCAATAAAAATGGGGAGTGGAGGGTATGACAAAAACTGTACTCAGTTATCACCTGGGCCTTGCTCCCTGTCTCCAACAGCTCTCTCTCTCTCTTGAGTCCTTCACTCAAAATAAGACGTGCACAATTTTAGAGGCTGATACACGCACACTGATGACTAAAATGTTAAAAATTGTTATTGCTATTATTACTAATGGTTATTGTTGTAATTGTTATGATCAGAAATAAAGTTTACCTAAATATTTGGGTGATTAAAAGTGGAAAAAAATATCTTCAATAATATACTTGAAAGGGTGTGAACACTTTTGGTACTGAACAGCAAAAAAGTCTTCTGTTTAAAAAATAAGAATTCTTCGAAATCAAAATATTGGTGTCAATCAATGACATGTCCAAGACCATAATAACATGTTTTTAAAAATATCACATAGCACTCAGTATGTTCAAAAATATTTAATTTTTTGTGTTTTTCTGATAGTGGTTTACAGCAGCAAAATGGCACTTAAAGGGGTAAAAATATTTTTTTAAATATTAAAATATAAGAGTATAAAAAATTGAAGCTAGTTAGAAAAATTGGGTCATTCAAAGTGGGAAAAAAATCATATATTGTATTTTAATGACACTTTTGCAGAGGTGAGCACTTTTGGTACTAAAGGCGCTAAGTGTACGTTTTTAAAGGGCTGCTCAAGGGTTAATTCATCTATCTATCAAAACATACACATATATTACTTTTTGGTGTTTTCTACAAAAAATTGGATAAAACACTAAAACAATATGGTTTCTACACTTTTTATAATTTCAATAGATTTTTCTCTTTTCATTTTTAGACTTGTATTTTGCAAAAAGACATGACAGATTGTTGCAAGATTATGTAAGGGTGGTGCTTGGAAAAACTGGTAATTTTTAGATGCATTGAATTTAATATAATTCCTTCAAATGACAAATGGAGTCATAGACTATTTAACAGTTTTCACACAATGACCTCTGGTGGCATATTAGAGAAATTACTCACAACGACCACTAGTATTACACAAAACCTGATTTTTTATATATTTGAGATAACTTGTAAAAAAGTGCATGAACTCAAAGTTTAAGTCAAGGATGTTTCTAGAATAGTATTAAAAAACAGAAACATACTTTAAAAATATCTTTCTCTGAAGCAACTCTAGTGAACAACCAGGTTTTTTAAAGTCTAGGCATTAAAACAGAAGTTATTCTAAAAATGTTCCTGCCTGTTGTTCCTGTATGTACGGTCATAGCACATGCGCTCAAGGCTACTGAGTCTCATCATTTTGCTGTGTAGGAGGAGGTGGCGTTTTAGGTCTGTTTTGCTCTTCCTTTCCAGCCCCATCAGATGTCCCAGCTACTACAGTGCTGCTAGTGTTTGCAACATCAGTCCCGCTCTGTAGAAATTTTCGCAGATCCTTCAGAGCAGGTCTGAGCATCTGTACCAGAGCCAGGAGGGCAGCCTGTGTCCCTTCAAGAGCCTGTGCCTGTCTTTCCTGTGCAAAGGCCTGAGCTTCCTGTGAACGCCGCATCATCTGCAGCAGCTCAGTTTGGCTCTCTAGGTGTTGGGCGATTTGTCTGATGTGTACATTGGTGACACGCTGCTCCTGCAGCAGACGGGCCGAGTTCAGAGCAATCCGACTCTTTAGTTCCTGGGGTTTGGCTTGAGTCTGAGCTGGTTGTGGGGATTCAGAAGATGAAGCCAACATCTCAACAGGAGCTTCCACAGCAGTCACCATAGTGGGAGTTGAGTCTCCTACAGTAGTGGTGCAGTACTCCACAACTCCTACTCCTGCGTCCTCCAGTGAGTGGTATGTTGTTTCAGCTAAAATGGGTTCATATATGTATAGTGCATGTTATTAATATTGTTACTGTGATCAATTGCACCACTTCTAAACAATACTAAACAAGTTCCAAATTAACAAATTAACAATCACTTGTTCAAAACATTTATAAAGATTTTAAATAATTAATTGTTCTTTGCACTGTCTGCAGGAACCTGTAGATTTTTTTCTAAACTTTGACATTAGACCGTGAATTACATTCTTTACAGAGGTATAATGCCTTTTGTGCAAGAATAAAAATCTTACCGTTTATTGACTTTGATTCATCACAAACAGATCCTGGAGCAGCAGGTAGAGCTGCAGAAACATGAAAATGTAGGATTAATAAAAACATACGTGTTCATCTTAAAGACAAACAAAGTATTACAAACTTTATGGCTGTTGTGTCATAAATTACATGATGAGAGAAAAACTTTTCGAGCTTTTGCACGATCTGCTGTGCCTATTAAAATAACATTTTCAGGTTACACTTACTTTCCGTGAGAGTGACAGTAGTGGCGGCGTTCACGGTCACCGGTAAAGTTATCTCAGCATCCGAGTCCCCCGCAGGTAAACTGATGATGGTGGCCTCCCCCAGCAGGTTACAGATCCGCTGCTGCATAGCCGTGAGAATGACGGGGACTGGGGTGCAGTCTGCAGAAGTGCCCTCGATAGCGGCCCGTGCTTGGGCCACTTTTCGCCGCACCTCCGTCTTCATGTCAGACCACTTCTTTTTTACCTCTGCCAACTCTCTGGGACAGGTAGTCACAGCATTCACCTTTTTCAGGATGTCCACCCACGCGTTATTTTTTGCCATGTGTGTGACACCAGCATTGAAGTGGTTAACCAGTGTGTGCTTTTGTTTCTCTATTTCTTCCACTATTATTTCCATCTCTCTGTCTGAGAAATTCATTTTTCTTTTTTTCGCAAGCGATGCCATTCTTGCAGTATCCCTCTCTAAGATAGGTAATTGTGCGTATTGTACGCCAAAATACTAGGATTTACTTAATCAATGTGCGCAACGTAATGGCTTCCAGAATCGGCTTCTTCTTCCTCTGAACAACGCTTACGTAGCTGGCCCCGTGGCCCCGCCCACAAGCCATCCAATTGGTCAAATCTGCAGGGACTACGGAATAATCTGGAGTCTTATTGGTTGAATTAAATACAACTCATAGAGAACAAAGAAAACTAATATTTTACCATTTTCACTTGAAATATCCGACGTATTGTAATCAGGCTGGCGCAGTATTTAAAGGTTTTGAATATGCTATATAATATCAAAATAACCATTTGTGAGTTATTCAAGCAAAAGAGACATGTTGTTTACTTTGATAAACCCTCTACGACCATTAGTTGCAGTAATGGGCTGTAGTACCACCTGCTGGCTGATTTTTAAAATTACAGCGAAGTTTTGTACACGGCATAGATTTATTTATTTATTTATTTATTTATTTATTTATTTATTTAATTATTTATTTATTTATTTAAATTCATTTTCATTTCTAGAGTAGTCTTCGTAATGTAGAGTATAAAAATTTAAATTCATATCCTCCCCTACATTACAATATTCACTATATCACATGTCATGTTCTCAGTTATCCGGGGAAAATCAATCAGTCAAATCATTGAAGTCATTTTGTAAGACGCAAACATAATAGGAAGACATGGTTAATGCTAAAATTTGGGATGGAGATGTTTTTTAGGGGATAATACTGTCTCATTCCAAATTTTGCTTGAAACAGGGCATGTAAGAAAGAGGTGTTCTAAGGTTTCAACCAATATCTCTCTAACCGATCAAATTTAAGCTTAAAAATCTATGGTTTTGTTATACGGCGCCGTGCTCTAGTCCAGGTTGGGGTCTTATTGGTCTTATTATCCATCCGTGGTCTTTGGTTGGTTCTGGTGGCGTCCAGCAGCTTCGGTCTTGTGTCTAATCTCGCGGTAAGTTGCGAGATCTCGGTGGCTCTCTGCCGAATCCTCTTCGGTTTGCTCCGCGAATTAACGGCGCTTGAAGATGTTTTAAATTGACCTACTAAACTTTGACACAACTAAAGTAATCGCGTTTATTTGTACAGCGAAATTAAGTGAAGTAATCTCAAGCTCGTCTGTGTTTTCATGCTCGTCTCTTCGCCGGCTTGCTTCGCTATTTTTGTGGTTAGGTTAACTCTACCGGCGTCTGGGGTCTAGAAGGATTACCGCATTATCTGTTTTTTTTTACGCCAATCACGCTATTGTTTTTTCTTCGAGGGTCGTCAACAAATATCGGAGCTTTACGCTTTTCAAGCCCATACACATGCAGGGAACATGTGACGTGGTTTTAGGCTGAGCGCCCGGCGGCTGGCCTGGCCTGACGTGGGTTTTTTTTTTTTTTTTTTTTTTTTTTTTTTTTGGCGGAGACCATTCGGCGCTGACTCCTAAAGGACACGCAACATGCAGCAGCAGGGCTCGATGAATGCCCCCTTTACTTGGGGATGTTTTCTGCCAGTGTCGAGCGGGGGACACCCACCCAGGGGTTGACCCCGGTGGAGGTCGTGGGATTGACCCCTCTAAAGTATCTACCTCTTCTACCGGACAGCGCAGTGCAGGTGACCTCGGTCCTTCGTCCACCCACTGCTGTGAAATCTGTGGAAGATCCGAGCAAGACCACCGGTTCAAAGTGCTGTTTCAGGTTCTGGACGTAAATGGGGATGGAGGCATTTGCATAAACGACTTGACCATTGGACTGAAAAAAATGGGTGTACATCGCACTGAACATGAGCTGATGGTAAGTGTAAACTGCACGTGTCCAGTTTGGGGTCAGTAAAATAGTTAATGGTTTGGGCTGAAGAGGTAGTTTCACTTTTGATCTCCAGTGCATTGTATGCTAATGACTGAAGTGTCAAAACTCCCAAAAATAATTTAACCAGACATGTAAATAAGTCAATCAATTAGTGATAAAGGTACTGTTACAAAAAAACAAAGCAAACACATTCAGACTTGTAACAAGATGCAGGCAGGCTGTTTTTGAGTAGTCGGTGGAACAGTCAACGGGCCCAAATAAATAGATCTGTTAAACACTGCAAATAGTAATTTTAGGCCAGTTGATAAGACTAGGTTGTATGCAGACTAGGAGACAATAATAAAAAAAAAATTACTTGGTTGTTGAGGCCTTAATACTTACTACTTACTTTTATTTACCACTTAATACTGGAAAATGGTGAATTGTAAACATAATTTGACACTGTGTTCAATACACATGTCCCAAATATGACAAGATTAATCTCTGTAATAAGTGTTTTTTCTTTTCAATAATTATATAAAATATATCCTTAAATAATAATAATAATAATAATTTGATTCAGTCACTCACAAAAAAGGCAGAATTTTCTGCAGGATTGCTCTGTAACATTATCTTTACTAGAACTTACATTAAAGGACAAAGTATGTACTTTGCAGAAATAGTGCTTTTCTGTTTCAGTCAATAATCAATACTATAAAAGGCATTCGTGCATAATGAAGATTTGTAAAATGGTTGTGGATCTACACTGCAGCTGTGTCACTGAGTGTAATTATCTCTTCATACATGTTACCGGTAAGGTTGAAATACAGGGGCGTTGTTACACGGGTGAATGGGTTTCTTGCTGGATGATGATATTGTGCAGAGGATGATTTGAGGCGGAGTAAGCATCACTCAGCAGTTTTAAGAAGGGAACCCTCGCTCTGCATCACATCCCCTCCTCCCTTTCTGACACACAATTATAGCCATGCGGTAATGGCTTTCTACCATCTCCCATCCTATTGGCTTAGGCACTGGTGCCACCGCTTTACAGCAGGACCTGCAAGTATAGGAATCAGTGATTGGAAGGGCTTGGCTGCAGTGAGGATGCAGGATTCTAGAGGCTCTTTTTGCTGCATTTTTCTGGCTCCTGATTCAGAACTCAGCTGTGTGGCAACCCTGACTCTCTGTTCTGGCGCATTTTTGTGACAGGCCATATGCAAAAACTCTTGTCAGTCGGGTTTTAGGAACTATGGTTTAACTGCTAAACCTATCATATTGTTATTTTCTCTCTAATGTATTGTTAATGAAGTTAAGATCTGCTGAGACGATAAAGGACCGTGTGGATTGGAGAACAGTGGAGTTTTCCTGCTGCAGTCCTGAGCTGTCCCTGATCGACCTTTTATAAACTTCTTTATTTCAGCTCATTGGCTTAGTCAACACACAGTAGGAGCTGTGCAGTTGCTATTTTTTTTTTCTTGGAAGAGGAACGTAGCTATATTCAGTCAACTCACACTCAAGTCCTTTAAGAATGCTGAATTTAATGTGCCAAAGACTATTTGGCAGAGCAGACTGTAGCCCGGCTCCATCCCAGTTGCCAGGAAGCACAGTTAAGGGCTCTACTGGGAACAATGGAGAGCAATATGGCGTTCAACCAAACTCTCCACAGCCCTCTGACAGAATTGAAAAAGAGCAAAGTAGTGTTCCTTCAAAGACGACCACTTCAGTAATAATGGTAGCTCCACCTGGGGATTTTCAACAGGTAAGATGTACCAACAACCTCAGATGTGGAGCCAATTACAAGAAGTTGGCATTTTGGACTGGGACAGCAAAGGGCAGACGTATTGCTTTTGAGATGTTAAGAGACCTATGAAGTTGATTGTGTTTCTGACTTTCTCATATTGATGCATATTGATCATATTGATGTTGATGCTGTTGAATTGTGGTATTTTGAGCTCATCTATCTGAAAGCTTAAAAAAATTGAAAGTTCTTTTGAAAAATTAATATATGTCAGATCAGTAAAGTATGTAACATTGCAAATAGACATGGGATGATAATAAAATTGTATGTCACGATTGTCTTGGACATAATAATTGCGATTAACGATATTATCCCAATAATTATGAAATTGTTCTTGTAGTTTGAAAATGTTGCTAAAACATACTGGAATTACTTTACAGTGACACAATAGACTCAAGTTTATGATTTTAGGATAAATTATTGCATAACATGGCTTCTCCTTGTGGCCAAAATGTAGAATACACATGTAAACAACAGCTGTAGTGACATTGATAAGGCAGTGACTGTTGGACTGCTGCAGCTGTACAGTGTACTTCAGTGAAGGTAGGAATGGCATTCAGACAGCACCAGTACAGTAGTACTACTGTCAGCACAGTACTATAGATCACAGAAATACACATTTTAGATCATCGCATTGTAAAAGTTAAAAGTCAAAGCATGTTAGCCGTAGCTTAGATATGTTTATGGGCTGTGTGAGATTCATTTACCAAGCAAAATTTGTTGTCTTTCATTTCATAAATTGTCACTGTTTATATTTAATGGTAAACTTATGATTATGTTGTAAATTAGCTGCGTTTATTAGCATGTAACACTACATCCATTTAGCGCTACTGTTAGATTCTCAGACAGCTTGAACGCCTCACGGTCCACTGTAGCATCAGTCCATCTATCTCCTCTGCTGTAGATCAAGTATTTTAACCAGTTCTTCTGGAAAATCTGGACTGAAGACAAGCTTTGAGCCTTCTTTGAGTATACATTGCATGTAAACATAGCAAATAGCAGAGGGCTCTCTCATGTGAGGATAATAGGCTTTTATCTCGATGAACGTTTATGACAAAAAATTGCCACGATCAATTAATCTTTGCTGTTTATATCGCAGTTAGCGATATAATCGTTTACCGTCTCACCTCTAATTGCAAAGTGTAATGTTGGTTTCCAAGACCAGACTGAAAGCAGGGTAGGACTGAGTAAATCTATTCTAGTCATCAATTAATTAATTTTCATTGTATGTTTATTCTTGTCTGTTAGTGTTTACCATTTCCACTTATTGAAGCAAGCTGTAAATTAGTATTATTAGATGACTCAATATTGTACAACAGTGGCACATAAAAAAAAAAAAAGTGTCTCTTTCAACTAAATTATAGAAATGGTGTTGAGCATTTGGTCAAAGTAATGGCACAGACTTGGTTCACTGATAATCTAAAAGTGCATTCATGTACTGATGTTTAGTAAACACTTAAATAGGGCTGAAACTAACAATTATTTTGATAATTGATTACTCTGTTGATTATTGTTTTAATTAATCAAACATTTTTTTACTTTATACATATTGTATATAGATGTCTGTTTTCTCTTTTTCAGAAAATTGTAAAAGCAGGAGACAAAGACCTGGATGGACAATTGGACTTTGACGAGTTTGTGCATTACCTTAGAGACCATGAAAAAAAACTCAGACTTGTCTTTAAAAGTTTGGACAGGAAAAATGATGGTACAACAGCTTCCTGAATTGCATGTTGCATTTTACAGAAAGTCACTACTGATTTTCTTCTAAGATTAAAAATATTTTTTTTTGTTGTCAAGGCCGGATTGATTCTCAGGAAATCATGCAGTCCCTGCGTGATCTTGGAGTAAATATTTCTGAGGAACAGGCTGACCAGATTCTCAAAAGGTAAGAGGAGTTCCTCCTTTAACACAAAGCTTCTCATTCATCTATGTATCTTCTCACTTTGGTTTTGAATGAGGCTGTTTGTTCAGATCAGTGTCTGCTTTTCTAACTCATTGTCTGTCTGTCTTTCCTCTATTTGTCTGGTCTCAGAATAAGGAGGGGTCATATCTGGGCCCCTATCCTTTAGTAAGTAGTAGTTTTTAAAGCCTGCTTGTTCCATACCACACCAGTCACTAACATGTTGCCTGATTACTGGCCTGAACCATTGAAGATTGAAAATTAGATTACCGCTTTAATGCTTCAAAGTTAAAAGATGAATAAAATTTGTGAAATAATATGGTAAATTGTGGTGCTTCTGTTTAGCAAACATGTCAGCATGACAGCATAAGAAAATGCTTGGATTTAAAGGTACATTAATGTTTTTTTTCCCAGCATGGATAAAAATGGCACCATGACTATTGACTGGAATGAGTGGCGAGATTACCACCTTCTGCATCCAGCAGACAACATCCCCGAGATCATCCTCTACTGGAAACACTCTACGGTAAACAGCTTTCTTAAAATCATTTCAAGATGATACTAGTCATTAAGACTGTATATAAATAAATGAGTTGGACAGGTACATTTGTTGGGCATAATGCAACAATTGCTTCTCAGCAGTGAAGCTTTGTCATTTCAGTAATTTATTTTTCCTTTGCAGATTTTTGATGTTGGAGAGAGTTTGATGGTGCCTGATGAGTTTACAGCTGAGGAGAAGAAAACAGGCATGCTTTGGCGCCTCCTAGTAGCTGGCGGAGGAGCAGGGGCTGTGTCCCGGACTTGCACTGCCCCTCTGGACAGGCTCAAAGTACTCATGCAGGTAGAATGTACAGCCTTTTTTTTATTTCATGCAGAGCATTGGACTTAAAACAATGAGACAATGTTGGGTACTATGCTAATATGTGACAAACTCTCTCTCTTATTAGGTTCATGCCTCCAAGAGAAACAGTATGCATATTGCCAGTGGTTTTGTGCAGATGATCAGGGAGGGTGGTGTGAGGTCACTGTGGAGAGGGAATGGCATGAATGTAATCAAAATTGCCCCTGAGTCAGCGATCAAGTTTATGGCCTATGAACAGGTTAGTATTGTACTCAGGCTCCTACGAGACTTGCATGTTGCTTCATTAGTTCAATTATTACAACCATAGTGACTATATCTGTATTTTGTTTTTAGATTAAACGACTGATCGGGAGTAAACAGGAGACACTGGGTATTCCAGAGAGGTTTGTGGCAGGCTCTCTGGCTGGGGCAATCGCTCAGAGCAGCATCTATCCTATGGAGGTAAGGGACAATGTTGACCCAGAATCAACTGCCTCTGGACATCAGTGCAAAAACAAGTTGCATATAATCAAGTGGTCATAATTATTTGACCAATTATTTGTGCATGCAGAAATGTCCATGAGGATTTTTTTTGTTTGGTGACTGACTCCACGTTTTAACTTTTAGCCTTGAACCACTGAAGTGAAACTGTACTGTGACCTCTTTTCTGGAGGAAAACAGACCATCACAGACCTTCAGTTATGCACAAGTGTGAGCAATCCACTTATGTAAAAAGAGGTTAACAACAGTTATTTCAGTGTGAAAGATGATGATATGTGTAATAATATTGATATTGTTTTGGATACAAGTTGCCTTAATGAACGCCATCCCTTTGTGTCTTACAGGTCCTGAAGACACGGTTAGCGCTGGGGAAGACAGGCCAGTACTCTGGCATCTTAGACTGTGTCAAACATATCTTAAAGAAAGAAGGAGTGATTGCTTTTTATAAAGGTTATGTCCCCAACATGTTGGGCATCATCCCCTATGCTGGCATTGATTTAGCTGTATATGAGGTAAGTGTTGAAAGATAGGGCTTGTTCATATTTTATAATTTGGTTTGGTAACTCCTTTGTTCTACTTTTCTAAAAGACCTTAAAGAATTCCTGGCTGCAGCGATTTGCTACAGACAGCGCTGATCCAGGGGTGTTTGTGCTTTTGGCATGTGGCACTACCTCCAGTACATGTGGCCAGCTAGCAAGCTACCCACTAGCTTTAGTCCGAACCCGAATGCAAGCTCAAGGTCGGTCACTGGAGATAACAACAACTTACTTAGTTTAAATGTCAGATATTTTTAACACTGAACACTATGCCTTGCTGGTTAAAATTTCATTTGTTGTCTTTTGTTGCTCTCAGCTACTGATGGAGGTCCCCAGATGAACATGACAACCTTGTTTCGACATATCCTTCGGACTGAGGGTGCTATGGGACTCTACCGAGGCCTGGCACCCAACTTTATGAAGGTCATCCCATCTGTTAGCATCAGCTATGTGGTCTATGAGTACCTCAAGACCACACTAGGGGTCCAGTCAAAGTGAGAAAAGGCCAGTAGGCCAAGATTTGGTAACATTTTTGTTTGCCTAAAGCTAAAATATTTTTTATCGTTATGTGCAGATGTTTTGACATTTTGAAGGAAGTCCTAAAAAATGATGATACTTCTATGTCATCCCTTTATTTGAAAGCATTTTAAGCAACCATGCAAAGCTTTGCAGTTCAAAGTTAGTTTAGAAAAGTCAAAGTTTACACTGAGTACTATCAAGTGGTTTACTGTTTCTGTATTAATATGCACTTGTTGGTTTTGGGCACTGACAATGTGGTAGGACCCGTCCTGCTGGCCTATAACGGAGGAGTCCTGAAGGGCTGCAGAGGCATTTACCAGCAATCTGAACTGGTGAACTTGCACATAATCAGAGGTGAACTGTTACAGTTGTTGCTGTTGTTCTTGTTGATTTCCACACTCCTTATTATTAATATTTGCACACATTTTTTGTGCTAAAAAGAATATTTAAAGTATATTTAATGGTGCAGCTAAGCGAAGATCATTTTTCCATCTCTGCATTTTTTTTTTTATTTTTTTTTTGCAGATTAGGGAATATTTCACTTAGTATTTAAACTGAATATTGAAAAATGTCTTTGATGCATGGACCCTTTAAAACAGTTATATTTAAGTGCAAAAATGATTGGATCTTGATTACACCAACCTGATCTTAGATGTTTAATGGACAACTCTATTAGGACTCTCTAGAGATGACTCCTGTCCCTTTTGTGGTTTGAGACAGACATGTAATTGCCAGTGGACAAATCCTTTACTGCTTTTAATCTCCATATTTCATATTTGTTTATGAAATATATTCAGAAGCAGAGGTAGCACTCCCAGTATGACTGTTTCAGATGGTCACAGATTTCCATCAGTGCCTTGTGTTAACACAAAAGGGGGAAGTCTGGGACATTGAATGCACTTTAAGGTATCTGCTTTAATCTCTTAATATTGTTTTTTTTTTTCTATATTTATTTTTTATTATGTATTTAAATAACAAGGCTGAAGACTAAATCTGCCTGTAGACCATAGTATATTCAGGGGGCTGTGGTTCATTACTAGCAATGTACTAATATCAGGCTGCTTTGGCATTTGCCTTCACTGAATGCCATGTCTGCTCTTCCAGGATTGTGGCTTCATTTAATGGTTTCCTTAGATGTTCAGAAGTGAGAGCAAACACTTTACATATTTTGTAGTGTAAAATATTCCTCTGTCTTAAAAATCTAACTGGAAATGTGTCAGAAAAATGACTGTGAATTGCTAGAAATAATGGTATATTGCTAAATGCAACAAAACTGCATTTAGTTTATATCTATATATTTGTATTTTACTTTAATATGCTCTGTAAATAGCAGTAATGCAGAAATGAGCCTATGTAAGTGAGAAGCAGACACAAATGTTGTATTCCTGTATATGAAAATAAATTTTAAAAAATCACTGTTTACTTTGTTTCTGTTATTTATTTTCGGTAAGTATATGGTCTATAATATGATATAAAATATAATAATTACAAATAAATATGCAGCTGTAGTTTAAATATAAACGACAGGACGAAAGATTTCGTTATAATCAGTTGATTCACTGCTATGGTAAACCATATGAAAGCTGACTGGACAGATTTCCGCTTCTCCATGAAGCTTTGTCTACCGCTAACTCAGATGGACTCGGTTAAAATCTGGGGTATCGTAGCCATTTCAGACATTTTTAGCCCTTCCCCTATACCTCAGACCTTAAAACAGAGGGGTAAGAGGTAGGACTGACAAATACACCATTAAGAAAATACCGGACCGTATGTCAGTGGCTTGCAGATTGGCCACTTTACGTTTTCGGCCCTGCTGACTCAGTTCAGCTGCTACAGCAGCGCACACAGTCACGAGTCTCTCATGAAAGAGTCATTTCCTTTTACACTGTCTGTCTTACAGTGCAGTGCTTCTAACTCTGCATGCTTTAAGCACACATCTCCGTGGTTTCCTGCGATTTTTGCACGGGTTAAAGACGCACAATGCTGTCCTTAGAGCAAGTGAAGCAGAGTCTGGATGACGCGGGTCAGTCTCATGTCCTGCAGTTTTGGTCGGAGTTAAATGAAGAGGAACGAGAGAGTTTTCTCCAGGAGCTTTCTCAGTTGGATCTGTCCGGGCTGAAGGAGCACTGTGAGGGGGCAGTCAGGGCCTACAGCCTCCCCGCCGACCACCTTGGATGAACACATGGAGCCCGTACCCACAGAGTTCATCGGCAGCGTGAGGAAGAGTGACAAAAACTCCCTGGCGACATGGGAAAATGAAGGTAATTGCATTACTGAAAGTTTTTTTTTGTTTTGACTGGTTTGTAACATTGCTGCGTGCAAGACAGATCGGAAACTCGGAAAGTCCTGTTTTAAAAAGCCGACTTCCGAAATACGAAAACCGTCCGTTCACGAGGGCCGTTTCTGGACGCAGGTTTAGTCCAAACATACTGGAGTAAGTTAAGGCTGGGAAGAGGAAAACTCGGGCCGTTTCTGTGTACTTTTGTCTACTTCTGTCTACTTATGTTTTCTTCTGTGTACTTTTGCGAAAACATCATCTGCCGCAATCCCCGGATATGTTCTTGCTCTGCCTGTTTTATTATAGGTCTTATTATACATCTGATGCCTCAGAGCAGACTTGTGCATTCCCGGGCAGGTAGAAATCCCAGAATGCATTTCGCGTTACGCACGGATCGCTGCCTGCATCACCGTTATCCTCCCCCTGTTTTGTCGGGCTGCCCCACGGAATGGATGCACTGTCTGCCCCCTCTTCAGCGCGCAGTGGCGAGTGCCCATAGAATAGATATTATGTGTACACTGTACACTGTCACAACCAGGAATTTAAATGGATCATTTAAAGTCACTTTACATCTCATGACAACAACTATGAAGATGCAAAATATGTTTTATTGTAAAGCAAACAAGAAATATGATGGAAAACAGAAAACTTGAGTGTGCAGAAGTATTCTCTCCCTGTCAGTACTTTGTAGAACCAACTTTGAAGGACTTTCAGCTCCAAGTCTTTTAGGATGAGTTTTTTGTGAGCTTGGTTCATAAAATGAGTAGGATTTTTGCTTATTTTTCATCAAAAAATAGCTCCAGCTCCTTCAAGTTGAGTGCATTGTGCAGCACAGTTTGAGTTGTTTTCTTTAAAAAAATTTACTGTCAGCCCATCCTTCAGTTCTTCAGTTCTGAGCAGTTTCCCTGAGAAGTCCCCACCAATGACAAATATCCCCACAGCAGGACACTGCCACCACCAGGCTTCACTTTAGAGAGGGGGCACAGTCAGGCGTTAGGTTTGTGCTACATATAGCATCTTTCATTTCATTTTAATAGTTTCTGGCCAGAGGAGCTTCCCGTGTTTGGGGAGTCTTCCACGTGCCTTTTGGCAAACACAAAACATATTTTCTTATTTTTTTCACCATTCAGTGGCATTTTTCTGGCCACTCCTCCACACAGCCCAGCTCTGTGGAGAGTATGGTTCAGAGTGGTCCTGGGACAGATACAACACTCTCTGCTGTGGAGCTCTGCAGATCTGTCAGGGTCACCTTTGGTCTTATTGTTGCCTCTCTGATGAGTACACTCCTTGCCCGGTTTGTGAGTTTTAGATGGTCCTCCATAGGCAGGTTAGGTGTGGATTCTTATTTTCAACATAAATTGTGTTTTGTGGCATTATAACAGTTGAATTGCAGACAAGTCGACTTTAACTGTTTTTCTGACTTGTGAGGGTAAATAACACTGGGTCTTAAATAGGGGCATCTTTTAAAAGGGATGAATACTTCAGCACACAAAATGTTTCTTTTTGCTTCACAAGCCTTCATAGTTGTTGGCATGTGATGTAAAGTGACTGACATAAACCTCCGATTGATACATTTCAATTCCTGGTTGTAAGGCAACAAAGGAAAAATGTTAAGGGAGTGAATACTTTTGCACACCACTGTATAGGCACTGCCTCATCCATTGGCTTTATTTTTAACCTCTTATTCCCAAAGTTGTACACTTTCAACCATAGAGATAGAATAAGACACTAGAGTGGACATTCTCATGGTGAACTACAGTAACTGACATCCGTCAGAGTCGTCATCTGTGTGCTATGTAAACCATGGGGAGCTGGACTTGCGTTTTTATTTTGTTAATTTGTTGTATTTGTGCTTGATCTAACGTCTAGTCTTATTGAAGGGCAAGTCACTCTGGCAAAATCAAAAACGCGCAAAACAAAAACTGAAACATGCAAACAAAAATGCACAAATTTGGAAACATGCACACAAATTTAAAACTTTAATGAACTTTAATGAAGCGTCTCAGCAATTTTCAGACTTTTGGATGTATGCTTTATTAAATTGTAATGAAAGCGGCACAGCTGTTGCAGTAAACAACTATATACAGTAATAGCGCGCTCAGAATTTATGTGCTGCTATTTGACCGCAGTCATTAACGAGCAAACAATTAGATATGTCATCTAGATAGATGGACCTATGATTGTAGGTACCCAATTTAATAAAACATACACTCTAAATTCTTTGAAATTTGCTCACAAAAGTGGGATGTTTGTGTGTAAACAGCACACAAGCAAATCAGGAAACAATCAGAGTCAAGCACGAAACTCCTACCCTTTCTGTAATCTCATTTGCTGCAGTGTTTCAGAGTTTGTGTGCGTGTTTTCAAATTTGAGTGTGTTTTCCAATGTGTATGCCTGTTTCTGAATTTGTGTGTGTGCGTTTCTGAATGTGTGTGCATCAGAATTTGTGTGCATGTCTTTAAATGCATATGCATGTTTCAGAGTGTGTTAATCCTTCCAAATGTGTTTGTGTGTATCAGAATTTGTGTGTGTTTCCAAATTTGTGTGGTGTTTTTGTATTTGTGTGTGTGTTTCAATGTTTGTTTTGCGTGTTTCAGTTTGTGTTTTGTCTTTTTTGATTTTGTTGGTGTGACCAGCCTTCAGGGCCACCATACCCAGACCGTGTTTTGTGTGCCTCACCTCCAGCTTGTTTCAGTGCAGTTTACCATCAGATTAACAAGATATGCTCAATTACTAAATACTCTATATAAACTACAGAAATTCAAGAAACATAATCTAAGTGTACAAATATTATAATAATGTTATACAGAGATGAAGTAACAGACCCTGCAGCATTTTGCTTTTATTTTGGTAGTCTCCTTACATTGACCGCTAATGACAATGTAGTAAATATATTATGTATTAAAGTTTAGTTAACTAAAATCTAAAATGATTAAATAATATATCAGATGAAATTCTAAACTAGACAATGTATTTTGTAGACAGTAGGGCCTGAATGTCTAATATAATTTTAGGCTTAATTCAATTTAGATGACTTACTAATTTAACATGTCACTTGTTTCTGTCAATGCAGGACTTTTGCAAATCTCCAAGAATCGAGTCGGGGTCCTGCTTCTGGCTGGCGGTCAGGGGACCCGCCTAGGGGTTCAGTATCCCAAAGGGATGTACAACGTTGGGCTCCTTAGTGGCAAAACATTATACCAAATACAAGCTGAGCGCATTCTTAAAATCCAGAAGCTGGCAGAAGCAAAGCATGGGACAAAATGCACTGTACCATGGTAATGATTTCAGATACATGAAGACTTTGTCACAAGTGTTTGTTATTTCAAAAATCTGATCAAAACCTCACAACATGTTTTTTGCGCTCTGAATTATGAAATGCAACTTTACATTTTCTTCACTTGACTGTTGGCAATTTTAGGTACATAATGACAAGTGAGTTTACACTAACCCCCACTGAGAAGTTCTTCAAAGAAAACAACTATTTTGGCCTTGAGCCATCAAACATTGTAATGTTTGAGCAGAGGATGATCCCTGCCGTGAGTTTTGATGGAAAGGTCATCCTTCAGGGAAAAGGGAAAATAGCCATGGCTCCAGGTACCTTTTGTTTGTTTAGTATAGATCTGTATATAACAAATGCGAATCTGATCTGTATGTTTACTTCAGACGGCAATGGTGGTTTATACCAGGCTCTGGTGGACAACAGTGTGTTAGAACACATGAGGAAGCAAGGAGTGGAGTACCTGCATGTATACTGTGTGGACAACATCCTTGTCAAAATGGCCGATCCAGTGTTCATTGGGTTCTGTGTCAGTAAAGGAGCTGACTGTGGAGCCAAGGTATGGCAATTATTTTAATACAAATAACAAAAAGTTAGAACTGAGTAAAGTCTTGGACTTTATCTGAATCCTCTTGTGATAAGGTGGTGGAGAAGGCATACCCTACAGAGCCTGTGGGTGTTGTCTGCAGGGTGCAGGGTGTTGCTCAGGTGGTGGAGTACAGCGAGATCCTCCAAACCACGGCTGAACTCAGAGACGCCAGTGGGGAGTTGGTCTACGGCGCAGGCAGTATCTGCAACCACTTCTTTACTCTGGATTTCCTGCATAATGTAGCACAGTAAGAAAATACTACTACTACTCCTTTATCATTCCATCAGATGCTCATTTTAGCAACAGCAAGTACAATAATCTGTGTGCTAGAATTTGGGAGATCAAACTACCTGATATAAAAATGTTGTGTAATAACCATCAGAGGAACGTGTGATAACAGTATCTGACAGTACAGGGCGTTTTGTTTGCAGGAATTTTAAAAGCCAACTAAAGCAACATGTTGCAATTAAGAAGGTGCCTTTTGTTGACAATTGTGGAAACGAAGTTAAACCAACCAAACCCAATGGCATAAAAATGGAAAAGTTTGTTTTTGATGTCTTTCCATTTTCCAGGGCTACTACTTCCCATGTTCCATAATATCTATGATTTTTCTAAACTTACTATAACTAAACCTAATTAAATTTACTGTGTTATATTTGTTTAGGAGCTTTGTGGTGTTTGAGGTTGTGAGGGAAGATGAGTTCTCGCCTCTGAAAAATGCTGATGGAGCAGCGACAGACAGCCCCACAACAGCCAGGAATGCCCTGCTGGATTTGCACCACCGCTGGGTCACTTCCGCTGGAGCCACTCTGCTGGATGAAGACGGGAATATTGTTCCTCTTACAGTCAGGTTTGTGAACAATAATATATGGATTTAGGTGAATTTATGTATATCCTTACACACTTAATAAAGTACCAATAATTAAATAAAACCAAATCAGAGGGAAACGGCTAATTGCATCATTGTTTCATTTGTTTGTAGTGAGCTGTCAGTGAGCAGTTCTCCAGCTAAATGTGAGATTTCACCACTGGTGTCCTACTTTGGAGAGGTGAGGTCATGCTGCCTGCTTATAAGCTGAAGCTTTAAAAAACAGTAACCAAAAACAAATATTATGGTGTAGTTTAAATGTTGGCCTAAACCAGAATGTAACAGAATGTTTCACTTTTTTGTTTGTTTTGACAGGGTCTAGAGAAGCTGAAAGGGAAGACTCTTCAATCCCCCTTTATTCTGGACAAAGAGCTATAGACACTTAATCATATTTCTCCTTCTATGTACCTTGGAACACTATGGCCAGTTTTCCTAGAGCCCTCTGTTGTTTGGGAGATGTTAAAGTTTATTAAAATAAGTAAATGCCATAGTATTGTAAAGTTAAAAGGAAATCATGAAATGGTACAAACAATTGTAAAAAGAAACTGTTTTTTTGTAGCTCAAAATCATAATGGTGCTTCACTTATTACTCTTTTTACCTTGAAAATTGTAAGTACAATTTTTCAGTTGTTCACTGACAAAGGTGTGGAGTCAAGAAATGTTTTCTAAAAAGCTTAGTTGTGCTATGTTAATTTGTATGCATGATCAGAAGATAATGTCATTGAAAATAAGCCTCTACATGGAAAAAGCTGCTTCAGTCGGCTGACCTCTTACTACAGACATTAAACTGTTCCTGCCACCGCCAGTACAAAAGACCCTCTATAGCCTTGGATAGCACTAGGCTTAAATATTTTTGGAGAGGAAAATTTTTACTCATGAAGTACTATAAGCACCTAGCTGGTAGTGGGCCTCTATGGACATGTCCACCATTAAACAGCATTTAAACCCAAACTAGACCTGACCAAAAACTAGTATACACTGTTCAAAAAAATAAAGGGAACACTTCAACAACACAATGTAACTCCAAGTCAATCACATTTCTGTGAAATCAAACTGTCCACTTAGGAATCAACACTGAGTGACATCAGTTTCACTGCTGTTGTGCAAATGGAACAGACAACAGGTGGAAATTATAGGCAATTAGCAAGACTCCCCCAATAAAGGAGTGGTTCTGCAGGAGGTGATCACAGACCACTTCTCAGTTCCTATGCTTTCTGGCTGATATTTTGGTCACTTTTGAATGCTGGCGGTGCTTTCACTCTAGTGGTAGCATGAGACGGAGTCTACAACCCACACAAGTGGCTCAGGTAGTGCAGCTCATCCAGGATGGCACATCAATGTGAGCTGTGGCAAGAAGGTTTGCTGTGTCTGTCAGCGTAGTGTCCAGAGCATGGAGGCGCTACCAGGAGACAGGCCAGTACATCAGGAGGCGTGGAGGAGGCCGTAGGAGGGCAACAACCCAGCAGCAGGAACTCTACCTCCTCCTTTGTGCAAGGAGGAACAGGAGGAGCACTGCCAGAGCCCTGCAAAATGACCTCCAGCAGGCCACAAATGTGCATGTGTCTGCTCAAACGGTCAGAAACGGACTCCATGAGGATGGTATGAGGGCCCGACATCCACAGGTGGGGGTTGTGCTTACAGCCCAACACAGTGCAGGCGTTTGGCATTTGCCAGAGAACACCAAGATTGGCAAATTCGGCACTGGCTCCCTGTGCTCTTCACAGAGGCAGGTTCACACTGAGCACAGACGTGACAGAGTCTGGAGACGCCATGGAGAACGTTCTGCTGCCTGCATCATCCTCCAGCATGACCGGTTTGGCAGTGGGCCAGAAATAGTGTGGGGTGGCATTTCTTTGGGGGGCCGCACAGCCCTCCATGTGCTCGCCAGAGGTAGCCTGACTGCCGTTAGGTGCCGAGATGAGATCCTCAGATCCTACAGTTGGCCCTGGGTTCCTCCTAATGCAAGACAATGCTAGACCTCATGTGGCTGGAGTGTGTCAGCAGTTCCTGTTTTTTTGTTTTTTTTTGTCAGCACATTCAACTATGTAAAGAACAAAGTATTTAATAAGAATATTAATTTTAGTGTTCCCTATTTTTTTGAGCAGTGTATATAGAATATATATTTTTACAATGGATGTGACATTACATGCACATTAAAGTTAGGCATTTATTTAACCTTTGGAAAAAATTTACCACACGCTGATGTTGTTATAAGCCCATAGATTATGATCAGTAGTGTCTTAAAAGCTAATTATTTAACGTGTGTAAAAAAAAAAAAAAAAAAAAAAAAAATCACATGGGGACATTTAGACATTTTTACATTTTCAAATCCTAGCCCTCTTCAAAAACAACATATGATACCTCTGCATTATACCATAACCCACTTTTTAATGCGTGGGACTGGTTTGGTGCGGCGTTACCATGGTTACGGAGGGAGGGGCTTGCAAAGTTTAAAACCAGCGGCTCGTCCGTCCGACCAAAAGTTTTAGGGTTTAAAGACGTGTAAAGGGAGAAGACATGTGCACGAAGAGCAACTATGAATGGCAAGCGTCAGCGAGGTATTTTTCTGCTTTATTCTTGTCACATATTAATCATGGTCACTCAATCACGGCGCTCATATGTCGGTGCTGTTTTGGGGCTGATTTTTTTTCAGGCGATTGTCCGCAGGGGGCAGCGGTGCAGTCTATGGAAAGGGCCTATTTGATTGGAGTAGTAGTTTCTTTGAAATCCAGAAGATGCGCCAAGATGAAGACACTGTCGCCTCAAAGTGTGACGAACGCAAACAGGTGGGTTAATTTGGAGCATTTCAGGATAACCAGTGGTGGAAGAAGTACTCAATTTCTTTACTTAGCCTCAGTAAAAGTATAGCTAAAGGAGCAAAAATTCACTAAAGTAAAAGTATCACCTGAAAATTTCTACTTAGGTAAAAATATAAATGTACTTGCAAGTAAAAAAGTAAAAGTATTTCACACATGCTCGACAACTCATGAATGTGTTAAATGTGAGGGATTTTCCTGAAAATTTGTGCTGATTATCAATGAAATGAAGAAACTGGTGCAGTAGAAGAGACTGAATCTGTTACTGAGGTCCTCTGTCTTTATGATTTTGATGTTTCTAAAGGAGTACTACTTTACTCATCTTTTATATTTAAGTACTGTGTGTCTACAATGAGGGCACGACAAACCACATGATTTTAAACCAAAAGTCAAAATACTTTGTGCTTCAAACCAACTCAGAAATGTAGTGGAGTAAAAAGTACAAATGCTTGCTCTAAAATGTAGTGAAGTAAAAGTAAAAGTACCCCTTGTAAAATTTACTCCTAAGTCCAGTACAGATGCATATAAACTGTAATTAAGTAAAGTAACTAAGTACTTTTACTTTGCTACATTCCACCACTGAGGATAACTTATTGTTGACTGCCAAACTGTATTGTAACAGTGTTTTTATTGTTTGAAGATTTTGGAAAATCTGAACTTGCGCAAAGATGAGCTTCTCAGTGAAATAGCTCATGTTAAGAAACGACACCTGACCCATAATGTATTTCTACAGGTAATGTTAATTAAGCACATATACAATACTCAGAGTTATTGAAGTGTCTGAATTTCTCACCAAATGCCTCTCTGTATGCAACGTTAGTCTAAAGATGTAGACCAAATGGTAAAGAAGACAGAGAGGAAAATGAACGAGGTGCTCTTGATGGAGGCAGAGAGACAGAGACTGACTCAAGAGTTTGTGCAACTGCAGCAGAGGAAGTGTGAGCTCCACCTCCAAGTGCTCAACCACTCCGTGTTTCATGATTTTCTGCAGCAGGTGGTCAAATTGTCCAAGGTAATTATTTGAACTACTCAAGTAAGAGTATGGACTATCATTTATTACATTTGTTAGGCTCTAAGCTGTAATAATCTTCTAAATCATGGCAAAATACAAGTTTTAATTTTAACGTCAAAATTAACCCAGAACAGGACAAAAATAGGACTAATTTTGGATTTATCTCAAACAATGACTTTATTAACCAGGACTAAACCAAGGCTTAAACAGTAGTCTTTATTAATCTACAACTTGTCTGACCTAGAGATAAACACATACTGTATTTTTGCTGTCTGTTATAGTTTGACGAAGTTTGGGAGCTGGTGGATCATTTTGCTAGTCTTCTCCACTTCAGAGATCAGCTTTCTCAAAGGGACAACAACGATCAGGACAGGATCAACCAACTGAGGACAGAACTGGTGACACTAGAGGACCAAAGTCAGCTCATGATGGTGCACAGGAGCAACCAGCTGAACCACATACAGGCAGAACTGGAGAGGGCTCGCTCAGAAGCTTTCGTATGGGTACTACATTTTTATCCTATTGTTACAATAAGGTCTAATGGAGACACAGTGTTGCCAGTAATAAGTAGACCTAATAAGGTGTGTTTGTCTTTGAATTAGGAACAGAAATGGAACTACATAGAAGAAACGGCCGCAAAGAAAACACTCCTTTTGGGGAAAATCAAGATGGCCACTCTCAATCTCTGTGAAATGACTGGCCGTCTTCTAAACAGTGGAGGAGACAGTGTAGATGTGAATGATACAGAGACACAGTTGGAGAAGGTATTGTCTAGTCTCAGCAAAAAGGCAGAAAGCAATGAGAAGAAACAACAATGTGTCACAATTTCTCATTCCAGATCCAGGAATTCATCCAGGACCACAGTGACATTGTCAAACGATACATATCTGCAAACGAACAGAACAATAAAGAACAGAAAGACGAAAAATAGCACAATGCAAGCAGAGGTTAAGTCTCATAGGGATGGAGACATGAGCCCCATTCTGCAACTTTACTATTTTTACGATCTTTCAGTAATAATTTAAAGCATACAATTACATTATTTCTTCCCTGTAACCCCATTATGGCTAATACACTAATAAACTAAACTAATACACGCTACCAGAGACATTCCTCAGAATTTCCTTTTTTTGATGATTTCTGGAGATACAATATAAAGCACGACCGCGTAACCAAACAATAAAATACTATAATAAATACTTGTTAAAATACTGATACTTTTGTGTCTCTCCCGGCCACACTACCTCGAGCGTCACATGAGCGGTGCCAGCCAATCACAGTCGAGTCTGTGAAGGAACGACAACAAAACAAAAGCATTGAATGAAAGAAGGTTTACGGTTTACTTTGCTTTATGTGCGCGCGTTTTCCATCCGCTTAAATGTGACTTGTGTGTAGATTTGTTTACACGTATATTTTGTTTGCGGGAAAATCATATAACGCTGGGTTTTCTGGCGCGTTAATTATATATCGTTAATGCCCAGGGTTTAGCGATCCAAACTACGCGGAAGACACAGACATCAATTCCACTTCGTATTGGCAACGTTTACATACTATTATTTTAATGTAGTAACGAAAATAGTCATTGTTTTGACCTCTGTGAACTGTTACTTGGCGCTGGATTGCACTGTGCATTGGGCTGTGTGTCCCAGTACTGTCAGTCTGTACATCCCCCTGCAGATTGAGATGGACCCTGTAACATGCTAGGATCATGTTCAAAAATGTCTTTGGTTCAGGATTTTTGGTAAGAACAGCTCATGTGATCCTGACATGGGTTATCACGCTAATACTCTTCCTACATGATACAGGTGAGCTTTACACCATAATAACCATAATTTGCAGACTTGTGTGCATGTGGTTGTGACTAATGTTCGGTGACCGACACTGCTTATTTCTGTGATTGTGTATGAACATTCAGTAAGTAGTACGTACCAGTTATTGGATGGCGTGCTATGTTTACTGACATCCACTGTATTTCCCTCTTAGTGTTTACCTGTAGCCATAGGACAATGGTGCATGTAGTTACATGTGTTGTACGTGTTTTGGTGTAAAGAGCTTAGGAAGCAAGAGGAAAGGGGCCAGCTCGTCCAGCCTGTGCTCTTCGTCCTGCTGGTGCTGGTGTCAGTGCTGCTGTACTTTGCTGTTTCTCTGATGGATCCTGGCTTCATCCTGTCTGATAACAGCGACCTGCAGGTGATTTACACAGAGGAGAGCAGCTACAGCTTTGAGCTGGAGTTCAACCTGCCACATTGTGTCAAAGTGGTAGTGATTAATAAACTGGAGTGAGATCGTTTCAAATGGGTCAGTGCTAACAACAATAATGCCAAAACGTGGTATCTGTGACCAGTGTTCATGTATCTTTCATAGACATAGGTCAACTGAAACTTCATTTGTTTTAAATTAGCAGAACACACTAAATTAAATCACAGACAGCATCTAATCAGGTTAAATTAAATAGATATCACTATTTTCTATGTGACAGTTTACACTGGGAGTGACGGAGGAGCAGCAGGACATGATCCCACCCACCACCAAATCCTTGCGCCAGCGCCGCTGTGGCCACTGTCTGCTTCAGGTACAGTGTCATAAGCTACTAAAGCACAACACACACTAATTTAAACTGTGACTGCAAAACATATCTTTTCGCCTACTGCCATTGTTGTTGAGTGTCTTGCATGCTTGTTTACCTATGGCACTGAAATATGACTCCTGCTCTATACAGTGTTTAGGATCCCAAAGAGGTTTAGAATAACGGATGCATTGCCTTGAAGCATAGTTCTGTTACATGCCTCTACTGTCTGCAGTAAACACAATATAAACAGTTCTCTTCCCATTCAAAGAAAAGTACATATAGGTTTATTAGAAGACCTTTCTATATTATAAACATAGATTTCATTTAATTCCATTTAGTGTACTTAGACTACAGCAATGCCATTGTAAATAATGTAATAGATTAATGCAATATTACTTATATCAGAACCACAATTTTTTTTCTAAAGTTAAATCAAATTTGAAAATAGTGTCAACAGTGTTTAGTGTTCAAAACACATTTTTCACATTTGGAAATGTTCTAGTTGTAATAACTTTTGCCAAGCAGCAGCCAATGAGATCGAAGCACTGTCAGACATGTCAGCACTGTGTTCGGCGGTATGACCATCACTGTCCCTGGATTGAGAACTGCGTTGGGGAGAGGAACCACCGCTGGTTTGTCCTGTACCTGGCTGTTCAACTGTTGGTACTACTGTGGGGACTGCACATTTCCTTGTGAGTTGAGCTAACAGAGTAAACAAAGCCCCTTGGGGACCAGATTTATGACTCATGATATTGTTTTAGGACGGGTTTCAGTTACGGGCCCACCTGGCAGTTGTGGCTGCGCGCCAATGGTATACTGCTGGCTGTTGCTGTGCTGGTGGCTGTTCTGTCTCTTATTGTGCTGCTACTGCTCGGCTCACACCTCTACCTGGTTTCTCTCAATACCACCACATGGGAGTTCATGTCACGGCATCGGATCTCGTATCTCAAGCACTGCGGAGCTGACGAAAACCCGTTTGACCGAGGAACATTTCACAACCTGTGGGTCTTTTTCTGTGTGTGGGGAACAGTAGTGTGGGAGCAGGTGTATTTTAGGGAGGGTAGTGACCAAGTTTAGATTTTTTTTAATGAACAGCTTCCATGTTGAAAGGATATAGGGACTTGACTACAGTGTCGTGGGATACCTCTCCTGCAGTTTATCCGAATAGGCACTGGTGCTATTGTGCCATAAAGCTGTTAGCACTAACTACCTAACATTCCCTTTTAGTGTATACTTGCTTTTGTTTCCTACAAGAGCTCTGACTGAAACTCTCCTAATGGTCCATAGGTGTACAGTCCTCTGGTGTGTGTAAAGGTATCATCCCAGGTCCACAAACATTTTAATTGTACTAGGTGTACTGTTGGCTATAGGATCCTAGACTTGCACAGCATTTGAGAATCTATTTATTCATCAACTCCCTTATAAACAGTTACAATTACATCCTTCTACTTATTAAACTAGTTTATCTCAAACCCCATTGATCGACTGTTAACCGGTTTTGAAGTTTACATTTATTAGAGGAAACATATTACTATTTATTTTTTGTGCATATGTAGACAATCCAAATTCATGATGGCTGATTACTTTTGTTTACCTACTTTGATAAATGTTCAAAAATCAGCATTTGTAAAAAATATCTTGTGGAAATTGGTGTAGTACTGAGTCATGCACAGCTGTGTCACAGGGTTCTTTATGTAAAATCAGTTTGAGTATTTACATTAAATTAAACAGAAGCTGTAGTTGTTTAAATTTTGAAGGTTTCTTAGGGGAAAAACATTGCTGCTTATTATTTACTCTAACACTAATCTATGGCTTCAACTTTTGACGAAAAGCATTTCAAGCCAGTTTATATTGTATATAATTTTTCAATTGATCTTTTGAGCATTTTGCCTGTTTTTGTATATCTGTATGGATTTTGAGTACTGTGGAACAATAGCTATCAAAGTAGTTTTTTGAATGCAATACCTGGTTTTCAGTTTTGCTTTTCATTGTGCAATAGAAACTTTGTAACAAAGCAATAAACGTGATGTTAATATTTTACAGCAGTAACAGAAAATAATGTGTACTTTTGAAGTTATATGCAATACTGTTTTAATACTTTGAACAGACTGTATACAATCAATAAATACATGTTTTAATGAGTTGTGTTTATACTCCAGAAGATATAAATTTATTCAATTTCCTTACAAATATTGGTTGGCATGTAAGCTTGATGAAAAGACATTAAAATGTATTGATGTACACATACATATTTAGAGAACATCCTATTCTCTGTGTACTAAATTCCAATATACTATAAGATCTAAACCTAAGGCAAAAATATATATTATTGAATCATGGGCCTTCAGAGGTCTTCATCAAGACCTCAAATATTTACAGTTGAACAATTCATTTTGAGAAGGCACTTTTCATACTGGGGATATTACTGACACATTTAACATTTGTTAAAAACAATGGACTTGTGACACATATAACTCTTTTACTGTTGAGGAAAATGTTTTCAGTGATGAAAAATATTTAAACAGGAAATTTGATCCGGGGCCAGTGTTAGTAAAGATGGAAGTGGTGTGGACATGAAAAAACAGGACCGTATTTTTTACCATCTGTTGAATCTGAGAAGCTTTAGTCAAAAAGTAGGTTAGTTGATCTTCATCTCATAAACGAGAAGTCAAAGTCAGCAAATATCTCTTGCTGTTCAGCTGAAAGGACGCAGGGTGTTCGTGGAAGAGTCAGAACAGGTTTGAGGGATGTAAACTCTTGGTCAAAGTTACTGACGTCCTGTGCTGCTTTGATGACTGGCACAAACGGAGGCTTTACCTTTTTGGCCAATAGAGCGTCCCAGTCTACGGCCTGTAACATAACAAAAGCTGTTTTACCTCAATGTCACAACTGATGTGTTAATTTTAACAATTATTTAACAATCCAGCATCCAGTCCAGCAAGTTTGAGGCCACTCCTCAAATAAGTTTTTAAGGCTTTTATAAAACACACGTGTGTAATTACCTGGAAGAATTTGTGTCTTTTGATCTCAGCTGCATCTTCATCTCCCGCTCCGAGTCTCTTCTCAGGATTTTTCTGCAGCAGCTTTAAACACAAACATGATAGTAAAAGAGTAAACAAGTAACATGAAAAGGTCACAGGAAAAAAAAAAACATACAAAAGCACTTTTTACTGTTTGAATGATACTGTTATCCACTATTTGATGAAACCAACCTTTTGAATAAGAGAAATTGAGTCAGGAGAGAGGAAGCGAGGGTAGCGCACATCATCATTGACAATGCTGTCAAAGACTTCCTCTTCATCATCCCCTGGGAATGGTGACTGAAAGATTTCCACCATAATTATAATCAATAGTAAACCTAAGACTTAACTAATTATGACATCACCATACAACATTAATAAACCCAAGACTAATGATTTCATACAATATTTTGTTTTCAACAACTTAAAGTAGTATAGAGAATGACCAAACTGTTTTTTAATAAAAGATCAATCCATTGCACTGCTGCTGACCTCCCCAACAAGCATCTCATAGATGAGGACCCCAAGCCCCCACCAATCCACGCTGCGTGTGTAGTTGTTGTCCGTGAGCACTTCAGGGGCCAGAAACTCTGGTGTCCCACAGAACGTTGAGGTCCGATCTCCGTGACCCATACCTGGACACAGCACCATTTCTTTTAGATAAATACCCTACATCACCTATACTAATCACATACACATCATGTTCCTTTTACTAAAGTTTATTTATTGTGATTTTATACATATATATATATATATATATATATATATATATATATAGTAATATTATACTTATAGTCCATTACCTTCTTTGCACAAGCCAAAGTCTGCTATCCTGACAAAACCATCTGCGTCCATGAGCAGATTATCCAACTTTAGATCTCTGCAAGACAGACATAAAATATTACACTACGCACTTCTTCAATGTATTTTGGTATTCAGTGTTTCTAACAGCATGAGAAGGACTTACCTGTAAACTATTTTGTTTTGGTGAAGAAATTCCAGGCCGAGCAGCACACATGAAGAGTAAAACCTTTTACAGACAGAGTACAGAGTTCAAATCAACCTAAAATATCAAGATTTTTTGTTACAGGTCCCTGGAGCCTGGTTTACCGAGTTTGTTTTTCACTGAAAATGCTGGTGTGAATGTGTGTCATAAGGTCTCCTCCAGGTGAATAGGCCATCACAAAACACACATGGTCAGACGTCTGAAAGCATCCATACAGGTTAACCAAGAAAGGATGTTGTGAGGCGTTGATCACTTCAAAGATCCTTTTTTCACAAATGAGGCTATAAAAAGAAATCAAAGAAACATACAACAGCATATAATGTTACATATAGCGTAAATGATATGTGCAATCTAGAAATTAATACCTTGACAAACGATTCGGATTTCTCTAAACTTCATACCTATCAACTTCATCACGCGTGACAATATCTCCTTTCTTTAAAGCTTTGATGGCATACAATTTCCCAGTCTTCGTATACTCTGCCAGCAACACCTTCAATCAAGCAGTCAGAAGTTTAATGCTCTTTTGCCTAAACTAACCACATTATTTCTAGAGGGTTCTTAAACCCGATGTTTACCTTTCCAAAATGCCCTCTTCCCAGAACAGAAATGCAGTTAAAATCTTCCATGTGTAGTCCTTCATTGAGCCTGCACTCAATGAAAACTCAAAGTTTAATTCCTATATAGTTCATCAGTTTCAGTTAAGTGTTTTGCTACCTGCTGCTATCGCACTGTTTATTACATTAATCATCTCTGCTGTGTGCCACTTACTTTGGTTGAATTGAAGGTTGTCTTTTAGGCATTGGGCTCCTGTTTCCATCCGTCAACTGTAAAAAAGCAGTACAAAAATTTACTCCAAATAAGTTAAATGGTAAAATTTTCTAATACATAAGTGAGTGATATTTGATGCCTATTGCAGCTCTAAAACACAAAATAAACAAATCAAGAAAATTACCAGAGGGGAGTCTTTCAGGTTCTTTCTCGAGCCCATTAGAGATCTGTGAACTTCATCATTAATATGTACATTCACCACAGATTCTCTGAAAGAATTGTTAACACATTTTAATAAATCAATAAATGGACTGTATTCCAACTTGGAGTAACCCACTATGCAGATTTATAGTAAACTAAAACAACAGCTCATATCCCAAAGCAAAAACAGATTTTTTACAACATTTTGTTTATGTCAATTGTGAAAATGTATAACTTTTTGCCTTGTAAATAAATGCAGGTCACCACTAATGATACCTTCACACTTGAGTTTCACACAACATGAGCGAGTAGAAAAATTGCCTTAAGTCAAGATGGAAAGCTGAGCACAGAAGGTAATAGGCCACAATTGTATTTAGCTACTTTCATAAATGTGTCAAAGAGAAATTTCTGGGTCAGTGTCTCACAACACATGCCTTACCGAGGGGGTGGGGTGGGGGAAGAAGCAAGGGCAGCGTTTGGGCCAGCTAACGGGGGACTCATGGGCTCCAGGGAGCTGCAAGGAGGAAGGATGCTCATCATCAAACGACCCCAGGTCGCAAAGTTCATGTTCATCTGGGCAGCACGCAGAAAATTCTTCCCTAAAAGCACCAATATAAAAAAAACAATGAAGGTTTAAAAAAAAAAAAAAGTCATTCAGAAATAATTTAATAAATAGAAATCAATATTTAGTAATTGATATTATGCTAGGTCAATTTAACCCACAATAGATATTATAAAGAAAAAGTGCATATATATAATGCTATAATTTGTACCTTTTTCTTTAGGAAAGATTCTCCGCTGCCTTTGAAGTTTGGAAGGGCGCTCAATGACAGGATTGATAAATGTGACCTTGAATTTAAAAATATTATCCATTAACTAAACACAATTTTATTTCTATAGTGACTGCAAAACAGTGCAACATCTCTATTATGACATATTACTTAATAATAAAATATAAAGTGATGAAAACCTCAATAAAGAGAATGCCCTGAGGCTCCAGCTCCAAGCACAAGCCATGTCTTTGATTGTCCAGAAAGTCCTCAAGCCGCAAAAACTTAAGCCCACTCAACGCCCTCAAGTCTCTCCAGTATACTGCAATCTCCAGCTCCCTGGACTGGGCCAAAATAAAAAATACACACAGAGTACAAGTTAAAAAAAACTTAAAAAAAAAGTTTAATATCAATGTAAATTTTCTTTTATTATTTTATTTTTCACCAACTAGTAACTCAATGCCAACACACTAGTACAAGCCAAGATCCAAAGCAGGGATGCTAGATTTGTATAAGTAAAGCCAGATTAGAGTAAATGTAAAAAGGATTAGCGTCAGGATTACACAAATGAAATAAGAGACTGACACGGTATCAGGGGCATACTTGGCCATTCTCACTCTCAGAGGGACAAAAGTCAGCCTCTGTTTTTTCACAGTGACAGATGTTCACCATTAAGGGCAACAGAAAAAACATAATCTGACTAGAAACACTGCATAAGGGACTGGACTATGAAAAGGCCTAGCTGTGAATCATTTAATACATGTCAGTGCTCTATTATGAACAACGTATTTTTATATAGTAGGTTAAACATTGTTTGCAAAGACAAATCTGGAAACTGCATTTGTGTCTCAGTGAAAGAGTCACTGACCCGTTCCAGCTCAATACTGAAGCTCTGGCCCCAGGCTTCTTTGCCCAGCTGTCTCCAGTGCGTGCGTCCTACAATCCTGTTGTCCACCTTTAGTATGGCGCCTATCTCAGCTGCAACACAAAAAACAAAAGAAGATTCATTTAACAAAGTCATCACCTAATTATTTTTTAAATACAATTTAGAAGCAAGTTAAACCATTGGTAAATAGCTCAAAATGCTTGGAAATTATTCCCGTATATTTGATTACATGAAAGCTCTTCTGCTTTGCTGGTCTTGCCATTAGTGCTGCGGCCTGACAGGCCAGCTCTCATTTTTACAGACTTTCCATCCGACATAAAGCCAGGAGCTGCTGAGAGGCTACGGCCTGGTACTGACTCTAACAGGTCCTGGCAGCCCATCAAACACACCTCTAAGCGACCTAAACAAAGACATTAAGTTAATAAAGACATACACAACTGCTGCTGACTGGAGAAAAGCTGTTAGACTAACCCGTTAGACTGGCTGGCTTAAATAAGGAGGAAGAGCAGGTTGAGGATGGAGTATGGGGTTGCTTTTTTGGGCTGCCATAGGACGACGAGAATCCGGAGGCCAATTCCTGCTTAATCACAGCATATTTAGGATGGTCCTGTGGCAGGTCACTTAAGCGCCTCTCCAAAGACAGGCGCAGCAAATCCACCTTTTGTGATGACTCATGCATTCGAGCCTGAGCCTAAAGGGAAAAACGACACAATACCAATTAATTAACTGGGATAAGTAGTACCTAATAAATCAAGTAACGGTTTAGGTGCTACACACTTCTGCCAGGATGCGTCGGTCCTGGATCTTGCGCCCACTCAATTGCTTTACCACATTTTTGGCTCCTTCAGCCACAGCAGTTTCAATCTTCATGTGGTGCATGAGTTCAGCCACACGCAGCTCTAGAGGACTAATCATATCAACTGGATGGCCTAGGATATGTACAAAAAGGTTTATGCCACAAATCTTTTGCAACTACATTTTTGCAGAAAATCAGCCAACTAAACAATACTATGAGCCTGGATACAAGCACTTTGTTCTTTTATTTACTGTAGGTAAAACAATTACTTTAAAAGGGGCTATATTATGCAAAATTGACTTTTCTGAGCTTTCTACCATGTTATAATGTTGTTGCCTCAACAAAAACATTGTGTTATTATTATGTGAACTCCACAGGCTTCGAAGCACTGAAAGGGCGTGACAGCAGGCAGGGCAGCAGAGAGGGAGGGCTCTTAAAGTGACAGGGATCTAATCTACTGTTTTTCATGATGAGTTTCTTCAAACAAGGTTTTTTCAGTAATTATTGTGTTTTCTGACCAACAAAGCTCCTGATCTAGAGGTGTTCTTAATCAATTTAAAAGACACAAAAAAGCACAATATAGGCCCTTTAAAATTGCAAGAAAATAATATGGCACAATGAAAAGAGCATTTTTAACAAACATTAAATCTGATTTGAATGAAAAATGAATGAGCTCTAACAAGCCGTGGTAAAATGCACAGTATTTTACTACTACAAAATGACGAATATTTTACTACAGTACATAAAGAACTTATTTACCAAGTGAGCCATCACGTTCACCATCTTTGACTTGAGTGACTTTGACTATTTGCATACGGAGCAGCTCAATCTTAGTGCGACTATCCTGCAACATCTGCTGAGCTGTGGACAGCATCTTTCGGTCCTGGAACATTTAGACAGAAAAAACAAACAAAAACAAAACAAAACAAGCTATAGTGCATACATAGTTGTCTATTTGAAAAAAATATAAAAATTTTGTGGTTGGTTTTCAAAATTCTAACTTCACCACCATGCAGTTATGTGATTTTCTTTACATAATTTAATGATCAATTAGTTAATAAAAGAATCTCTGACCACTTCAACTACATACATTTTACTTTCATGAAATATTCCAAGGGATGTGTCAAACAATATATATACACAGCCTTGTCAAGTAGTCATAACAAACTGTAATTGTAAAGTTAAGTTAATGCCAATATACCTTTACTGCGCTGTTGTGGTATGTATGAATAATGTTTTCTGCACCCTGTTTAACTTTTGTCTCCATAGTTAACTGTTTCTTCAGAGTCCTGACACGGCAGGCCAGAGGAGAAGTGGTGTCCTCCCACTGACATGCCTCTGGTGTCTCTCTGTCTACCTTAACTGAGGCACCTGCATTCAACAAATCACACTTTTATTAGAATTTTGCTTCTGTCAAATATCCATATAGTGGATGAAATGTTTTAAAAACTATCAAATGGAAGTGCTATCAATTAAAATCAAATATTAATACTTGTAGTGCTCTCCTTCTCTGTAGCCATAGACCTAGCGTTGAGTTCCTGGAGCTCCCAGTGTAGCTTCTCCAACTTCCGGCTTGAGGCCTTCAGCTGACCCTCAACATCAGCTGCACTTTTACGATTGGTCACAGCTCGCCGCAGCCTCTCTGCAGCTTCTTTGATCTTCAGCTCTCGCTGGATTTCCTGTCTAAGAACGGTACGGGCATCTTCCAGTCGCTGCTGAAACTCTGGATCGAGAATGTCACCTTCATCCAGACCCTGCAGGCAGCCATTCTGAAAAAACAATACATTTGACTAATTTGACACAGGTTTATGCTAATAAACATTATTGTTTTGCTTACAACGAACATAAAAGGTCAGAATGTACAACATGTTTTTATAGTTTGCTTTCTTGTCTTTGTTTGTACTATGGCACCGTACATATTAGTCAAAATATCAATGGAATATGAGTGCATCTCAACAAAATTTATTGTTGTGTAAAAGTGTTTTTTTTTCTCAGTAGTTGAATTCAAAAACTGCAACACAAATATTTTAAGCATTATTTTCTTTTAATTTTGATGTATATGGCTTACCAAAATTCTGTATCTCAGCAAATTAGAATACTGCATAAGAAAAATAGTTAAATAATTATTAAAACAGTAATGTTGGCCTTCTGAAAAGTACAGTGTGTGTTAGTACTCAGTACTTGTTTTGGACTTATCGTGCATAAATTACTGCCTCATTGTGTTGTGGCATGAAGGCCATCAGCCTGCGGCATTGAGGAGTTAGGTAACCCCAGGTCGCTCTGACAGTCATCTGTGTTCCTGGGTCTACGGCTTCTCATCTCCCTCTTGACAATATTTCATAGATTCTCTGTGGGGCTCAAAAGGTTTGCTGGCCAATCAAACACTTTAGGCAGTGTGGGGAGGATCCCAAGTCCTGCTCATAATGAAATCTGCATCTCCATAAAGCTTATAAGCAGAGGAAGCACAAAGTGCTCTAAAAATTCCCAGTAAACAGTAAAGTTTACTTTATACTTCAGGAAACATAGTGGCCTATTACATTCTCCCTGGCAAATGTCTTGATCAGTCTCTGTATGGTGGCTACTAATGTACTGATGTAAAAAATTTTTTTTAATAAAATTTACGGAATTTTGGTTTTAATTATCTGTAAACCATATACATCAAAACTGAAAGAGGAAAAAAATGCTTGAAATATTTCACCCAGTGCGTACCAAATACATATAAGTTTTATATAAGTCTTAAATTTAAAATTAAAGTAATAAAAGAGAAGTCACTTTTTTCTATGCACCTGTTTATGGAAATGTGTGGAATATTTCAGAAATTTCTATTTTGCACTAATAAAAAGGTTTCAAAAGGAAAATTTGCCTAAATCAAATTGCTAAAGGTAAATGTGTTATCTGCACAATAGTGCCAGTCATATACTTTGAAAACTACTATGTCTCTCCATCTTGTGGAGATAAAATAACACTGATGCTAGACTAAAATAAAATATTCAATTTAGTCTGCCTTGAATGTTAATCCTACAGATTGATATTTGGAGTTGTCTTAATGACACAATTTTATTAGATTTAGCCCCTCTTTCAGCCACTATAAGCACTCTGAAAAGATTTGTAAAATTAATATATTAAAATCTAATAAAAATAAAAATTCTGGATTGTGGTCTGAAAGGACATCAGTGAAGGCATCCTGTTTGGAACACCATGTGTAGAAAACATCTAGCCTATTTAGGCTACATACCTCACAAAGAAACATCATAGTTAATGGGCATTTCAACATAATATTTAACTTAGATTTTACCTATAATCTAGATATCCATAATATGATAACCAAAGCAAAACACTGAATACTAAAGGTTTTGGGCAGGTGTCATTGTGCTGTTGATTAATAACATGCTTGAACAATGGCTTCATGTATCACTGTAGACAGGAAAGGGAAAATAATATGTTTAATACAGTTTAAGACAAGTTGCATGTAGCCTACAGTTTGCATCTCAAGGACTCCTTAATGGGCATCTTAACATGTGGAAAAAGCATTTGCACACACTAATAACAAAGGCAGATACTATAGATCACTGTTGACTTTAGTAGCACTATGTGCTAATGTCATAACTACAGTTAATATAAGGTGGGCTTTCAGTAATATACTACAATGTTTTAGACTAAAGTGATTAAGTGCTGCATTTTTACTGTAATCTGTAAACCAAATAAATGCAGACTATGTGATAAATTGTAAATTGACTGGGGAACTATGAGGACTACCAAACCAGACAAACAGGAAAAGCCAGAGAGTCTATCTGACAAAGTGGCCTCACTAAAGACTGGTATTTAACTCACTAAACGTCACGCCATAATATTACAGCGTAATATCTCCAGTTAAATAAACAGACAAAATGTAGATTTTCTCTTTACCTGTAGCATCATTCCTGACATAATGGCTGTCAGGGGATTATGTTGGTCATTCACACACCGCCAAAGTCCGGCCCGGGCCAATAGTTCTTTTCACAGCAACAAAATTTAGGGAACGCGGCGCCAAAATTGGTAATAAAGGCCCGGGAGTGGCATGCGAAATTCTACGCTTCCAAAATGTGTCCACCGAAAGTCCTTAAAGAGTCCTACTACTGATCATCGTGGAAATCTGAGAAAGTTTGAATTGAGGTAACAGAGAATCGACGTTCATCTTACGTCAACCTGCAGCTGCGGAGTTGATTGGCTCCCGTTAATGACCGCGTCATTTCAACGACCAATCACATTCAAGCTCTCAATGCACCTGCCAGGTGCTCGACGATGCATTTATAAACCTGAGGATAAACTTTATACGAGAAATAAACACATACAACGTATAATTCACTTGCAAATAGTTTGTGCCATTGTTACAAAACAAACATGGCTCTGTAGCTTTGACCTAAGGCTGAGTAGGAACCTATTTTTTGTGAAACTCAATTTTAAGTTGCAAAAATGCAGTGAACATATAATTATATAGCCCTTGTTGTTGATTTAAAATCAAAGAAACCGAGTTGTTGATCAATTAATCTATTGAAACAAGGCTATACAAAAACAAATGTATAAAATGAAGCAAAGGTTCTCTGAAGAAAAATGTAAAAACAAAACAGCTAATAAAATTGTATGTGTATTCAAAATACAGTAACTGAATACAGGGCTGTCAACTTTTCACTAAAACTTGGAGCGAGATTTTGACCAAGCCCTACCCGGACGACCCTCCTCAGGGTTACAGTGTCTCTAACCATTACGCGATTATAGAGCAGACCATTGACAGTTCTAAGGCAATTCTAAGTTAGTGAAGAAGGGCTGCTGAGCACCTCAGAAGCCGATCAGGCAAAAGCCTAAATGTTCTGTACCACAATTAAGTGTTAACACAAAGTACTTACTAATGTGATAGAGGGGGGTCTGGAGGATTTTTAAACTCAGCAGATGTTATTTCCTGTATTCTGGTGTATTTTGGAATGGCTGGTTGGCTGACTGTGATGTGCAATGGGTATTGGATTTTAATAGCAAGCACAATCAGACATTAGAAAGAAAAAAAAGCTGTGCTGCAGAGGTTAGAAAAAGACAATGGGGACAATTTGTGAGTGCAAATGTCCCCACTGCAGTATTTATATGGTACTACAGTCTATATATGGTATGTTTGTGTCTGTCTGATGTAGGCTACTGCACAGAACACACCACTGAAGGCTGTTAACTTTGATGCAGAAAACATTTCTTTCAATGCAAACAATGCCCATCTATATTGTTGAATTGAACATGTTTTTCTAAGAAAGACATCCATGACTTGACCCATTCTAAGCCAGAAAGCAGTTTAACGTGTGTAAGAGATGACTGCATTACTTTATAAAGCCCATCTGTGTACACTCAAATGTCCACACTGGCACTGCAGTAACACATCTATTAACAAACATCTCCTCTCTGTGCTGCATCTACTGAACAAGGCCTGAAGCCCATAACCAGAAATTACAACCAGCAATGATTATTATAAAATGTAAATAGCATAAACTAGAGTCACAATGTCTGTCATTACAGCAGTCATTCTAGATTAATTTTGATGTCATTTTTAGATTTTCATGCCTTACCTTTAGGAGACACAATTAGACTGACTCTAAAACACAAATAACATGCTTTTTTTTTTTTTTTTTTTTTTTTTTTTTTTTTTTTTTCTAGTTTTAGATCCAAAGCTCTTCTGAGGAAAAAAAAACAACAACAATAGAAAGATCACCTAACTGCACTACACCAAGGCCCACAGCCAGTGGACCTATGGGTAAAGGATGCTTTTATACTAAACCAGCAGCACTGCAGCAATGAGAAGTGCTACAGCAGTCTACTTGGCCTGCTTTGCCTATGGTACAAATAAAATAAAGATATATAGTGGTTTATAGTTAATAACTATTATACTACACAAATCACCTTATTTATGAATCAACTGTAAAACTAATCACTAGGCAGTGTTCTGGGACCACTCAGAGTCTCACAATAAAATGCCAAATGCATCTCTCAGTTACTTCAATTTCCAAAACCAGTCAAACCATCTTAATACATACATTAGGTTAAATTAAGCCTCTACAAATATCACAAAAATTACAAAGTCATATATGTGCTGTACAACACCTACAAATACAAATAGGCTACTTTCAACAAGAATTGTCACCACCTAGCCTACTGTTATGTGAAGACCCCTAAAATGTGGGTACAAAGAGATAAGAGAAGCAGTCCCCAGTAAAAATGACTACTTTGACTGTAAGAGTCAGATTTACAGACTGTCACTGTTGATATCGGCTCCTTTAGCATCTTCAGCTGTAGCTGTATTTGTCTTTAATACTGTACATTCTTTACTTGTACACCCAGCCTTCTGCTTTAGTTTCCTCTTAAACCTGACAAAAAGTTCAGTTTAATGAACAGAATGAAAACGTTTGGTCGCTGACTTGTCTCACTTCAATTTGATAAATTAGTCTACTTACATATTAGCTCAGTGTCTCTAACTCCTTTTTGACCTTCATTCCTACTGTAGCCCTCATACTCCTCTAGTATCCGTGACCAACACCTGGTTTATTGTATTTTTTATAAAGCTCTACAGCTGTATCGTTGCCGTCTGCTGATATCATTTGTTTACGGTCTGAATCTCGCGCTGCTGAGGCGCGTTCACAACACACGCGTTCATGAATACGAGACAACCAATGAGAGCGCGGGGGAGGCGGGACAAGCGTCAGATGAGCCAATAAGAAACGAGTCTTCCATAGAGCTTCGTTTGCTGCGCTGCTGCTGTCAAGGGATCAGGAGGAGGGGGAGAGAGAAGAGAGGCTCTCAAGAGTAAGCGCCGGGTTCTGTAAACAGAGACAAAAGTACTGAGGAGATAATGATTGCTACGCATCGGCTTTGCCCTCGCAGTCATAATGCGAATCAATATTTTATCAGTAATATTTTTTAAACGTGAGAAATTCTGGAATTGCGTGAGACCGTTAGAAAATAGACAGTTGCGTGAGTCTCACGCTCAGAGTTGACAGTTCTGCTGTCATAGAAAGATTTAAAAGTGTTTTGTTCCCCACGCAAATTCTGCCAGTGATAAAAGTGATAAAAGCAACAGGTGGGTATTCATAAACGTTACAATTTAGGTATATTTTATAGGGCAACAGTACAATCTAAAATATTAAAAGAACACGTCAACAGGTCATCACTACAAAGGTAACAGAGAATAAAAGAGAATAATTAGGTATATAAAAAGAATAAAGAACAAAGTACAAGAGTAATAGTACGGAATAATGCCAAATATGAAAAAAGGGAAGAATTGATGTAGGCCGTTGCCATAAGAGTCTCTACCACACTCCACTCGGTTGAGGGCGCTAGAGCACCATTATTTGTTTCATTGACCGAGCGCACCACAGAGAAACAGCGGCGTGCAGAGCTGCGCTTATTTCTCCTCATCGTGGGCTCCTCTGTGCAAGGTGGAAGTAACTTTTGGCCAACGGAAAAGAGTTACAACAGCACTTGGAATATATTTCTGGTCAAAGAAAATCACGACAGACAATAACCATGTCGGCGTCAGCGGCAAAAGTCAGCAGAAAGGAGAATTCAAATCACGACGGAGCGGACGAGACCTCTGGTAACGCTAAGGAATGGCGCTTATCCCGAGCAACGCCATTTTCATTTGTTTCTCGTCATTTTGTTATTTACTTTGTGGGGTATTTTGCAATTGCGAGATCAAGCATAACATAGTCAGTGTCGTTATAATTGTAGCCTGTGGTTGTTTATATACTCCAGATTAAACTGTATGGTGCAGTACTTCTGTGTAGGGTTACGCGCTACCTAGCTGTTGCTAACTTTAGCTGCGTGAGTGTTAGCAGTTTAAACGGGCCAACATTTGCATCGTAACCTGCAAATTGGTGCTTTGCACGGCTCGTGGTGATGAAAATATATTAGTTCAATTCTAACGTTGCTTTGTGTTTAAGATCATTCTTTACTTGTTTTAATTAGGCGTTTTTATTGCAGTTCTTGTACCGCAGTCTCTTTTATTAGCTTGCCATGCATTAGCTTTTCCCTCGAATCACTATGGCTGACTGTTGGCTGAGCAACTAATGCTAACTGTTCATAACTATGCAAGCGAGTTCAACTTTGATATTACATATATGATTTTTCAGGTCATAACAACAAATGCCAATGTAAACATACAGGTACAAAAACAAAATTATTTTCTATTGTCATGTTTTTGTGGGGCGACGCATCGCTCAATTTAGCGTATTGTGATTGATATAACGGATCCTAGCAAGGCACAAGCGAGCCTCTTGTTTAAACCAGGCCGCCTTTAGCAGCGACAGGAAGCGCCAGACTGCAGGAGGCATCAAGTGCGGATAGAGTTTTAATGCATGTTTTTATATTATGTATTTTTATTTGACGCAATTACAAGTCCAGTAGATTTTCCGTCTAAAAGGTGGACTTGAATAATGGGTTTGCTATTTGCTTATTGGATTAAGTATTTTAAATCGTCCAAGCATAGATTTTTTTCCCTTTAAGTCTGAATCTTGTTTTGTTTTTGTTTTTATAGAAAAGGAACAACAGGAAGCAATTGAACACATTGATGAAGTACAGAATGAAATTGACAGGTATGGTGCAACTTATGCTAGTTTTAGGTTAATGGTGCATCATCATCATCCACAATATTGTTGTTGTCTTTGTTGTAATTGCTCTTATAATTATTTTCCACAGACTGAACGAACAGGCTAGTGAAGACATTTTAAAAGTAGAGCAAAAGTACAACAAATTACGCCAGCCATTCTTTCAGAAGAGGTCAGAGCTCATAGCCAAAATACCTAATTTTTGGGTCACAACATTTGTTAATCATCCACAAGGTAAAAAAAACAATTGGAATTTGCAATTTATTGTGTTTTTTGTTCTGTGTCAAACATAAAAAATATCAATTTTTATATTTAGTTTCAGCTCTTCTTGGTGAGGAAGATGAGGAAGCACTTCATTACTTATCAAGGGTGGAGGTCACAGAGTTTGAGGATATCAAGTCTGGATATAGAATAGATTTTGTGAGTTGACACATCTTTTATATTGTAGCATGCAGTGCAATGGATATGGATGTTTGTAACTGTATTTTATTTTTTAGTTTTTTGATGAGAACCCCTATTTTGAGAACAAAACCCTTTCCAAAGAGTTTAATGTAAATGAGAGTGGTGATCCTGTGTCCAAATCGACTGAAATCAAATGGAAAGCCGGAAAGGTTTGTTTTGTTTTGTTTGTTTAACTTATTTTTAGGTAGGGAAAATGAAAAATCATATGCCATTGTGGCTGTGCATATATTTCAGTGTTGTTGACCTGAATTCTGTCTTGTTAGGATTTGACGAAGCGCACCAGCCAGTCGCCTAACAAAGCTGGGAAGAAGAGGCAGCATGAAGAGCCAGAGAGCTTCTTTACTTGGTTTACGGATCACTCAGATGCAGGAGCTGATGAGCTGGGAGAAGTGATCAAGGATGACATTTGGCCCAACCCTCTTCAGTACTACTTGGTAAGGATGACTATTCTTTTCTAAAATCAAAGTATGTATGTACATTAAATATAGTGTGAATGCCTGTGTCTCCTAAGCCCAATGTTTATTGTACGTTTATGCCTCGCAGGTTCCTGACATGGAGGATGAGGAGGGTGATGGTGATGATGATGATGATGATGAAGAAGAAGGTCTGGAAGATATTGATGAGGGGGAGGAGGAGGAAGGAGAAGATGATGATGAAGATGGTGATGGAGAAGATGGCGAGGTGACACTGTAGCACTTTAAAAGTATTATTTGAGGTAAAGCAATTGCAGTCTAACTTGCCATTTTTGTCTTTATAGGATGAAGGCGATGATGATTAGTCATTAGATGCATTTATCCAGTCATCCTTTGATGATCCTCCTATTGACTACGGGAGCAAAGTATTTTGTTTTGGGGAGGTTTTGTAAAAATTAAAACAACTTTTTTCCTGTGTGTTGTCAGCCTGTCCAACCTCTTCCTTGCAGCTGCAGCCTGCCCATAATGCCATGTCTCAGACCAGTCACAGGTCTACAAAGGGTGTGGGTGGGGAGGGACAGTGGTTCTCACCTGTCATTGTTTCTGTACGTCTCCCAAAGACATGCAAAAGAACTGAAACCTTTTTTGTAGCATTATGCACGTCATTTACGTAGATTTAAAATACGTACAATAGCAATTTCTATGTAAGATATGAAAATACATTTTCTGTTTAAGGTGTGAGTTTAATAAATAAGCCATGGTGCAGTGATGACTTAATAGCATCCTTAGCCACTTTTATATAAATGTATATTATATCAAGTGGTGAGGGTTATTACTAAGGCTCAACTAGAAGTTGCAATTTTCTTTGACTTGTACTAATGGGACTGATTAAATGCACCAGCTTGTTACTTTGAACTGTACATGTTTTGGGGATATACATGTATCTTGATATTTGACTATTGTTAATTGTACACAGCTATTGGGGCAGTGGTGACGCACTGGGCTTGGGGGGTGGGGGGGACTTAGACACAGACTCCAAACTTGTGTTAATATTTTTGTTTTTCTGGCACCAACAGGTTTAAAATGTACATTTTTTTTAAATAAAAATCTACAACTCCAGTTTTGAGCTTAGCTTAACATTTGGAAATGTTAGAGAAACTTTCTGTAGGATCCTCACTGGAAGTCTGCAGTATTTCTTCTGTTCTACTGGACACCCATTTACTATAAATTAAGTGTACCTGTTGCTTTGTTAAATAAATAAATGTACAACTTTTGGTGTTCACACATGCTTGAACCCTTTACTCATGACAGTGCTTTGAGAGTTGTTTTAATTGTTGAGCATTTTGATTAGCACAAAGGAACACGAACAGCAACCACCTTAAAATTGTTTTTCCCTTCCGCGTTAGACATGTGCATAACCGGTTTCTAGTAAGGTGGGGCAATCGGCGGGAATCTCATCGAGCAGCCACACTCACTTTTCCTGTTGGCGTTAAAAGAACAAAGTCACACCCTGTGCTAAGTTGGCCAGATTTTCAACGGCGGTTGCCATTTTCCTATTGCTAGTATTTGACTAAAATCCCTCCAAATAAAGCTACACGGGGCCAGAGCTATACTAATCAAGGATTGTTGCCCTAATTACCATTAAATAGTTTATTATTTGAACAATTAATTAAATTGTGATCTTCAGAGTACCGAAATTAAAGAAAAGATAGACAACACCAGGGCAGACACTCATGACAGTATTTTATTTGGTCATGCGTCTCACAATTTGCGTGACAGTAGACTTTACAGAAGTGGCCATTGGAATGAAATAATCAGCCAAAGCCAACCAAAAAGGCGGTCGGGCCCGGGTGCTGCACTCAGAGCTCGCCGCAGTTCGCGATTATGATCTTGCCCTTTGTCTTGCCGTTTGAGGTGCCGTAGGACTCGACTATTTTGAGCACATCCATGCCTTCAATCACACGACCGAAGACCACGTGTTTTCCGTCCAACCACTCCGTTTTCACGGTGCAGAGGAAAAACTGCGAGCCGTTGGTGTTTGGTCCGGCGTTGGCCATAGACAGGATGCCCGGGCCGGTGTGCTTTAGAACGAAGTTCTCGTCCTGAAACTTCTCACCGTAGATAGACTTCCCACCTGTTCCGTTGTGGTTGGTGAAATCGCCCCCCTGGCACATGAAGCCAGGGATGACACGGTGGAAGGAAGACCCTTTGTAGCCGAAGCCCTTCTCGCCGGTGCACAGCGCACGGAAGTTTTCGGCGGTCCGTGGCACCTTATCTTTGTGGAGCTCCATCACGATTCGACCCAGAGCTTTGCCGTCCGCGGCCATGTCAAAGAAAACTTTTGGATTTGCCATTTTTGCAAGCTTTACTGAGGTGGCTCGACTGTTGCGAACTTTCTTAAGAGCACAGGCGTGGTTTTAGCTTATGAGGAAGTGCGTAGTTTGCAGATGTCAAAAAGAAAGCAACCCAGTCGGAGAAACATATAATAATAATAATAATAATAATAATAATAATAATAATAATAATAATAATAATAATAAAAGTTTAAACTAAAAGCAGCCTTTAATATTATACTTTATAGGTAAAATATCAGTAACTTTAGCCCACACCTATGTCAGTGCGGTGAATAGATCTGTAGCGTTGAAATTTCACCATTTTTGACAACGCATGGACTTACGTAGAGGGGATTTGATTGTCTTTTTATTAAAATAAAAATATAAATTGAAATAAAATGATGCGCACCCACGATGACGTCTGCAAACTAATGCTATAGGCTCACTGGACACACGTGACGCATCGAAGCTAACGCTAGCCCAGCCTGAGCGTTTACAGAGCTGTAGTTAATCTCTAACGTTAAAGCTATGATTGCGTTGCTTCTGACTACGAAAGCGTGCACGGTGCTCCGAGAATCTAGTCTACTTAGGAAACGTGAACATTTTTCTAGAAACGTATACCGTAATTAGCATGTTTAGCGACGAAACTTTGGCCTCAGTCAGCGTCCCATCTCTATGGAGACAGTCCCAGCACGCGGAGCAGGACTCGGTATGTTAGATAAACCTAAGAGCTGAGCTGGTGTGGTGAAATAATCTTGTGACTGAGTTGTCAAAACGATATCAGCATGGCCTTACGCACCACAGAGGTCATAGAGGTCCGGACCACGGCATTTTTCTATAACTAGACTAAAAACAGGACTAAACAAGGACCAAACCAAGATCAGACGAGGACCAAACCAGGTCTAAAAAAGGACTAAACCAGGACTAAATAAGGACGAAACCAAGACTAAACCAGGACTAAACCAGGTCTAAACAAGGACTAAACTGCCTGTCAACATAATAGACCTCAGTATTTCTAAAATCCTGTGTATGGTCCCGGTTATCAGTTACAGTTTTGTGTTATTTTAGAAAAGCTGTCAGACCAGGCGGCTCCAGAGCGCAGAAGCAGAAGCACAGTCTGTGTTTACCAGCACCAGCAGCACCCAGACCAAGGACCAAGATAAGCAACAGTGCTACCAACAAAACCCAGAGGAGCTCAACAAACCCGAACTGAAGGACTTTCTGAACCGAGTGGTGGAAACTACCATCCAGGAGCTGGTCAAAAATACCAGAAGTCACGCATTTGATGGTGTTGAAGTCAACTGGGAGGATCACGATGAACATGTCAGGAAAAGATAAAGTATATTTACTGTATAATGATGTACAAACACCTATAATAGTGTTTTGTGTATTCACAGGTTTCACTCCTTCATTCCCTTCAACATCCCTGTGCTCAGGAGAGAGGTCTTCATGTCACTAGTGTATCCTGGAGTTGTACCGGTTCAGTTATTGCATGTGCTTATGGCCGGTATGGTTTGTGAAGTACATAAAACACACAACATCTTTATTACATGCATGGTAAATATGATAAAAAAACTGATTCAAATGAGGTCAACATAACATTACTACACTGTTTGTAGGTAACTATACAAAGGTAGCAGTCAAAACACTGGTTAAACTACTATTAACCAAGGTTTAAAGAGGAAGTCTAGTAATATTCCTGTTATATAATGAAAACTAATTTCAAGCCAGTATAAAAGTTGCTGTAAAAATAGATACATAAAAAAGAGAGAGCACGTTAACAGTTTAAAAATCATATAGTAATAATATAGTACTAAATGAAAAGTAGCAACACAAAATCCTTATACAGTATGATTATGATCCTTAAACACTGCTGTTGTCTTATTACCACAAGGAATTGACTCATGTTTAAGGTATTATTTTTTAAATTTTGTTCAGGATTGATGATGGGGACTGGAGTACAGAGAAGTCATTTGTCTGTATGTGGAACCTGAACCGTAAAGGCCTAAATCCCACACAACCTGATCTGGTCATAGATGTCCCCACAGCTGTTACTGCTCTGTGCTGTCACCCAAACCAGCCAGCCCTCATAGCAGGTATATAATGTCATGATGTGTTGTAAATATTTTGATAAATATTTGGATGTTGGTGTGAAAAACTGAGAGTTATTCAGAGTATTCATATCTGTACTTGGCCTTTTGTTCTCTAAATGTGAGTTGTCTGTTTCCAGGCGGTTTGTACAATGGCGAGGTGGTAATTTGGGACACCAGTCGGACTCAGGACTGTGTTTTGGCCCAAACTGGTATGTCTGCTGACAGCCACAAAGAGCCAGTTTACAAGGCATGTATCTACATTACACCAGGCAACATCTCTGCCCTAGAAAAAATATAACATTTTAATTTAACAACATTCAGCTCATCACTGTCACAACACTGCTGGGTGTGTCCTTAGGTGTCATGGGTGCCTCTGCAGAAGAAAGAAGGGTTTGGGGTACTCAGTGCCTGTTCAGGAGGAAGAGTCCTACTGTGGAACTTGGATCAAAACAGCCTTATACTGAACACTGGTTATGCATTAGTTTTACAGCAGGTTCCCCGTAGCAACAGTGCCAGCTACAAGGTGATAAAATGTATATATTATCTTATTATTTTGAGTATTTGTAAACAAATTACTGGTAAATGGCTTTATTCTTTTTTGTTGTCAGGTCAGAGGCAGCAGTAATATTGGGGTCACTGCTCTAGCTCAGTCTTTCTGGGACTCTGACACTTTCTTGGTGGGTTCAGAGGGAGGCTTGCTTATCAGATGCTCTTTCTCATCCCATACGGTGGCTGCAGTACCTTCTGAGGGCCAGAGCGTGACATTAAGAGCCCCAGCAGTCTTTTTATTTAGACAACACAGTGGCCCTGTCCACTCCATACACTGCTCCCCTTTCCACAGGTAGGTGCACTTTTATAATTTACTTCTTAAAACACTTTGAAACTGAGCAGCTGTAATCATGTCTGATTGCAGAAACCTGTTTGTAAGTTCTGGGACAGATGGTCTTGCCCACATCCACTCTCTGCTACAGGCCAGTCCACTGCTTTCTCTCAGAGTCTCTGACTCCTACGTATTTCAGGTGCAGTGGTCCCCAAGCAGACCTCTGGTACTTGCAGCAGCAACTGGACAAGGTGATATGTTAAAAGAAACCGCTTTTATAAGCTTATAAACGGAGTAGGTGCAGACTAAATTTGATTGGTAGTTTTTGATAATTGTGTATTCATGTACATTGTCAATCAGAGATTTTGTCTTTACCTAAATCGTGGTTGCAGTGGGATTTGTGAGTGTGGAATTGTTCACATTATACTTTTTTCTTTTTTAGGTGAGGTGCAGATTTTTGACCTAGGACATGGGTCACTGAGACCTACTGCCACCATTGAGAAAGGCAACACTGGTCAAGCTGCAACATGTTTGGCCTTTAACTCCCAGAACACTCACCTCTTAGCTGTGGGAAAAATGGATGGGACAGTCCGCATATGGCAGCTGAGCACTGATTTAACTGAGCAGAGCCCCAGAGAGAGCAGTCAGTTGGAGCAGATAGCCAATCAGATGGCAGAATGACCCTCTTGAGCCCAGACCAACTAAGTGCATGGACTTGACTGTGAATAAAGTTATATAAAAATAAAAGCACATGTTTCCAGTTCTAACCAGAAGCGTTTATTAAAAGCACACTGCAGTTGTCAAGGTGTTCGTACAACATCACTGTAACTATTTAGTGAAAGCACAGGCTAAAACAATCACATTCAGATGCAGAGCGTTAACTATGCTAGGAGAAGCACAAAGAGTTAAGGGTAAAGTTATATAAATAATTATCACTGAGTAGTTCTAGTGCCACAATCATGCAGTTTCAGCTTTGTGTCTGTGTGTGAGGAAAACGCATCCCGATTGGTCACTGGGGGGGCTACAGATCAGTTGACAAAGAGCGAGCGGGTAAATTCAACAAAGTCGAAAGCGGAGGGCATCTCGCGACCCTTGCTGTCTAAGTAGGGTTTCATGTGTGACAGACAGTAGTCGGCCTGTTCCTTGGTTAAGTTCTGAAAAAGGCGAAAGTAAACATTAGATCACTTTTTGACTTGAATCTGGACAATAATGCACACCACACATCCCACCTGATAGAGTTCCTCTTTAGTGACGTAAGGTTTGTTCTCAGTGCTCAGAGCTCGGAAGGCGCTCTCAATCTCTTCACTGGATTTGACGTTCTCTGTCTCACGACTGATCATAAAGGCCATGTATTCCTGTAAGGACACATTTCCATCCCTGGGGACATTGCTCACAGTTAAAAAACAGAGAAAGGGATCGATCTTGTATTTTTTTAATGAACTAAAATTTTGCTTCCAAATTTAAATAAAAGCAAATTTAGCATTGATTAGCATGTGATTACAGACCTGTTGGGATCTACAGTGTCAAGTATGGCCTCAAACTCTGGATCAGGCTCTCCTTCTTCCACCATAGGCAGGTCGTAGCCCAGTGATCTCAGACAAGACTTGAACTCCTGGTGGTTTAGTCGGCCAGACTTTTCCTTGTCGAAGTGTCTGTAAACAAAGCACAAAGATAAAAGATTTACATTGTCCAACAAGAAGATGAGCAAATTAAAGTTAGTGCTCAAAGGTCCTTACTTGAACATCATGCTGAATTCCTTCAAAGCCTCCTCTGTTACGCCTGTTGTGTTTCTAAAATACAAGGGACAGCCTCATGATTTCATCATCACAGCGCTTAAGAGAGTGAGTTGATTCAGTGCACTCGTGTACCTGGCCTGTATCTGCTGCTCCAGGTTGTGTTGCATCCTCATTCCTAATTGGTCCAGTTGATCCCACTGCTGTGCCAGACCCACTGTGCTGTGCTCTGTGTATTTGTTGTCCAGGATTAGAGCTTCCTCCATAGCTGCACCCAAGTCCTCAATCTTCTTCAGCTGGCTGCGCATGGCCCTGATTTCTTGATGTTTACGCTGTTAATACAAAACAGGCCATCAAACTAACCAGTCAGATAAACATTTCCTACTGCTATACTGGCTTTTATGAATTAACAAGGAGAAACTAACCTTAGTGGCTTCTAGTTGGGACTCCAAGGTACCAGACTCCTCCACCATGCAAGATCTAATAATCCAAAATGATGTTAGATACTGATTTAAACCTAAAGGACAATTTACTAAAAGGGAAACTGAATATAAATCTTTGTAACACTAACATGATACACATTAAATACACAATGATCTATATCTAACTCTTAACTTGTTTGTCCCCCTTTTTATAATAAATACATTCATGCCTTAAAAAGCTACTGGTAACCCAAACCATGCAACCTGGTTAGGGCTACAGCACACTGGACTGGGACTCATGGCATACTATTAGTATATGATGAATATGAAGTTACTAATGAGAGGGTGCTGAGACCGCACACGTGCACATATTTAAACTACTGTGACACATTCAATAAAAACCTGACTAAATTTGCTAATAGTATATAAATGAATAGAAAAGTGGAAACAGCATTCGTTAAACACTTGCAGTTTCCATCTCTAAATTGCACATTTTGAACAGTGTATGAAATAAGACATACTCTAGGCCTCATCAGTGCTGCCTTTGACTTGAAACAGGGTGAATGTTAGTACAGCAGAAAGACTGAGCAAATAGGGCCCATATCATCTGATGTTTAAGATAATGTGCATGAGGTCAGACAAGCCAGGGCATTGAGTGGGTCAGAAGCCAAAAGTAAACCAAACCAAGGCTTGAAAGAGATTGACCTTCCAGAAAGATCATCAGCAACCTGGTATTGATAGACACAGATAACTCGCCGATAGGCTATGCTATTCAGAGAGAGGGTGGGGGAGGAGGACCACAGATTATGTCATGAGAGAAAAAGTAAGAACCAGGAATATAGCAGTAAAATCATCAACAAGAAGAAAAAGTAATGAATAAGTTGATATCTTTCTGTTCAAAGATATACTTCCACTCAGTCAAAGCAGTTTGAGAAATACATTTAAGTATTTGCACACACAAACATGTAAAAGAAAAAAAAAAGTTATATTAACCCATCCAGAAGATATGTCCTGATTAGCAAAGAAATCCCAAGCACCAACGAGGAAGCAGTCAAAGAGAGGGGGAGAAAAAAGACAAACAATTACTTGCAATAATGAAACAATGAATAAACACGAACACCAGTTACATTACAATAAGCAGGCTTTGTATAACAAAAAAATATATATATATACAATGTCCATCAACAGTATCACCATGCCAGTGTCAAAGCTATAGCTAATATTTGAATCAAGGGTAAAACTCCTGTACCTGGTCTCCTGGAGCCACTGATGGAAAGCATTGGCATGCTGCGCAAACTCCTGTCGCAACTTGTCATTTTCCTCTTGTCTTCTCTGTTCTTTCTGCAGCTCCAGCTCCCGCTCCTACACACACACACACACACACACACACACACACACACACACACACACAGAGAGAACAAAGTGAGCTGACAAGTTCTTAAAATCTGGTCTTTGACACCTTTAATATTTACTGCATGCTTTGTGAGAGAAAAAAATGTGACTTTGAGCCAGGGGTTGCACGAATGTGACATGGAGTTTGCAGTAGCCTTATTATTATTTTCAGTCTACCTATTCATGAGTGTGACCTATGAAGAAAGTGACAGAGGAGCGCAAATAATTGCCTCAAGTAGGCTAACATTACCTAAATGAAAAGTCCTTGTCCCGGCTGTGTCCCTCCCTCTTTGGGGTGCAACACCCTGGTTTTCCCCGTCTCCCTCACATCTCTCTGGGCTTCAGCACCACACTTTCCCCCACTCTCTCACATCTCCGTGCATGCATCCCAGCCCTGACACACCTCTAGACACTGCGCGCAATCGTCTTGGGACTCCATATAAAATTTTGTAATATGAATATGAAATATGAAATGAATATGAAAACAGGGCAAGGTCGAGGAATGTTGCACTATTGCATAATGCATATAGGACAGTTTTTAAAAGGAAGATCAAATGGACAAAAGATAACAGTGTGTAAAACAATAAAAGCTTGCTAAAACACAGTTGATCTACTAGCAGGTTTATATTATATATAAATATATATCTTCTTTTGATTGATCTGGCTGCTGCAGTACATAATGTAAACATATTTACCATAGTTATCACTGTTATTGTGACACCAGATTTTTTATTTTTTTCTGTATAAGTTATCCAGATTTTTTTTCCTCAGCTACTATATTCACACCTTCAACTAGTCAATGTCAGCTTGATGCAGTCCACCCAGATCTCGCTAGCCGATTAGTCGATAAGTCTGTATAACCCCTACTTTGAGCAGACCTTGATAATCTTTTGCAGGTTCCTCCATGTTTCCTCCAGAGCCTCCATGGTGAACCAAGTGTAGGGGTTGGAAACCACTTGATAGCTCTTAATCTGCTGGTCCAGCTCAGCCAGCTGGTTGAAGTCGGTCTGGGCAGAGCTGAGTGAGGAACGGAAAGCCTCGTGAGCTTCACGTAGTGCCCGGATCTCCTCCAGAGAGTTGCATCTGACTGGGTCTGTCAGGTCTTCCTCTGCATTCTCAAACCAGCTGTTAAAGGCAGATGCCTTCTTGGCAAAAGTCAGGAACAGATCCTCAACCTAAGTTGAAGGAGAAATCAAATTATGTGTAATTTAGTGTACATTTAGTCTTAGAAAATCTCTAAATGGACTCGTCCTGTAGTCACTAGCCGACCTTTCTGAAGTGCTCCTGAGCCTCTAGGAGTTTCTTCTTGCGAGCAGCAGAGTTGGACAGCAGTTGGTTCCAGCGTTTAATCAGAGCAGCATGACGGGCTTCAATGGCTTTTGATTGGACATGCTGTGCAGCCAGCAGCTGGTCTTTCAGCGCTGTGATGTTGGTGATGCCTTCTTGTTGGAAAGCCTGAAGACCAGCATCAAATGTCTCCTACAGAAAGTAAATGCACAAAAACAAGATGTTAGCCACAGGATGTGACTTATTAATGCACAACAAAAATGTCTGAACCTAATCTTTTTTGGCAAGAGGTGTAGAGGTCCCTCTTAAACACATTTTAATATTTTCAATGTCCATACAAGAATAAGTCATATCTTTAGTACAGGAGAATATTCAATGAGATTTATTATTACATTTGTACCACCTGATGTGTTTATGTGGATATGTAGCCTATTGTAAGTTTATGAGACTATGCTTTGCAGGAGGTTCTGGGGGTCCTCCCCCTTGAAAATTGGGAAGAAAAAAAAAAAAAAACAAAGAATCAAGACAAAACATTTTGTACCATGAGCTAACCCTAGACTTTATTGTGGAGACAGAGGCTGCAGAAAAGACTATACAAACAATCTGAAATGAAATTTTTGTTCCCTTTTTGTGACAATAATACAGCAAATATACAGTGTTAATAGTGCTCTTTTTATTTTAGTGAGCCATTTATAATTGTGTCTCTGCAATTCATTAAGTCCCAGATGAGGAAAATCACTGTCACGGCACTAAACAACTAAACTAAATTAGTCCATTTCTCAGACAGCACTGCTCAGGAGGAAACAGCACCTCCAGGTAAATATAGTTGATACTGCTGCACACAACTCTCTGTCTGACTAATAGTTTTGTAGGGAGTAAAAGCTGTCTTCCTTTTGCTTGTTTACCATTAGCATGCCCATAAATTTGGGCGTAAAAACAAAACAAAATCTTATTTTTTTTTTAATAGATTTTTTTTTTTTTTTTGTTACAGTCAAGCACCACACAACAGAAATCCGGCACAGTGCCAGTTTACTTTAAGCCCTATTAATGTGTGAAAAAAAGTTACCTGTTTAGTAAGAAGGGTCTGCACAGAAGACAGATCTCTGCCGTAGTCGTCAGTCTTCAGGCTGTTCTCCTTCTCACCTGAAAGCACACAAATGCACTACTGTTCAAGATGTACTACGAATACTACTACAGTGTTTAGACTTGCCGTAATTTGAAAGTGTGCTTCATTTAATAGAATTCAGTGAAAATGTCAGTCGAGCCCAAAGACCTGTAAGGTATAATTCAAATAGTATTTGATTGTAATATTGTCTTTATGTACCAATCCAGGACTCCACCACATCAGCCTTCCAGTTGAATTGTAAGAAGGCAGAGTTTTCATCCAACTTTGTTTTCCTCTGAGCTGCGGCTCTCTCCAACTCAGACACTTTGCCTCGGAGAGCTGACATCTTTGCACTGATATTGTCCACATGGTGGTTGTTCTGTTAAAAAAAATATATATATTGAAAAACATAAACTAAGCAAAAAGTACTAATGAATAGATTTTCTGTATTTACGTTTGTTTTTACCTTGTTGATCAGCTCCTCTCCATTAGCGCACACATCATTGACTCTGTCCCTGTGCACAGTGAAGTCAGTCTCAAAAGCTTCGTGCTTCTTCAGTAAGCCCTGTGGAAAAATAAACCCAATGCTGTAATTTATACTATATTAAATAAAAATAACTTTAAAAACAATGCTTTAGCCATTTATTAAACTAGACAGAAAAATACCTGCACGGCTGCCAGTGTATCACCATAATCCTCACTTCCCACCAGGTTCAACTTCTCATTAATCCAAGCTTCTTCCTCCTCCACATTAGCAACAAACTGCTGGTACTCCAGTGATTGCTCCAGCCTCTTGCCCCTAAACATTTAATATATTTACATAATTTCTTACAACTATCTCTTAAAATTATTTTATATAGAGTATGAGTAACCTACCGTGCTCCAGATAAGTCTTTTAGTTCTTTCCAGTGATCAACAAATTGGGCAAGCCTCTGCTGGATCTCCTCCTGGCCTATTGTATTGTCATCAGACAGCTTTTTCCCGGTATCAAGCACAGACTGCAAAAAACCAAAGAATGAAAAATTCACACTGCTAATCAACTTGGCCTTTTTAAAATGCTTCATTTAATGTGATTTTTTTGAAAGTTGGTGTGGTTAATAGCTTAAATTCACTCACCTGAATAGCTGGCTCGTGGGCTCCAAGCTCGGCCTCCAGCCTTTTGTGTTTCTTTCTTAGATTCTGTACTCCTGTCAAATCACGTCCATAGTCCTCCGAACTTACAAGCAACTTCTTTTCCCTGTGAGAAGTTTAAATAAGTACTTAACAACAAAAGTAACATATGGCTTATATTGCATTCATAATTGGAGGTGGTTAACTTACTTGATCCAAGACTCTTCATCATCCAGGTCTCTGAAGAACTGATGCAAGCGGTGGGACTCGTTTAGTTTAGCGCGGCGACCAGCTGCCATGTTCTTGATCTTGGCAAAGCGGCCATTGACAGCTTCGCGCTTGTCTTTCACCTGTGAGGTGTCAAACGCATTGCTGGCCATCAAGCTGTCAGCCTGGCCATTGAGATCCTTGAGACGATCCTAGAGAAAGAATAAAAAAATGCTTACATGTTGTCATTCAAATAAAAAAGAAGGAATAGTTGTTAAATACAATTGTGTGATAATGATCAATGAGCGCCATACCTCATGGGCAGAAATATCTGCTTCAAGCAACTGGTGTTTTTTCAGTAGGTTGTTCACAGAGGCCAGATCTTTGCCATAATCCTCAGATGCAAGAAGAGCCTCTACCTGAGAAACAATAGGATCTGTCAAATCACTGTGGCCTATTCAGTTGACAGCATATTTTTGTCATATGTACCTCAGAAAGCCAGAAGTCAAAGTCCTTTATGCCAGTGTTAAAGTTCTGTTGCTTGTTGGCCTCCTTCAGTTTCTGGCTCTTCTCTGCAGATTTGTTGACCAAGAACTGCCATTGTTCATCCAGGGCATTAAGTCTGGCCTAAAAATGTTATGTTTAAAAACAGTTATTTTTGGAATACATTCTTTGCGTAATTTTGCATTTTCAAACATGTTGATGAATGTACCTTAACAGCATCCTCACTGCCAGCACATGCTCCTCTCTGGATTAGTGCATTTCCAGTATCAATAACCCCACGAATTCGATCTGCGTTGGCATGCAGTTCAGCCTCAAATGCCTGGTGTTTCTGATGCTTACTCTAACAGCAGATGAACAGTGGACATATTAAAAACTGTCTAATAGTTTGCATTTTCAACTTAAGTTGTTTGAATTGAAGTGAATTATATTTCTGTCCACCAAATCGATAACAGAAAAAAAGTGAAGGTGAACATCAAAGGTGAGTTAGTAAACAATGTTTATACAAAAACAACTACTGAAAACTTACAACACCAACCATGACAACAAATATGGACAAAGATACACAAGACAAACACCAAAAGCATAAAATGGCTGCATAGTAGAAAACAATTACTTATTTTTATATAAATCTAAAAGAGAAAGGTCACTGCAAAGTTGCTTGTTTATAATTACTTTTGAAGTCCAATGTTTTCTATGCACTGAGTTGAGGTTTGAAGCAACTTTAAACATGACTGGTTTCTCATAAATTAAAGAAAAGTGGAAGCCACAACCAACAACTAATAGCAATCAATAACATAACCTAAAGTACAAAATGAACAAGATGAAAAACATTTCTAAACAACAGCAAATTAAACCCAGGTGGAAAAGAAACTCGCACTCTGCGGAGGAGGTTTACTGCTTTTTCTATATGGTGACTACACAAAAAAGCAAAGACATGGACAAATGGAGGATATCTGCTTGGTTGTTAGTTGACACACTACTCGAACTTACCAGCAGCTTGGACAGCTAAAAAAATAAGACAGTGGGAAGAAAATTCAGTCTCACTTTACACACAAGAGTGGGGAATTACACAGTTAATACATGTCAAAGCAACACAAAGACAAAACTGATCATGTTTTTTGTTTCAAGATTTCAAGATTACCTGGATGTTAGTTGGATCTTTGTAAGACTCGTCCGTTGCAGTTTGAAGCTTCTCGCTGATCCATGCCTCGATCTCATCCACATCTCTACTGAATTGCTGCAGAGTCTGGGACTCACCAAGTTTAGAGCGCTTCTCAATCATCTGGGCCTTCAGACGGCGCCACCTTTAGAAAAGATAAACATGTAAACTTAGTAGCTAACACATTGTGAAATTTAATTCTAGTAAGAAAACAGTGCTGTACTTTTTGTTTTGTAGTTTAATATAAGGGACAATTTGTACCTGTCCAGAACTTCATTGCGGCGGGCAAAGATTTCTGGTTTAGCATAATGATCAGCCCCAATTAACTGGTCAGCAAAAGACTGCAAAGCAGCAATCTTCTCCTCCTGCAATCACAATATAATACATCATTTAAAACACAACATTTCCTCTACATCTAAAGCTTTGGCATAGTGTACAAACACCTAACCTGCACATTAATGGCTTTGTCAAAGTCTTCATGCTTCTTGATAAGAGCCTCCACACTATCGAGGGAGTCTCCCTTGTCATCACTCGCCAGGAAGGCTTCACGAGCTGCCATCCAGTTCTCAGCCTGCTCACAGTCCCTGTTAAACAGCTGCAGTGGAGAAAAGATGGTTACAAATTGTGTCTATACTACAGTGTTTTTGCTAATGATTTCATTGACTTATTACCTGCAGCTCAAGACACTGGTCCAGCATCATGCGACGTTGCACCCAGGCCTTCTCCAAGTCGGCACGCTCATGATCGAGAGCTTCCAGTTTTTGCTGAATTTCAGGACTGGCATAATGGTTTCGGGCCAGTAGCTGCTGACCAAACTGTTCAAAGGCCTGGAAGGTTCCAGCACGGGCATCAATCTCAGTGCGGTGTTCCTGCAAAGATGACAGCAGATAATTGAAAACAATGAAAGTTAAACCTCAAATTGAAAGTCATTAAGTCTTAATTAAAGTTATGTGTAAAAATTACCTGGTGCCTTTCTAGAAGGGCCTCAGCTCCAGTCACATCTTTTGCTAGTTCCTCTGAGGACACCAGGCCACGAATACCATTTATCCAGGACATTAGATCTCTGAATGAAGGTACTATGTTACAAAAAATGCATCCACTTGTATTGACAATACACCAAAGTGTGCCTTTGAACCAAACTCACCTGAAGTCGGACAGGAAGCGCTGGAGGTCATGCGAGTTCCCCAGCTTGTCTTTGCGTTGGTCTGCACGTCCGACCAGACTGCTCCAGGCAGTGTTCAGCTCTGTGCACTTCTCCTGAATGTCGTCCACTGCTTCGGGGTGGGACTGGATCAGACGTTCTGCTGTTTCCCCAAGGGAGTTCACCTGAACAAAGAGACCAGGCACTATGAGGAACAGGCTTTCCGACAGTTTAAGCTTTAACTTGTCATAGAAAAATACTACTGTTCAAATATAAAAAAGGCAATCTCACCTTATCGCCAAGAGCTGCAAGGTCTCTCTCAAAGCCTTCATGTTTACGCTGCAGAGCCTGGACACTCGCCAAATCATGACCATAGTTATCTGTGTTGAGGGCTTGGTTCTTCTCTTCAATCCACTCTTTGGTTTCATCAGCATCCCTAATAACATCAGGTTTTGTCATTGATTTAAGACGATTGAATACTGCATGAGACCTCATTTTAGTGCAACTATACAGTGTTAATAGTTATTGGCAATATCTGATACTGTACCTGTGGAAGCGCTGCACCTCATGAGCACTTCCCAGCATATTGCTCCTCTCTTCAGCCAACTGCTGCAGTGACCTCCAACGATTGTTCAGCTCCTGAACCATAAAATACAACATTGATGTAAAAATTATATTGGTAGCTCACTTCTTCCTTCGGTAGTGTAAAATGTTGGGACAAATCAACACATACAAATTAAACTGTGTGAGAGGATGTGTTACATTTGTTTGTATAAGAACAACATTGTCTTAGAAGCAAAATGTGAAACAACAAAATGTATTAGATCAATTTTGACAAAGACAACAGTGGGTACTTAAGTAAGTGGCACATAACTACTCTAGATGCATTGTGGGAAACATAAGGGTTAGGGACAATGAAATTCAAATGTAAGACACTACAGTAATAAACTAAAAAAATGGACCAAAAGACAAATGGATGATAAATGAAAGAGACAAGTGGCATAGACAGACAAAGAAAAATATGGAGTGATGATGATGGATCAATGACAATGGAAAGATAGGGACATTCCAAAACGAGGCAGACTAATCACTCTTACCTTGATAGTATTAAAGTTAGCCGTTGTTTGAACAGCCAAGCGTATATTCTATTTGCAGATAAAAAAAAAAACATGGCAAATAGAAAAGAGGGGAGAGAGGACAAAACAGAAAACACCAAACCAGTCAGAAGTTAATAAAAACTCCCAGATTCATCTTCACCTCAAGACTTTACACCAGGGCTATTCAACTATATTTTCCTATGAGCCAAATTGTCAAAAGGTTATTGGACCGTGGGCTGGACATTTCCCTGTACTGCTGGCTGTAGTGCAGCAAACTGTCGCATATTGCACCATGTACAGGTGTACAGGTTTATTATTCATGGGTAGATGGGCCAAGGGCCAGTCCAACTTGACTAAGGGCCGGTTCTGGCCCCTGGGCTGCTAGTTGAATAGCCCTGCTTTACACCAACCAGTACACAGCAAAAAAATACTTATTTGTCACAATTGCATTTGAAAGAAATGTGATACAAACCAGTTTCAAATTAAAAGCATGCAAAGTTAAAGTTTAAGTTGTAGAAACCATGCTATGAAATACTGTATAACTTTTTTGTTCAGATACTTTAGAGTGATGCTTACCTTCCATGGTGAAGCAGTCTTTGAATCAGCTTCGTCCTGTTCAACAACAAAAATCAAACAGTTAACACACACATTTTAATGCTATGAACATTGAGCAAAAGGTAAAAAAAAACAAAAAACAAAACTAGTACCTTTCCAGGTGCAGCACCAAGCAGTTCTTGTTGCTGTTAACATAATAACCAGTTCAGATTAAAATAAAGTTCTTATTCATTTCTTTAATCATCATGTGGCGCTTACCTGAGCCTGAACCATTGGGGCCTCTTCAGCCATGAGCCCCTCAGACTCCAGCTCAGAAGCCACTTTGTTGATGTCTCTGAGACGGGACTCATTGGCCTTTAGATCCTGCAACATAAAGCAAGCTATTGTAGTATGTACAGATACATAAATAAATGCCAAAAACCTTGCAGATCATTACCTTCTGGAAGTCATCAAACTTTTTCTGTAGGACCTCCACCTGCTCCAGGTCAGAGCCAACCTCTTCATTGGTGAGAGCACTCTCCTTCTCACCGATCCACTGCTGCAGCTCATTGGCCTCCCTGAACAACATGAACTTCTTGCAGCTCTTTTCCAACATGTCTTTGCGCTTCTCTCCAAGCTCCAGCAGAGTGCCATACCTGTTGAGATACAGTGTCAGATAATAGTCTACCCAAGGAAAACAGAGGATACAGAAAAAAATTAGCATGCTCCATGATAATAGCTGGTAGGGAAGCCATGGTTTACGAGTTTTATAATTTTAAACATATAAAAAGTCATGATTAAATGATGAGCAATGTTATCTTAGGCAAACAAAACTGTATGGGCAAAAACATGAAGAATAAACCAAATTAAAAGATATGCTTCCAGTGTCCAGCTTACATTACAACCATCCTGCTATATCTAAAACACCTTTTTAAAATAATTACTTACAGACACAAAGATATCTTTAGAATTCCCCTTAAAACTTGAAAAAGAGAAACACTACAGGAACTGTAGGGTTTTGTCTCAGACTTGTACATACACATACATAAATATCTTATTATGCATTTTATATGTACTTAACACTCAGGCATCCGTATGGACATTTTTGTCCATTTGGGCCATTTTTCCTCTTTGACTGGCCATAATTTTGTCTGTGTTAATGCTTACGGTACAAATTTTTGTAATAAAGTCTGAAAGTTTTGAATTTTATTTTTTTCTAATAGAGCATTAGAACACTGTGAAAATTTACTATACACTTGTGACGTTAAAGATTTAAATGTTCAGCTCCAAAATTGCTATAAAAATTCAAAGGATTGATTTTTTTTTTTCACCATAGATCTTTTAAACAACTTCAGTCCTGCTCAGAACATCAAACATTCAATGATTTTAAGAATTTGAACTCTTTAAATGCCAATTTGAAAACCTCAGTCACAGTTGTTGTTTGTGCCTTTCATGTTGTTCAACTCACTTTTTTATATAAAACAGATGTTGGGGGATCATGGGTCATTTTTGAAATTTATACTCACACTTGTGACCTGACTTTCATTAAAAAAACTTGGCTTACTTGGCTATTACAGTATAAAATTGTCCATTAGGTAATATCTGATTCATTTATTTTTACATTTCATTAAAAAATATAAACCATCAGATTTAAACTTTTTCCCATTGAGGCTTCACTTTCATGTTTTAATCTCTTTGAAAATATGCAAAATAAATATGATTTTGAGATGTTAGGGTTTAATTTGAGAAAACTAGTCAAATTAGTCATTTTTACAGTTCACTAAAATCACTAAAATCAAGCATTTCCCCATTATAGGCCTCTGAATGAAATGCTTGTCATTTTATGGTGTCACTCAGTATTGGTGTTAGTACTGGCCTATGATGCTTTTAGCGATGAACAGTAAAAATGACCAATTTCACTAGTTTTACTTTGAAAACTAAACCCTAACATCACACAAATCATGCATATTTTATGTAATTACAAAGAGATTAAAACCTGGAGTAAAGTGTCCTGGTAATCACATGTCACCATTATATTCTATGAGAAAAATACAAGAATTTCATTCTTCGGCTAACATTGTGAAAAAGTTCAATCTTAAATTTTCTTCAAAATGGTGCTAATATTGCAAAATGCACAATTTTATACATTAATTGTAGTGAAATTAAAATGTTGTTTCAATCGAAGTCAATGAGACATTTTCATCCAGTCAGGTCTCAAGTGTCAATCTGATGCTATACAAATTCTAAAACGTTTGTGTTTTTTTTTTTTTAATGAATGACAACTGTGAATTACATTCAAATAGGTATTTAAAGGGTTAAAATCCTCTAAATTATGGAAAGTAGCATTAGTCACAGTGGAATTAAAAAGTAGACAAACAAGCCTTGAAACAACTCTTTTTAACTGCTTTGTCACTCTTGGTGAATATTTATCACACACTTAAGTATCAGAATACTTTTGTAACCCTAACTCCAGTAGTTTACATCCTAAATTGCTCCATTGTTTTCCTACTTAAAATATCATGTGTGACCACCGTGACGTCACATTCCCAATATCTACTGAAGTGATACCTGAGTGTTAATTACTGCAGATAGATAACAATTAATTTAACCAAATTAAAATAATTGCTATGGGCAAGCCAGAGATAAAAAGAGGATGTGAAACGATGCAAAGTGGTCACATCTATTCATCTGCAGAATAGAAGAGGAAGGTAATGTAGACACGGCACAGGGTTTCTGAGACTTCAGGAGAGGATGGAGAAACGGTAGATGGTATTTATCTGTTCACAATCAAAACAACACGCAAAGTAAAGCTGGCTCCTACTCACAGCTCTTCGACCTGCTTCATGCGCACAGACACACTGCAGGCCTCCTTGGTAACAAGCCTGCACAGTGGCAAGGCCAACGCACAGCAAGACAGATTTAGTTGTAAATTCGACAAGAGGATAGAGACAGAGAGAAGGGTTGAGGGCAAGATCATTAGTGTGTTGGTAGTTAGTGATTAGTGTTCAACAGGCCAGAAAATAATAAAAGTGTGAAAGGTTTAATACCAAAATACAATGACTTGAGAGTAACAACTGGAGTAAAAAAAAGTAAAAGATTTTTGGACTACAATCACTAGTAAAACTAAAAGACATTTTCTTACTGATTCTCAATCTGCTCCTGGCGTAGAGCAATGCTGCCATGTTCATCCAGCAGGTTCTCTCTTGAGGACGACTGGGTTGGGTCCAGCTTCTTCACATAAGCAGCAGGAACAAAGCCCTGGCGGTCATTAACCTCCACCTTCCACCAGTCCTGCACAAACACACATTTGTTATAACTTATTGTCTGGGTATATTATGGAAACAAAAGTTAAAGTCTGTGCCTTGTTGGTGCTATTTAGCAGGGTGAGGATGTCCCCCTTCTTCATGGTCACTTCACGTGGACTCTTTTCTTGGTAGTCGTACAGAGCTAGGACTAGCTCTTTCCCTGTCTCATCATCAGTTGGAGCAACTTGTTGCTGCAAATTAAAGCACAATAAAACATAAACATCAAAATCACAACAAAATAAAACTGTTACTCTGACTAAATCTAAGCACAATGAATCCAGTTTGAAGAATTAAAGGAAGTTTGTAAAAAAGGTCAATACTCTGCAAGACTGGGCCTGTTCCTTTAGGGCCTGGATGCTGCTGCCATAGGCGCTCAAGTCGGACATCAGAGCTTCATGCTTCTTCAAAAGAGCCTATAGAAACATTTAAGCATTTATGGGCAATACAAGAAAATTGTAAAATCTTGCAAAGCAAGGTAACAACTGACTATTTAAAATGTCTGCTGCAGAACAGTTGTTTGACTGAATACTTAGAATATATTTCTCAGAAAAAAACACCTTATTAATCAACAGTGATTTATAGACCATTTTTGTTATCAGATGCCTGGCTGCTGGTAGATGTCCCAGTGACGACTGGCCCTTAGCGGATCCCATCTGTGCTTCTGTCCTGGCCTGTGGGCCCTTAACTTCACCTACTTTGGACTTCCCGGACCCCTACCTCATCCCCACTCACCTGTCTGGATGAAGCACCTGCTGCATCCTTACAGACCTGAACTATAACACTATAGCTGAGCTATTGGACTAACAGTCCTAGACACATGGCCTGTCAGTCCTGGGAGAGGATCTCTCCTTCAATGTGGTCTCCATAAAGTTTCTTCATTTTTTTTCCCCACAGCTGGGTTTAGGAGTTTTACCGAGAAGGAGGGTCTAAGGACAGGGATGTCCTGGGTCTGTTTAGTTTAGTGTAGTTATTGTTTGTGTTGATTGTGTGTTATATCTGATTGTGTGTCTATGTTTGATTAACTGTTTGTGAAGCCCTTTGAGGCAACTATTGTTGTGATACTGGGCTAAATAAATAAAACTGAACTGAATTGTACCTCTGCAGAGTCTTCATCTTTGCCATAGTCTGTGCTCCCTACAATAGGCTCCTTCTCCCTCATCCAGGACTCTGCCTCGTTGGCATCAGCAAAGTACTGCTGGGCCTGGAGAGAGTCCTCCAGATCTTGTCTACGCTGGGAGGCCTTGGCCTTAAGTGTATCCCATCGTCCATGAAGCTCTGCCAACTTGGCTTTCACATCCTCACCAGCAAAGTGGCCTGTAATCAGCATTTAAATGATAAGCAAAGCATTTTGAGCGAATCTCAAAATCAGGTCATGATTTCAAAGCCATACCTTCCTCCACCATGGCCTCTCCTTTTTGGGTGACAGCCTTAATACGAGGTTCATGTCCAGTGATCTCAGCCTGCAAGGCCTGGTGCTTCTTGAGTAGGTTCTGAACACCAATCAAATCTTTGCCTGTAAAAAATACCACAAGCCTCCTTTGACAACATGTACAGTATGTATTCTTTAAGTTTACAAATCATCTGACCATAAATATCCAAGATTCTACACAACATTTACCGCGGTTCGTAGAGGCAGCAATGGGCTCTTTCTCACGAATCCAAGTCTCCTCATCCTCAACATCTCTGAAGAGTTGCTGAAGGCGAAGTGAATCTGAGAGCTTCTGCTTGCGGGCGGCCATAGGATCACGCAGACCTTCATAGCGCACTACCAAAGCCTCCTGCTTCTTGCGGATATTATCAGCATCAAAGTGCCCAGCTTCCTGAAACTGGCGGGCCTGAATAGTTATGCCATCAATGCGATCCTAGGAGAGGAGCAAAGAGCAAATTATGAGAAATTTTAGTAACAAAACCATTGACGAAAACTTATTGTGCTGAAGAAGAGCTTCATGGACATAGTGGAGGGTACCTGATGAGCAGCTACATCAGCCTCCAGAAGAGCATGCTTCTTCTGCAAGTTCTGAACACTGGTCAAGTCTTTCCCATAGTCATCGGAGGCCAAGTGACCCTCCACCTCATACAGCCACAACTCGATGTCCTCAACATTCCTGTTGAATTGCTGCTGCTGGTTGGCCTCACGGAGTTTAATGCCTATTACAAAATAATTTATTAAATTACACTGCACAATGTGTATATGTGTATTTATTTGTTCAATTTATTTTAAGAAATTATTTCAGAAGAAGCCAAACGTGTTTTGCCAGTACCTTTAAGCTCTGTAGCCTCTAGCAGTTTCTTCCACTGGGTGCTAACCTCTTCCATTCGTCCAGCCACTTCAGTGGAAGCATAATGCTTTCCATCCAGTAGCTCCTGGCCTGACTTCTGCAAGGCATCGATTCGGCTCTGGTTGGCTGAGAGCTCAGCCTCAAAGGCCTGGTGTTTCTGGACTTTGCCCTGCAGATTTGATGGGTCCTGTTGAAAAAAAAAAAAATACAACATACAGTAATAAACACTAGGCTGGACATCAAAAGATAATAATAATAATAATAATATTTTAGGACCCTCAATTATGCTATACATGAGAAAGAAATAACAGTGAAATGATGTGGTGACTGTAAACTATGGGAAGGCTAGTTTGAATAGGTGGGTTTTGAGCAGTGATTTAAGGGTCCAGCGTACTCTCATATCCACAACCAAACCACAGGATTCACACGGTACACCTCTGTTTCAACGAGTTAACATTTCACAATGCTACAATAGTTAAATGACAAACCTTGTAGGCCTCATCTGTGGCAGTTTTCATCTTCTCATTAATCCAGCTTTTGAGCTCATCAGAGTCTCTGAAGAACTGCTGCAGATGGAAGGAGTCCTCCAGCGCAGCCCGCCGGGACTGAGCACGGGCATGGAGTGCATTCCGCCGACTGAGCAACTATAAATGCAAAAGGTTTTATGAAGTTTTGTTAATTGTATAACATTTGTTGCATATGCTATGTTCTTGTTTGTTCAATTATTTTCATTATTTTTTTTTTTAAATAAAAAACAACAAAATTGGTAAGTAAGGGTGACAGAGGTACTCACAGCATCTCTGCGAGTAGCCACATCATCCTTAGCATAGTGATTGTTCTGGATTAGTTTGGTAGCAAATTCATCCAGAGCCTGAAAAAAAAAATTGTTATCAACATGTTCAGCCTCCATTAAAATGTAAATGAAAGTAGCTTTAAGATTATAATATACAGTAATCTTCTCTTCCTGGGCACTCAGTGACTTCTCAAAGTCCTCATGTTTCTTCAGGAGCGCTTCAACACTGTCCAGAGAATCTCCTAGGTCTTCATTTAGAAGGAAAGCCTACACAGAAAATGTCATATTAAAAATACATTTTTTTTTCTAACATTGCCTGTGACACTTGGTTCTAGTTTAAAGTGTTTGGGTGAGTTTACCTCTTGCTTGCTCATCCAGTTGTCGACCTGCTCAGTGTCTCTGTAGAACAGCTGCAAGTCCATGCACTGCTCATACTGCTGCCGGCGAACCTCCCACAGCTCCAGCAGAGAGTCCTTCTCCTCAGTCAGTATGGTTAACTGCAAAAGCATTTGCACATGTCAAAATAACAAAATAATAGTGCTACAAAATATACACAGTGGCTTGAATGTCAATTCTTACCTTTTCTTTAACTTCATCAGAGGCGTAGTGCCCTGTATTGAGTAAGGCTTTGCCAGCTTCATCAGTTACTCTAAAGCTGTCCTCATGGGCATCAATTTCTCCCTAAGTGGACACAAAGGCATTTACCACTGAACCGGTTTCTAAAAGATAGTTGCTAAAACGTTAAAATAATCCACCTTGTGCTCCTGGTGGCGATCCAACAAAGCTTCAGCCCCAGCCACATCATTAGCAAGTTCATCAGCATTGATCAGGGCTTTCATCTCAGTAACCCAACTGGTCAGATCTCTGAAGTCTGCCGTGAAACGCTGCAGCCTACAATGTAGATATAATTATGGGAGCCATTCAAGACTTTATGGTACATACAAACATTATCATGTCATCATTAAAACTACCTGTAGGAGTCGTCGAGACGAGCATGACGCTCAGCGGCCAGAGTGCGAATCTGTTCCCAGTTGGTCACAAGTTCGTCTTTCTTTAGGTGGATCTGGGAGGCATTTTGGGGATGTGTCTGCTGTAGGCGCTCTGCATCACCGCCAAGTGTATTGACCTATTTTAAAGAAAGTAAAGATACAGTCTAAATTCAAAAGCCTGTGCTACCAAGTTGTATTAATGTTATGTGAAAATTAGATGCCCTGCCTTATCTTCCAGAGCAGCCAAGTCTCTCTCCAAGCCTTCATGCTTGCGAAGAAGAGCCTGCACACTAGCCAGGTCACGGCCAAAATCATCAGAGGCCATAAGCTGCTCTTTCTCTTTGATCCAACTGATGGTCTCATCCACATCCCTGTTAGCGTTAAAAATATCATGAGTAAAGTAGCACCTAGTCTACATACAATAATGGACTCGTCTTGTGGTCTGAAGCATTTACTGTACCTGTTGAAACGCTGCACTTCGGCAGCACCAAAAAGCTTGCCCTGCCTCTGCTGAGCTAGACCCTTGAGGCGCTGCCAGGCTGCATTAACCTCCTCCTGTTTGCGGACAATGAGTTCAGCCTCTGGGTGGGACTCCTGGATCAGTTTGGCAGCCAGCTGATTGACCTCATTAACTCGCTCCTCATGAGCTGCCAGGTCTGTCTGAAACTCTTCAAACTTCTTCTGCAGAAGCTCAACATGCTCCAGATCCTGACCCAGCTCCTCTGAGGTGACAATGGTCTCCTATGTGTACAAAATGTTTCAGTGTAGGTAATATTTTGAATAGGTTGAAAGGGGCTTATTCAAAACAAGATAGCGTGGCTTGCAAAAGTATTCACCCCCTTAGCATTTCTCCTTTACTGTACACAACCAGGAATTAAAATAGACCATTGGGACGTTTATGTCAGTCACTTTACATCACCTTCCAACTACTATGAAAATGCAAAAAAAATGTTATCGTGAAGTCAACAAGAAATACGACAGAAAAACAGAAAACCTGAGTGTGCAGAAGGATTCAGCTCCTTTTCAAAGAGGCCTTTATATAAAGACCCACTAGTATGTACCCTCAGAAGTCAAAGAAATAAATAAGGTCAACCTTTCTGCCACAAAACACAATTTCATCATTTACAACATATAAAAAATAGGGAACCACACCAAACCTGCCTAAGTCTAAAACTCACAAACTGGGCAAGGAGAGCATTCATCAGAGAGGCAACAAATAAGGTGACCCTGAAAGAGCTGAGAGCTCCACAGCAGAGACTGCTGTGTCAGTCCACAGGACCACTCTGAACCATACACTCCACAGAGCTGGGCTGTGTGGAGGAGTGGCCAGAAAAAGCCATTGCTTGGAGAAAAAAACAAGAAAGCATGTTTAGTGTTTGTCAAAAGGCACATGGGAGACTCCCCAAACAAAGGAACATCTTCTGGCCTGATACAATTAAAATTAGCCATCAATTAGAAATGCTGTGTCGCACAAACCCAACACCTGACTGTTCCCGCTCTCTAAAGTGAAGCCTGGTGATGGCAGTGTTCTGCTGTGGGGATATTTGTCATTGGTAGGGACTGGGAAGCTGCTCAGAACTGAAGGAATGAAGGATAATTTTTGAAGGAAACAACCAAAGCAGTGCTGTACAATGCAACCAAATTAAAGGAGCTGTAGCCTGAAGTCCTTAAGAAGGTCGTTCTACAGACAACTGACTTTAGGGGATGAACACTTATACACTGTCAAGTTTTCTGTTTTTATAGTCATATTTCCTGTTTACTGCACAAATAAAAAATATTTTTCATTTTCATAGTTGTTGGTATGTGATGTGAAGTGACTGACATAAACCTCCCAATGATCCATTTCAATTCCTGCTTGTGAGGGAACAATAAAGGAAAAATGCTAAGGGAGATGAATACTTTTGCAAGCCACTGTATAACATAATTATCTATCATTGAAGAAAAAGACCTTATCGCTGATCCAGTCGAGGGCATCCTCACATTCGCGTAGATATTGGACTAGTTTCTGGGCTTGCAGAAGCCGCTTTCCCTTCTCCTCAGTTTTTTGCAATAGAAGATCCCAAAGGCGATGAAGTTCTTCAAGACGTGTCTTTTAATAATGAAAAGAAATGATATGTTATATAGAAATGGAGGTCAAATAAAAGTGTGATGTATTGTAAGTAGATATATATAGTAGATAGAAGCAGTATTTCATTTAAAAACTAAAATTGAAAAATGGAAATTCTGAGGAAAAGATTAAATAACGCAGGTTTATAGCACTCAGAAGTCACACAGCAGGGCGCAACCTACTTTAATATACTCAGCCATATTGAGACTCGTAACTATGGGTATTTGTTGTGTCCGGTAAGGCGTGTAGGACTGAATCATATCAAAAGTGTTAACAGTGAACACAATATTTTAGACTACATCACAGTTCAGTATTATGTATATGTTGTGTTTATTAGATTGTCAAGACCAGCACAAGCATATTGTACAATATTGTAGTGATCTGATTTTTTCTTACCCGAATAGTCTCAGAGGAAAAGTGGCCCTCATTGATCATGAGGTTTCCAGTTTCATCCAGTTTGATAATGGCCCCAGAGTTGGCCTGAACTTCAGCTTCAAAGGCCTGATGTTTCTGCAGCTTACCCTGTATATCACAACATTGGTTGCACAAAAGTTGATGTCCATATATTAGGTCCATAATATTTGGACACAGACACAAGTTTTGTTATTTTAGCTTTTTTTATCCAAACATTCAAAATACAGTTATACAATAAATATAAGCAGTGCACACTGTAATCTGAGAGTATTCACATCCAAATCGGAGGAAGGGTTTAGGAATTACAGCTCTTTAATGTGTAGCTGCCTCTTTTCAAGGGCTCAAAAGTAATTGGACATTTGCCTCAACAGCTATGTCCTGAGCTGCATGGGCTATTTCCCTCATTAATCCATGATAAACTGTGCAGGTAAAAGGTCTGGAATTGATTCCTGGTGTGGCATTTGCATTTGAAAGCTGTTACTGTGAACCCACAACATGCAGTCTCTCAATGAAAGTGAACCAGGCCATCCTTAAGCTGGGAAAAAAAATGGGGGGGAAAAAAAAAAAAACCTTAACAACACTCTCCAGGAAGTAGGCCTATCAGTGTCTAAGTTCACCATAAAAGACCCTAAGACTTCATGAGAGAAAATACAGACGGTTCGCCACAATGTGCAAATCATTCATCAGCCTCAACAATAGAAAGGCCACATTAGACTTTGCCAAAAAAAAACATCTAAAGAAGCCAGCCCAGTTCTGGAACAGTAATCTTTGGACAGATGAAACTAAGGGCCTGTTTACAAAACACCACTGGCCAGGAAAACGCAAGTGATTCGCATTTACACAAAAACACTGACGTGTAAGGAAACTCATTATTAACTGTACTACTTGTGTTTGTCCAGAAAACGGCGCTGTGGGCATTGCAAATGCTCTACACCACACAGTGACTAAACAGCAGAGGAAATTATAGCACCGATCTGTATCTTTCCAACAACTTTGGGATCTAGTGGATTTCTGGAGCAATTCTCATAAAAGTAAGTACTTACAAAAAGATTATACAGATATTACTGACAGTTACTGGAGTAATATGAATGTATAAGGCATAAAATCCTCGTAGTCTGTGATTATAGGTCAGCTGACAACCAATCACTGTTCAGATTAGGGCTGTTACATCATTGTTTTCAGTGTTGCTGTTTTCACAGTTTACACGAGAGCGGAGCGGCTCCGAGCGGCTCCCCACTCTGAGACCAAAATACCTCTTCCAGCGTTTTCAAATGATTGCAAATTTGGAAAATGGAAACCCTGTCCTTGTGTAAAAGAAAGGCCAAACTGCAATCAAACTTTGCGGATTCGGCAAAACGTGTTGTCATCTAAACGGCCCCCAAGATCAACCTGTACCAGAATGATGGGCAGAGAAAAGTAAGGAGAATACTTGGAATGGCCAATGATCCAAAGCACACCACATCTTCTGTAAAACATGTTGGAGCAGTGTGATGCATAGACATCTACTATATCTTACAATGGCACTGGGTCACGGGTATTTATTGATGAATTCTGAAATCTAAAGGGATATACTTTCTGCTCAGATTCAGTCAAATGCTGCAAAGTTGATGCATGGCACTTTAGTTTATTGATGACCAAAAACATACTGCAAAAGCAACCCAGGAGTTTTTTATGGCATTTTCTGCAATGGCCGAGTCAATCACCAGATCTCAACCCGAGCTGCATTTCACTTCCCTAAGACAAAACTTAAGGCAAACTTTTGGTCTTATGAAAAAAGGTGGCTACATATAGCTGAAATTCTTAAACCTTTACTCCTAATGGGATGTGATTGTGAATACTCTCAAAGCAGAGTCTACACTTTAAGCCCACATGAATTATATAACTGTATTTTGAATATGTTTTGGTAAACAGCTAAAATAACAAAATGTGCCAGTGTCCAAATATTTATGGGCCTAACCGTATTTGGTAAATTTGAACTCTGATCTATACAGACAAACAAACCTGCAGGTTGGAGGGGTCTTTGTAGTTTTCATCAGAGGCAATCTGCAGCTTTTCCTGGATCCATTTCTCTAACTCATCAGCATCTCGGCGGAAAAACTGGAAGCGGTAAGAGTCCTCCAGCTTCTGCCGGCGCACGATAGACAGCTCCTTGAAGCGACGGTAGCGGTCAAGCACCTGCTGCCTGCGCTCCTGGATGTCCTCAGCGGTCTCCAGAACTTTAACTCCAGCAGTATCCATTTTCTTTAACATAAAGGGAGATCCATCATAACTAGTCCAACCATAATATGAATCAGATGATGTAATATCTGGTACTGCAAATTATAAAAAAACTTATCTCTATTGGTGCTAATTTGTGACTGGGATATTATGCTGATGTCATGCTAAACCCAAAAAACTTGAAGAAAACAAGATGAAATGAATACAGTATAGTTGTCCCAAGCCGAATACTCAGTTGTGTGGGAACTGTAAGGCAAATATATGTGTATGTTTAGACAAACACCCCCTTCATCCTGTCCCAAGCTGAGCAACCAAGAGGCTAGCAGCTGAAACAGTAAAATGCCAAAGGGGGGTGGGGCGGAAATTCCACACACATGCAGACAGTCACTAGGCATTGCTCCACAATGAGATCGCTGCAGTCAGCCTCAGTCCACTGTGCCTCTGAACTAATGCCCCCCTCCCCTCCCCTTCCAAAAAAGTTTGAACTTCACATCAAGCAACAACATACTGTATAATTAGTAGAAAAGTAATAAAGAAAAGATAAGCTGCTTTAAAAACAATTAGTCTACTCTTTATAAACTCCATATTGATCGATTTCTATTGCACGATACTAAACCTTTTTAAAAGGCCTTAACTGACATCCTTCCTATGACTCCACCCTTTACTGGCAGACAAAGAGGAAAAAAAGAGATATTGATTGGTTAACTCAAGGTCAACATATAGCCAGTAACAATAAGCCAACATGCACAAGGAGTGCCGGGGGTCGAATAGGATGTGGCATTAGTAGGGCCTAAATGTAACTGCAGTGTTGTTGTTTTGTTTTTTTTTTGTTGATGTTGCATAAAAGGCATTGGCTGGATCTTAGATGGTACAGTGGTTCAGATTCACACACAAAATGGGGATTAGTAGAGTCAGCAGTGCTGAGTAGTGGGGCTTTTCACTGCAGCCAGGGGGCAGACGCCACAGAGGTAGTCCCCAGGGGCACCATTAGCTTTTCAGGCACAAGCAGCCCACACAAATGTACACAAGTATATCTCTCAAAACCAGTAAGAGTAACAGCTGCAGCTGTTTACGTTACAGCTATTATTGTTACTGAAACAAACCATTTTAGAGTAAATTAGTGGGATAAACCAGAAGATAAAAGCGGACCCCTTCTGCACCATGGGAGTTGTCCCAGTTCATCCAGGGATTTAACTGACCTCAGTCTTGTTCTGTCACCGATGACACATTAACCAATTCAGTGGCACGCATTTCTGCATAAAGTCAGATTACAAAAAAGGACTCGAAATGTGTCACCCAAAAATGATATCTTTGTACATTTTTAATCAAAAAGGTGATTTATTTTTTATATTGTAAGACATTTCCTGTAATTGTAAATTAAATACTGCTGAAAAGTCTAATTTGACATCACAGCATGTGTTCTTATAGATATGATGTACCCCAAAATACAGGACTGCAAATGCTGATAGGCTTTTGTCCATCTTGTGTGAATAGATAACGACTTACTTCACTCCTGCCTTACCACCCACACACTGATACCAGCCTCAACAGCACTACACCACAGAGAGCTATGGATGTAAAATACACTCCTCAGAGTCCTACAAATCGCACTAGGTTTATATTTTAATTTTGTGTAGAACCAAAACGCCTGACTCAACAACAGCCTGTCACATGAAACTGTGCAACTGATGATCATAAGGTAGCAGACAGAGAATAATACAGTTCATAACAGCTGTATGTAGATGCCTTGACAAACATTTCTGCTAAGAAATATAATGTGTAGGTGGAAAAATGGTAGCTGTAGCTATTGCTGCCAAAACTCCCTCTCCATCTTTTGCAAAAGTAAAATATCCCCAAAAAATTATGTGTAATACCATGAAGAAACTACACGTTGTTACAATAGTACTCTGTGTATTAAACGCAAAATAAATGTAACGTATATTTATAGCGGTCATATGAACAACACATTGCGAATAGAAGAGCAAAATTTGCAGGAAATGGGATGATTTCACTGTCTTGCTTCATGTTTCTCTTGAACAGAAGGCAAAGAACAAAGACAATGGGTGCATATGAACAGAATATATTTTGCCTTTTCTCTTAGAATGAATAATATATCAACAACTCCAATTACAACTAAAACGTTCAATGTACTGTAACTGAATATCTAAAACAATTTTAGATACATGGGCAGTCTCAGCTTATTTATTAAATCAGTGTATCCAGATTTCATCTCCTTCATTCCAGAAACTCCAAACCTAAGCAAACAACCAAAATCTCACATGAAATGCAAGGCATGCAATACTGAAATAATGTGTAGACAAATGCCTTTGGCGCAAACTGAGAAGAAATTACATGCAATTATGAAATTACAAGATACTTACCAGTATGATTTCTTGTTGTAATTTAGGCAAACATTATAACTGACATTTGGCTAATATGATACACTCAGTAAAAAAAGAAAACCCAAGTCGTTTCTTTTGGTCCAGTTCACAAATTACAAAGCAATAATCTAAATTTCTTCATGCTGTTAACAACCTTAAAGAGAGGTGAATCAGAGTCTGATACTGACTACGAATTTACAGTGATGTCCTCTGCTGAGCAGACAGACGCAGTAAACCTGCAGTGACTTTGCTGTTTGAGAGAGCAGCCAAGATGCGGCCCAGCCCTTGCGCCTCTCTATGGTCCTCGCCCATTACTCAGCAAAACACACCATCGTCACAGCCCTATACTTCCACCAAATCATTGCTAATGCACTATCAAGAACACACAATCAAACATGCAGAGGCACACAGTGTAACACCCAGGGTGAGTTACCTTGAGCTTTGGTTTAGTAAATGTCGACATGCTGAAGAACCTGTGCAGGACGGCTACAAGCTACAAGTTAAATCCATCACAATATAGTTAGAGTTGCTCATCAAAAACATGCTTTTATGTATGAACTCACCCTATTTAGTTATGATTGTTTTTTTACTACTTAGGAGTGTATGGGGCAATGCATGACAAAGGATAGATTAATATATGATTACTACAAGAAACCGTCAGCAGGTAGAAAACTGCATCTCACATTGCCACAGGAGAGAACTGGCCCATTTTTAAGTAGGTCAAGTCATAGTCCCACCAGAACCAGTATATTAATACCAACTGATTAAAAATATGCTGTTAATTCATTGCATTTGTATAGCACTGGTATACAGGAAGGAACTTACTATACCCATGAAACACTTAAAATATTAAATGACACTATACAGTTGAAAGTTAAATATATTAATGTTTAGTATTTGGAAAGCATTTGAGCTGTTAATATTGTGCTGCTCTATTATCTGTTGTGTAGTGGACTAGTTTTGGGGGGGTTTAATTAGTGCTTTGACAGTAAGTGACCTAGAAAGTTTTCTTTCTTAGTACAGAGGTAGTTGGTATGAGAGAAACTTGGCACTATCTGTTTACTACCTGTGAACTTTGGGCATTTGTATAAAGGCAACATTATAAGGCAACAAAATGACAAAAGGCTTTAATCTTCCAGGTCGTTTCAATGTGTAAATTATTAACGGTGAAGCTAAGAAATGCATGGTAATATGAGGAATGACAGCTGAGGCCATATGTCCAAAGGTATTCTGCTGGACTGGGGCGGATCCCATTCAACCATGGCCGACGAGCTGCTGCAGTCCACTACATAGCCTGGTCATTTTGTCTTTGTATATATATTTCACTCAGCATAAGCAAATAAGCAGATTGAAAGGCCATCTTAATATTTACATCTCTAAAGGGTGAAATACATGCTCAGTCGTTTATCTGCTATTTTAAATATCAAGTTAAATCTGATAACACCAGTCAGTCATCATTCTGTAGCATGGGCACAATCACCATTACTTTATATACGTCTTAATACATATAAAGGACAAAATATGTGCGGTAACAGTGTGTCCAGTCCAGTGTGATTAAAGGTCCAGCCGTCTAACGAAATGCGAACCAGGACGGGTGTGTGTGCATCCTCAAACGAGTGCTTAGCAAAAACAACATTATAAGCCATATTTGAATATAGCTAGTTAAAATAATTCAAAGCTAATTTGCTTAAATACGTTTACCTCCCTCTAAAATTTGGATTCGATAAAGAAATGGCCACAGCTAGCTCGCGCTGGCTAGTAAGCTAACCAGCCCAGCCCGTGAAGGCAGACGAGGGCGCAAATCGAATTAAAGACTAGGGCCCGCTCAAATGCAAAAATACATTATGCACGTGTTGTTGTTATAAATTACCATCATTTTCTTACCTCGATTTATTTTAAAACAAGCTGTGACGATGTGACTATTTCAGGCAGATCGACGGTGAAGATGAGCTGAGGTCGAGTCGATCCAGTGGCTTTTTTTTTTTTTTTTTTCTCAGTGTGACGTCATTCCCTGCAGCTTCACGGAAACGGTCGAGAAATGCCGGAAACTCACGAGTGCGCTGCACGAGCGAATTTATGCAACACATAAAGGTCCGTCGTTGTCTTGAAGGCCGGTTTAGTCTTTGTTTAGACCTGGTTTAGACCTGGTTTAGTCCTGATTTAGACCTGGTTTAGACCTGGTTTAGTCCTTGTTTTGACCTGGTTTAGACCTGGTTTAGTCCTTGTTTAGACCTGGTTTAGTCCTGGTTTAGACCGGGTTTAGTCCTTGTTTAGACCTGGTTTAGTCCTTGTTTTGACCTGGTTTAGTCCTGGTTTAGACCTGGTTTAGTTCTGGTTTAGACCTGGTTTAGTCCTGGTTGAGACCTTGTTTAGTCCTTGTTTTGACCTGGTTTGGTCCTTGTTTAGTCTTGGTTTAGTCCTGTCTTTTTCCTAAATAAGTCCTGGTTTAGAGTTTTTTTTTTTCTTCCTGGTTTAATTCTGGTTTAATCCTGGTTTTTGCTTAGTTTAAACCTGGTTTAGTCCTGTTTTTTCCCAGTTTAGACCTGATTTAGTCCCATTTTTTTCACTGGTTTAGATCTGGTTTAGTCCTACTAATTACTTCTACAATACTAGGCTACTGTACATCTTCTGATACTACAATTATTAGCTACTACTAAGCTACTCCTATCTAGAGTGCCCACATCTAGATCCAAAAACTGGGACACATTTCTTTTCACAGAACACATCCATTTGAACTCACCAAGTGACAAAAAAAGCTTCAAATTCATACAATTTTCTGTCATGTGATTCAAAATACATGACACTGGGGCTTAAAAAATAATGACACTGGAAATAAATTTATTGACAAAACAAAAGTCTTTAGATAAATGTTTTTAAGCTTCCTCTGCTTCTCTATTGATTAACATGTGGGCAACTGGGACATAGCTTGTTGAAAATTGGAACATATGAGATATGTGTTGGGACATGAGATAAGGAGCCTAAAACTGGGACTGTCCCTGTTAAATACAGACATCTGGTCACCCCACTCCTATCACCACTACTTCTGTCACTTTTCACTACTAAGGTGAAAATACTTTTACTCATTACTTAATTAGTATTAATTAATTAGTAAAGGTAAATATATGCTTTTAAAAATGTACTCGGAAAGTACTTAAGCAAATTACTTGAGTAAAAGTATCTAGTTATTAGTATATATTTTTTTAAAAAGGAAACAAGGTATTCAAAAGTCTCACTTGATAGTCAACAGTCTTTTGATTGTGTATGTCTTCATATAGTAGGTCTACTGTTTGCTACAGACTAATAACATTTTTATCTCCTTTTTCTTTAAGCTGTTTTCATCTCACCCTATCATCCGCATTCCTTTCTCTCCTCACCATCTAACTTCATGTCCTTTTTTACCACATTTATACATCTGCTCTTTGGTCTTCTTCTAGGCCTCCTGCCTGGTAGCTCTAAGCACAGCATCTTTTTACCAATTTATTCACTACCCCGTTTCTGTACATGCCCAAACATCTAAATATATAACCTCTCTAACATTATCCCCAAAACAACTAACATGTCCTCCTAATGTACTCATTCCTTATCCTATCCATCCTCGTCATGAACAAAGACAGCCTCACTATCTTCAGCTCTTCCTCCTCTTATAGTCACAGACTTTGCAGGCTAAAGGCATCTCCTAAAGGTAAGACTAGCTTACCTTATTGTTGCTTCTCCCTGTGAAGTTTGAAAGGGACATGAGATTCAGGATGCATATAATAAATATTGCTCAGAGTAATTTTTCCCCCTCACAGTAGATCTACTCTCCTACCTGTCTCCCTAATCACGTCTTGTTTGTGATTCAGATGCAGTGATGTTTTTTATAATCACCTGTTATAAACCAATATACAACACTCTACATATTATTTACAAATGTATTTGTATTATAGCTTATATAACGTTATACATAAAATTATGACACACTAGCAGTCTTTCTACAAGATGTAGCACAATAGTAACTTTGATGTACATGAGTGCGTTGAATAAATAAAGTTGTCTGAGGCCATCGTACAGCCATCCAGTGACATGTATAGTATAGTATAGATGTTTTGGTGAATGTAAATTGCTCAGAGTAAATGAATGTGAGAGTGGCTGGTTGTCTTCTCTTAATTCAAAAATAAAAATACAAAAGACATAGGGAAAAAAATAAAAAGTTTATAAATAGCATTGTAGTAAGTACATTTTATACTCAAATCCCACACACAATCTCACCTGATATGTGTATAAATATCTACATTTCATACTGCTATATTCTATGGCATAGAGATAAATAAAACACTAGAGTGGGCATTCTATTGGTTAACCGCAATAACTGATGTCCAGTTCAGCCGCCATATTATGTACACATTCTATGAAGTTCTATGTAAACAAATACGGTGCTTGATATTCACAATATTCTTCTCATTTATTTTGTTCATTTTAATTCATTGTCCTTATCTTCTTATAGTTCTTGCAATGGTCATCTGTTCTAACACCTTTACAAATACAAACATACAGTGCTTCTGGATAAAAGTAGCAACCACTGCAATATTAACAATGTTAATATTATTTGTTGTGTTTCAGTGAAAAACGTGACTGATAGTGACTGCCAGTCTTATTAAAAGTTGAAAAATATCACGCAATTCGCAATTTCCACTGCCACTGAAGCGGTTGCTATGGCCACTCTAGTCTTCTCTTTATCTCTATGTTCTATAGTAGGTATGTTACTGTTTTGTTTAAAAAATACTTGTGACAAGCACCGTTTCCATACTGTTAAACACTAATGGACTGGTTGTCATGAAGGTGAGAGATATGACCTGCTGAGAGAGGTGTCTCCAAACACATTGGCATAAGAGGCTTTAAGAAACTGCACATAGTTCTGCAGGCTTCTGTTGGTGCTGTCTGATTGCTCCAAGCGGTCCTTGACGTCTTGCAGACGACTCTGGTACCACCTCTCTGCCTGTGAGGAATGCATATTCACATAGCAGGCTTTCTGAAAGATTGCAGATTCTATACACAAAAGTACTTGTTAGTGGCCCTACCTCTTCTTTACTGTGCCGTAGTTGTTTTATTTCAGAGGTAGTCCTACTGAGCTGTGATTCAATCTCTAATATTTTTGATTGTGTAGATCTCTCTTTATTGGCAGCACGTTCCATGATCCCTGAGATCTTGAAAAAAGAAAAAAAAAAAAAAAAAAGATTTACTTAACATAAACGTTTATTTCTATTTTCCAGAGCACAGAACACAAATCTTGCATTATGAGTTAATACTTGTTGCTGAGCATCATTCAAAGCCTCTTCTAGTTTTCGGTTTAGTAGGGCACATTCTCTGTTTTTCTCCTCCAAACGAAGCTGATTGCTGTGAATAGCATCTTCCCATTTTGCAATGACTGTCAAGAGCTCACTGTTCTGACTCCCAGCTTCTTCCAATTTTCTGTGAAATCACCACAAATTAAAGAGCAAACAATCAACAGTAGGAAGAAACTTAATATGTATGCCTAGTAACAGCAACATATTTGTTAGTTACAATTATTAGTTCGGCAAAGAGTAAAGGGAAAGTTACTTTTCCATGTTCTCCATTTGGTGCTGGAGAAACCTGTTCTCTTCAAGCATCATCTTGTTTTTCTGCTTGAGAAGCTCAAACTGGTTGTCTTCGCTCTCTAACTGCAAAGAAAACAATGCATAAATATAGAATTTATACAGTATCAGAGAGCTGAATCTAGTTCTTGATGGTACTTTTGACCATTTAATTTTCTTCTAGGATCAAAACATAAAATTAAAATACTCTAATCAAATTTATCAAGTCTAACTCCTTTCTTTAAGAAGTTCAAATGTTCAACTGCCTAATTATAATAGTCTAACCTTCATGCGGAGGTCAGCTATTGTTGTACTGAGCTCAATGCTGTGTCTTTCCTGGTTGCGCTCCTGCTCCTGAGCTTCCTGGAGCTTCAGTTCAGCGTGTCGTAAAGCTTCAGGAAGTGGTTCGAGCTCTGCCAACCTTCCCAGCAGATCCCCACGCACCTGCTCTATCTCCTGGTCCAGTTCTCTTCGCACAGCCAGGGCATCCTGCTCAGCTTTAGCCAGCCGAGCACAGTACTCATCTGCTTCAGTTCGGGTTTTTCCAACCTGTTCAGAAAAGTATTTCCTTTTTGCAACTGAGAATGTTACAGAGACTATGATATTTGTGCTTTGTTGAGAAATGCACCTGGATCTTATAGCTGTCTACCAAGCTTTCATACTGCTTAATGGTAGCTTTAACCTGTTGGAGCTCTGACTGAGACAAGGCCAGCTTCTCTTCAAGAGCTGACACTGTAGTCTGAAATCACAAACATGCACGCGGTGTCATTAGTTAGCAATTATCTGTAGGCATAATGTAATATACATATACAGTGGGGCAAAAAAGTATTTAGTCAGCCACCAATTGTGCAAGTTCTCCCACTTAAAAAGATGAGAGAGACCTGTAATTTTCATCATAGGTATACCTCAACTATGAGACAAAATGAGAAAAAAGGTGTCTTTTATATAGATAACCAGTTCAAACAGGTGCCATTAATACAGGTAACGAGTGGAGGACAGAGGAGCATCTTTCAGAATAAGTTACAGGTCTGTGAGAGACAGAAATCTTGCTTGTTTGTAGGTGACCAAATAATTATTTTCCACCATAATTTGCAAATAAATTCTTTAAAAAGCAGACAATGTGATTTTCTGGATATTTTTTTTCTCATTTTGTCTCTCATTTTTGAGGTATACCTATGATGAAAATTACAGGCCTCTCTCATCTTTTTAAGTGGGAGAACATGCACAATTGGTGGCTGACTAAATACTTTTTGCCCCACTGTAAATGACATATGATGATTGGAAGTCTATTATCTTGGACACAGGAGCTCAGCAGCATCATAAATGCCCAGAAATGTATGGTGAATAAAAGCTTTATGTGGGAGTTACACCTTGAGTGACTGGTTCTCAAGTTTTGCAGCAGTACTTTCTGAGGTTAGTTCATGCAGATGATGTACTAGAGAATCTCTGTCTGCTCGCCCTTTATCCTCAGTATTTCTCAGCTGCTCTGACAGAGCTGCTATACGACTAAAACACAAAAAAGATGTACCATCACTGTAAACAAATGTCATTGAATGCAAGGTAATAATAATACTTAAAACAATTACATAAAATAAGTAGTACCTGTTTAATAATGAACGCTCAAGCTCCAACTTATTTTTCTCTTTTACTTCTTCAGCATGACGATTTTGCCAGGTTTCAGCTGCTGAAAGTGCTTCAGTGACCTGTTTCTCCTGTGATATGTAATCAAATCAAGACACTGTAAACTTATATGTCCATAAAAGTGAATGTACAATAAAATTCCTACCATTTCCAGTAGCTGAAGATGCAGCTGACCTGCGGCGTCCTCACTCCGCTCAGCTCTTTGCTTCTGAGCCCTAGTGGCTTGTTTCAGCGCCTCCTTGTCTGCAATAGTCTGTTGCTTTAGCCTTGTCAACTGCTCTGGCAAGCGCTCCACCTCTGC